>JAWPHD010001085.1:0-359045 GCA_037043455.1 Cyrtodaria siliqua | reverse complement strand
CAATTATATTAGATCCTGGGACCATACGCCGCTGGATATAGGGGATGAAATAAAGATACAAATATTGCTATATCCACCGCCATATGCTTGCCATCTTCGGGATGGTTAATATTCTGTACTGTTGATTTTTATGAATATTGAGTTCTGCTCAACCCGGGGCTTAGAGGGCGTGAGCGGTAGCTAGCATATTTCACTACCGCTCATGAACAGTCTCAGTCAAACCGAGACTGCAATATTTCGTATGTGTCGTGCTCGGCCGTTTTCAAAGGTCCATTATCATACTCGTTTTTAATGTACTGATATTAAGAGACCATCTCTTTAACAATTTTTCTTTTTCTTTTAGTGGTGTCTTAATATAGGTATGACTATTTATTACAGAAACTTATTCATCTACGATTGATGTCGAATATGTATTGATACGCCTTACGCCAATTCAAACACCTTGATGATATTACTGGCGTCCATGGAGACAACCAACCTGTGGTTAATGCTGTCATAACAGACAGATCTTGGGTTCTTTATATCATCATTTTCATTCAATAGCACCTTGGGATCGCTACCATCATGGCTCAAGTGAAGGACATGGTGGGATGTATATCCGCACATAAACAAATTATCTTTGTTGTCCAAACATACCCCATAAGGATATTTGAACCGAGGATCACTGAGTGTGACAATCACCTTCCCCTGTTTCTCCAGGGTGAGTATGCCACTGTCCCTGTCGGCGATATATATCCGAGATCCATCAGAACTGACTGCGATGTGCTTTGGGGAGGACATTATTGATTTACCAGCAGGGTCATTGTGGAATGTACGCTTCAGCTGACCTGTCATGTCGTAAACTCGTATGTGACCGGTACCTTCAAACAAAAACCGGCTATCTTCACAGGACACGAACAACTCATTGCTATAAAAGGCAACACCACGACAATTGACTCCCACGTTAAATGATTTTGTCGCGGACAGTTTTGCTCCAGTAGACACAAACTGAATAATCTTTGACCCATACAGAGACACGGCTACTTCTTCCTGTGGGCCAGTGACACACACACCCCATGGACTCCCCGGCATATCTAAGCTGTCGGCTATTGCGTAAGACGTATCAAGTCTCTTTAACATTTTGTTGGCATGATCAATGATCAGCATGGACCTATCTGGGAGTTGAACTGTTGCAGTAATTTTACAGATATGAGAATCTGTGTTTAACTTAACATTTATATCAGTGTGCAATTTGGCAGTGCACAGTTGCGAGCCCTTGTGGGAGAAAGGGACTGATGCATGAGACTGACTAACCTTACAGAAATCTCCCAGTGACGTAAACCCTAGTAGGACCTGTTCCAGAGTTTGGTTGGCAAGGAATTGGATCGATTCTTTGCCAACACGTTTAGTCGCTTGATTAAGAATTTGACAACCTTCCAAGCTTGAATGCTTACCTTTCTTTACATAAAGAAACAGTTCAGATTCATTGGTACCTTGAAATGTTTCTATTTGTTTAACATTCTTATCCATTGTCGCAATCATATCTTCAAGCTGTGTGATATCTGCATCAATATTGTTTAAGTTATCCTGTTGATTTCTATCAAGTTCGCTCAATGTTACCTTCTCCATATCGTCCAGGAGTGTGTTCAACTTCTTTCTGAACGCTTTGATGGCCATCTGAACTTTTGTTTTTTCCTTGCCTATCCTCACCTTATCACCTTGTCTGGCTCTCCTCAGCTTGTCTAGATTATCTCGGACGTGTGTCATGGCGTCTTTGATGTTATTGTATTCTTTACTTTTTCGAATGCCCTCTGCAGCTTTCGAAAGATATGTCACGTCTGTACATGGTCTGCAAATATGCTTTACAATTAGTTTAATATGGTAAAGTATGCAAACAATATAAAAAATAAGTGATGTGACACAAATGACCGTGTAAAAAAATATAAAAAGTATATAGTAATAGTTGATATTAACAGTGTTTCCATATTACGAATACATTTTCTTGTGTTTTTTCAGTTTTTCCCCTCATTTTGTGTGAAAACGACATGAATAAAAAATATGTTCACGAAATATTGATTGACTTTAAACACTCATATCATGAAAAGTTGCATTGCATTCACGTTTCATTCATGTCAAAACCTATTACACATTTATTTATCTTTCCAATTACAGTATTTACGATATTTAATCATTTTAAGCAAAAAAAGAAGTTCGATGGAAAGTTGATGGTGATATCTTTTAACTTTAAACCGCTTTTTTATAAAAGATCTTATTTTGATAATAAAGACGCACAGTATAGACCTATTTTGCTATTCATTATACATCTTTTGAATGTATTACCATCAACATCGATAAACATTTGAGAGAGGAAATAGAAGGAAAAGTTAAGGTGCCACGTGATAGTTTGGTTACTACTCTGGTTAAGGTAGGACATTTCCAATCTGTTTATTATTATATCTGTGTTTGCCATTCATTGTTTAATAGTTATGGTCTGATGAATTTCAATAAATCCAACCAGTTATAAAACCGGACAAAACTATATTATTTACAAGACAGTTAAGCCATTTATCTATGAATGTGTTGTATTGCATTTAATTTTAATGGCACACATAAGACGTCTACATACAACGAGTGACACCTTTGTCGTTTTTCAATTTAGAATTAAAAACGATAAAAAAAAACAGTCCAGCGCAGTTGAAAGATTTTTGTTGTGTCACTGATCTTCTTTGTTTCACAATCATTATCATTAAACTAGTTTGAAGTTTCTTTTATTCAAAAAAACTATATCCCGAGCATTTTTTATGTTTCCTGTTATAAAAAACATTTTCATAATAATTATTACTAAATTGTACAAATCAAAACAGTTCAAGCATGAAATATATTGAACCTATTTTGAGAAATGTTGATATACATATAGTATCATCAAATCCTAGTGTTGTGCCAACATCAGCCTGTATGTTTCCTTGTCTAATTTGTCTAATTTCCCTGAGTGTGTGTAACAGAATGATCTCGATCCTTCTCTTGTGGAGTGAGGTGAGATTGAAACGAGTTTTAGTCGCTCTTTTAAGAATTATTTTAGGCATGAGCAATGTCAACCATAAAGTACATGACAGTATTCAACACTACTGGTGTGAACATATATCAGAAGAAATCCTTATACATGGACGAAGTTACTCCAACTTGTTTGTTTTTTACTTGAAATAAATTGGTCCATAGAATGGCTCACTGGATAATCTGGAGCAGACAATACATCATGTCTAAATGGAATAAGCCATTGTATCATTAGTTTGGAGTAATGGAAAACAATATGTAGAAAATATAGTGTTAAATAGTCTGTACTTTAAATGTTGAGACATCGCACTTTGCCACATAAATGGAAAATTCTTAATTCACAGAAAGAACAGTCCATTATATATATATATATATATATATATATATATATATATATATGTAGCGGGTTAAGGGTTAATAGCGACGCGATAGTATATATACGAGAATTTCAATGATTCTGCCAATCATGATTCAGGACATTTATGAAGGGCATTACTAATTGATTCAGCGAAAGAGTTCAACATAATTTAGTTATAGGTCCAAATATATGTAAAGCTATAATGATTAAGGGCGCTAATGTGTGTGTTTGGGAGAGGGTTGGGTGGAGAGAGAGAGGCGGGGTGGGGGAAGCAAGGACGGGAAAAGAACATCTACGGACAGCCAGAGGAAAAGCTAACCTGTGATCCAGCGCCACGCAAGCACTACAGCATGCGGTGTCGTGAGCCGGGCAAAACAGGTTGATCATCTCGCTAGGGTGACGTTTACATCGCTCTGTCGGAAAAGATGACTGCTGTTTTAAGCCCCGTGACTTCATCCCGGCCTTATCCAGCATTTGGTGATTTACCAGAAACTTGTCATGATACGTCCGACATGTGGAACACAAAAACTGACAACATTCCTTGCAGTAATTTCCAGCTTCCGCAATCTTATCATCTTTAGAACACGGATTACAGGAATAGTCATATATCAGCTCCGAACCGTGCTCAATAGAACGTGAATATCCTGTCGCCATCTTTATGGTTATACCGGCGCTATTGTATGTCAACAAAACGTGAAAACCCCGTTGCCATTTTAAAGGTTATACCGACATTCGTTATCGCCCTCCTTATTATACATGTGGTAGGAACGTGTTAACATCGTTCCCAGTCAAGCAGTCCATATATTCAATAAAACATCCGTATCAAATTGTTATCAAAATGTTATGCTATCTAATGAGATTGTACATCGTGTTTGTTTATGTCTCTATCACAACTGTTATCGTTCATTGTATTTAAATAAAATGAATTTATATAAATGTTGTAATATGATGATACCGTGAAACGGAATTGAGGTGATGCGTTGAAATACCTAATTATTGTCTCTTATTTGGAAGTTTTTAACCAATTGTGTTGATGAAAATCCTGCCGCTATTTTAAAGGTTAATAAGAACCAAGAACATGTTTTGCACTTAGTATACAAGGAAGCGGTTTTAAACAAACACATGTTTTGTACTTAGTATACAATGGATTGGTTTTAAACAAACACATGTTTTGTACTTAGTATACAAGGAAGTGGTTTTAAACAAACACATGTTTTGTACTTAGTATACAAGGAAGTGGTTTTAAACAAACACATGTTTTGCACTTAGTATACAAGGAAGCGGTTTTAAACAAACACATGCTTTGTACTTAGTATACAATGTAGTGGTTTTAAACAAACAAATGATTTGTACTTAGTATACAATGAAGTGGTTTAAACAAACACATGCTTTGTACATAGTAAACAATGAAGTAGTTTTAAACTAACACATGATTTGTACTTAATATACAATGAAGTGGTTTAAAAAAACACATGCTTTGTACTTAGTATACAACGAAGTGGTTTTAAACAAACACATGTTTTGTACTTAGTATACAAGTAAGTGGTTTAAACAAACACATGCTTTGTACTTAGTATAAAATGAAGTGGTTTAAACAAACACATGCTTTGTACTTAGTATACACGGAAGTGGTTTTAAACAAACACAAGTTTTGTACTTAGTATACAATGAAGTGGTTTAAACAAACACATGTTTTGTTCTTAGTATACAATCAAGTGGTTTTAAACAAACACATGTTTTGTACTTAGTATACAAGGAAGTGGTTTTAAACAAACACATGTTTTGTACTTAGTATACAATGAAGTGGTTTTAAACAAACACGTGCTTTGTACTTAGTATACAAGGAAGTGGTTTTAAACAAACACATGTATTGTACTTAGTATACATTGAAGTGGTTTAAACAAACACATGTTTTGTACTTAGTATACAATGAAGTGGTTTTAAACAAACACATGTTTTGTACTTAGTATACAATGAAGTGGTTTTAAACAAACACATGTTTTGCACTTAGTATACAAGGAAGCGGTTTTAAACAAACACATGTTTTGTACTTAGTATACTGTGGAGTGGTTTTAAACAAACACATGCTTTGTACATAGTATACATTGAAGTGGTTTTAAACTAACAAATGATTTGTACTAAGTATACAATGAAGTGGTTTAAACAAACACATGCTTTGTACATAATATACAATGAAATAGTTTTAAACTAACTCATGATTTGTACTTAGTATACAATGAGAGGTTTAAACAAACACATGCTTTGTACTTAGTATACAATGAAGTGGTTTTAAACAAACACATGCTTTGTACTTAGTATACAATATAGTGGTTTTAAACAAACACATGTTTTGTACTTAGTATACAAGGAAGTGGTTTAAACAAACACATGCTTTGTACTTAGTATACAAAGAAGTGGTTTAAACAAACACATGCTTTGTACTTAGTATACACGGAAGTGGTTTTAAACAAACACATATTTTGTACTTAGTATACAATGAAGTGGTTTAAACAAACACATGCTTTGTACTTAGTATACAATGAAGTGGTTTTAAACAAACACATGTTTTGTACTTAGTATACAAGGAAGTGGTTTAAACAAACACATGCTTTGTCTTTGTACTTAGTATACAATGAAGTGGTTTAAACAAACACATGCATTGTACTTAGTATACAATGAAGTGGTTTAAACAAACACATGTTTTGTACTTAGTATACAATGAAGTGGTTTTAAACAAACACATGTTTTGTACTTAGTATACAGTGGAGTGGATTTAAACATACACATGCTTTGATTTGTACTTAGTATACACTGAAGTGGTTTTAAACAAAATATGTTTTGTACTTAGTGTACAAGGAAGTGGTTTTAAAGAAACACATGTTTTGTACTTAGTATACAAGGAAGTGGTTTTAAACAAACACATGTTTTGTACTTAGTATACAGTGGAGTGGTTTTAAACAAACACATGCTTTGTACATACTATACACTGAAGTGGTTTTAAACTAACAAATGAATTGTACTTAGTATACAATGACGTGGTTTAAACAAACAAATGCTTTGTACATAGTATACAATGAAGTAGTTTTAAACTAACACATGATTTGTACTTAGTATAGAAGGAAGTGGTTTAAACAAACACATGCTTTGTACTTAGTATACAATGAAGTGGTTTTAAACAAACACATGTTTTGTACTTAGTATACAAGGAAGTGGTGTAAAGAAAAACATGCTTTGTACTTAATATAGAAAGAAATGGTTTAAACAAACACATGCTTTGTACTTAGTATACACGGAAGTGGTTTTAAACAAACACATGTTTTGTACTTAGTATACAATGAAGTGGTTTAAACAAACACATGTTTTGTACTTAGTATACAATGAAGTGGTTTTAACAAACACATGTTTTGTACTTAGTATTCAACGAAGTGGTTTTAAACAAACACATGTTTTGTACTTAGTATACAAGGAAGTGGTTTTAAACAAGAACATGTTTTGCACTTAGTATACAAGGAAGCGGTTTTAAACAAACACATGCTTTGTACTTAGTATACAATGAAGTGGTTTTAAACAAACAAATGATTTGTACTTAGTATACAATGAAGTGGTTTAAACAAACACATGCTTTGTACACAGTATACAATGAAGTAGTTTTAAACTAACACATGATTTGTATTTAGTATACAATGAAGTGGTTTTAAACAAACACATGCTTTGTACTTAGTATACACGGAAGTGGTTTTAAACAAACACATGCTTTGTACTTAGTATACACGGAAGTGGTTTTAAACAAACACATGCTTTGTACTTAGTATACAATGAAGTGGTTTAAACAAACACATGTTTTGTACTTAGTATACAATGAAGTGGTTTAAACAAACACATGCTTTGTACACAGTATACAATGAAATAGTTTTAAACTAGCACATGATTTGTATTTAGTATACAATGAAGTGGTTTAAACAAACACATGCTTTTTACTTAGTATACAAAGAAGTGGTTTTAAACAAACACATGCTTTGTACTTAGTATACATGGAAGTGGTTTTAAACAAACACATGCTTTGTACTTAGTATACAATGAAGTGGTTTAAACAAACACATGTTTTGTACTTAGTATACAATGAAGTGGTTTAAACAAACACATGTTTTGTACTTAGTATACAATGATGTTTTGTACTTAGTATACAAGAAAGTGGCTTTAAACAAACACATGTTTTGTACTTAGGATACAATGAAGTGGTTTAAACAAACACATGTTTTGTACTTAGTATATAATGAAGTGGTTTTAAACAAACACATGTTTTGTACTTAGTATACAAGGAAGTGGTTTTAAACAAACACGTGTTGTGTACTTAGTATACAATGAAGTGGTTTAAACAAACAAATGCTTTGTACATAGTATACAATGAAGTAGTTTTAAACTAACACATGATTTGTACTTAGTATACAAGGAAGTGGTTTAAACAAACACATGCTTTGTACTTAGTATACAATGAAGTGGTTTTAAACAAACACATGTTTTGTACTTAGTATACAAGGAAGTGGTGTAAAGAAACACATGCTTTGTACTTAATATAGAAAGAAGTGGTTTAAACAAACACATGCTTTGTACTTAGTATACACGGAAGTGGTTTTAAACAAACACATGTTTTGTACTTAGTATACAAGGAAGTGGTGTAAAGAAACACATGCTTTGTACTTAATATAGAAAGAAGTGGTTTAAACAAACACATGCTTTGTACTTAGTATACACGGAAGTGGTTTTAAACAAACACATGTTTTGTACTTAGTATACAATGAAGTGGTTTAAACAAACACATGTTTTGTACTTAGTATACAATGAAGTGGTTTTAACAAACACATGCTTTGTACTTAGTATACACTGAAGTGGTTTTAAACAAACACATGTTCTGTACTTAGTGTACAAGGAAGTGGTTTTAAAGAAACACATGTTTTGTACTTAGTATACAAGGAAGTGGTTTTAAACAAACACATGTTTTGTACTTAGTATACAGTGGAGTGGTTTTAAAGAAACACATGCTTTGTACTTTGTATACAGTGGAGTGGTTTTAAAGAAACACATGCTTTGTACATAGTATACACTGAAGTGGTTTTAAACTAACAAATGATTTGTACTTAGTATACAATGAAGTGGTTTAAACAAACACATGCTTTGTACTTAGTATACAAGGAAGTGGTTTAAACAAACACATGCTTTGTACTTAGTATAGAATGAAGTGGTTTTAAACAAACACATTTTTTGTACTTAGTTTACAAGGAAGTGGTGTAAAGAAACACATGCTTTGTACTTAATATAGAAAGAAGTGGTTTAAACAAACACATGCTTTGTACTTAGTATACACGGAAGTGGTTTTAAACAAACACATGTTTTGTACTTAGTATACAATGAAGTGGTTTAAACAAACACATGTTTTGTACTTAGTATACAATGAAGTGGTTTTAAACAAACACATGCTTTGTACTTAGTATACAAAGAAGTAGTTTTTTAACAAACACATGTTTTGTACTTAGTATACAAAGAAGTGGTTTTAAACAAACACATGTTTTGTACTTAGTATACAAGGAAGAGGTTTTAAACAAACACATGCATTGTACTTAATATACAAGGAAGTGGTTTTAAACAAACACATGTTTTGTACTTAGTATACAATGAAATGGTTTAAACAAACACATGCTGTGTACTTAGTATACAATGAAGTGGTTTAAACAAACACATGCTTTGTACTTAGTATACAATGAAATGGTTTAAACAATCACATGTTTTGTACTTAGTATACAATGAAGTGGTTTAAACAAACACATGTTTTGTATTTAGTATACAATGAAGTGGTTTAAACAAACACATGTTTTGTACTTAGTATACAATGAAGTGGTTTAAAACAAACACATGTTTTGTACTTAGTATACAAGAAAGTGGTTTTAAACAAACACATGTTTTGTACTTAGTATACAATGAAGTGGTTTAAACAAACGTATGTTTTGTACTTAGTATACAATGAAGTGGTTTTAAACAAACACATGTTTTGTACTTAGTATACAATGAAGCGGTTGTAAACAAACACATGCTTTGTACTTAGTATACAAGGAAGTGGTTTTAAACAAACACATGTTTTGTACTTAGTATACAATGAAGTGTTTTTAAACAAACACATGTTTTGTACTTAGTATACAGTGGAGTGGTTTTAAACAAACACATGCTTTGTACATAGTATACACTGAAGTGGTTTTAAACTAACAAATGATTTGTACATAGTATCCAATGAAGTGGTTTAAACAAACACATGCTTTGTACATAGTATACAATGAAGTAGTTTTAAACTAACACATTATTTGTACTTAGTATCCAATGAAGTGGTTTAAACAAACACATGCTTTGTACTTAGTATACAATGAAGTGGTTTTAAACAAACACATGTTTTGAACTTAGTATACAAGGAAGTGGTTTAAACAAACACATGCTTTGTACTTAGTATGCAAAGAAGTGGTTTAAACAAACACATGCTTTGGACTTAGTATACACGGAAGTGGTTTTAAACAAACACATGTTTTGTACTTAGTATACAATGAAGTGGTTTAAACCAACACATGTTTTGTACTTAGTATACAATGAAGTGGTTTAAACAAACACATGTTTTGTACGTAGTATACAACGAAGTGGTTTTAAACAAACACATGTTTTGTACTTAGTATACAAGGAAGTGGTTTTAAACAAACACATGTTTTGTACTTAGTATACAGTGGAGTGGTTTTAAACAAACACATGCTTTGTATATAGTATACACTGAAGTGGTTTTAAACTAATAAATGATTTGTACTTAGTATCCAATGAAGTGGTTTAAACAAACACATGTTTTGTACTTAGTATTCAATGAAGTGGTTTTAAACAAACACATGTTTTGTACTTAGTATACAAGGAAGTGGTTTTAAACAAACACGTGTTTCGTACTTAGTATACAATGAAGTGGTTTAAACAAACACATGTTTTGCACTTAGTATACAAGGAAGTGGTTTTAAACAAACACATGTTTTGTACTTAATATACAAGAAAGTGGTTTTAAACAAAAACATGTTTTGTATTTAGTATACAATGAAGCGGTTTCAACATACACATGCTTTGTACTTAGTATACACTGAAGTGGTTTTAAACAAACACATGTTTTGTACTTAGTGTACAATGAAGTGGTTTTAACGAAACACATGTTTTGTACTTAGTATACAAGGAAGTGGTTTTAAACAAACACATGTTTTGTACTTAGTATACAGTGGAGTGGTTTTAAACAAACACATGCTTTGCACATAGTATAAACTGAAGTGGTTTTAAACTAACAAATGATTTGTACTTAGTATACAATGAAGTGGTTTAAACAAACACCTGCTTTGTACATAGTATACAATGAAGTAGTTTTAAACTAACACATGATTTGTACTTAGTATACATTGAAGTGGTTTAAACAAACACATGCTTTGTACTTAGTATACAATGAAGTGGTTTTAAACAAACACCTGTTTTGTACTTAGTATACAAGGAAGTGGTTTAAACAAACACATGCTTTGTACTTAGTATACAAAGAAGTGGTTTAAACAAACACATGCTTTGTACTTAGTATACACGGAAGTGATTTTAAACAAATACATGTTTTGTACTTAGTATACAATGAAGTGGTTTAAACAAACACATGTTTTGTACATAATATACAATGAAGTGGTTTAAACAAACACATGTTTTGTACTTAGTATACAATGAAGTGGTTTTAAACAAACACATGTTTTGTACTTAGTATACAAGGAAGTAGTTTGAAACAAACACATGTTTTGTACTTAGTATACAATGAAGTGGTTTAAACAAACGTATGTTTTGTACTCAGTATACAATGAAGTGGTTTTAAACAAACACATGTTTTGTACTTAGTATACAATGAAGCGGTTTTAAACAAACACATGCTTTGTACTTAGTATACAAGGAAGTGGTTTTAAACAAACACATGTTTTGTACTTAGTATACAATGAAGTGTTTTTAAACAAACACATGCTTTGTACATAGTATACACTGAAGTGGTTTTAAACAAACACATGATTTGTACATAGTATCCAATGAAGTGGTTTAAACAAACACATGCTTTGTACATAGTATACAATGAAGTAGTTTTAAACTAACACATGATTTGTACTTAGTATCCAATGAAGTGGTTTAAACAAACACATGCTTTGTACTTAGTATACAATGAAGTGGTTTTAAACAAACACATGTTTTGTACTTAGTATACAAGGAAGTGGTTTAAACAAACACATGCTTTGTACTTAGTATGCAAAGAAGTGGTTTAAACAAACACATGTTTTGTACTTAGTATACACGGAAGTGGTTTTAAACAAACACATATTTTGTACTTAGTATACAATGAAGTGGTTTAAACAAACACATGTTTTGTACGTAGTATACAACGAAGTGGTTTTAAACAAACACATGTTTTGTACTTAGTATACAAGGAAGTGGTTTTAAACAAACACATGTTTTGTACTTAGTATACAGTGGAGTGGTTTTAAACAAACACATGCTTTGTATATAGTATACACTGAAGTGGTTTTAAACAAATAAATGATTTGTACTTAGTATCCAATGAAGTGGTTTAAACAAACACATGTTTTGTACTTAGTATTCAATGAAGTGGTTTTAAACAAACACATGTTTTGTACTTAGTATACAAGGAAGTGGTTTAAACAAACACATGCTTTGTACTTAGTATACACGGAAGTGATTTTAAACAAATACATGTTTTGTACTTAGTATACAATGAAGTGGTTTAAACAAACACATGTTTTGTACATAATATACAATGAAGTGGTTTAAACAAACACATGTTTTGTACTTAGTATACAATGAAGTGGTTTAAACAAACACATGCTTTGTTCTTAGTATACAACGAAGTGGTTTTAAACAAACACATGTTTTGTACTTAGTATACAAGGAAGTGGTTTAAACAAACACATGCTTTGTACTTAGTATACAATGAAGTGGTTTAAACAAACACATGTTTTGTACTTAGTATACACGGAAGTGGTGTTAAACAAACACATGTTTTGTACTTAGTATACAATGAAGTGGTTTAAACAAACACATGTTTTGTACTTAGTATACAATCAAGTGGTTTAAACAAACACATGTTTTGTACTTAGTATACAATAAAGTGGTTTTAAACAAGAACATGTTTTGCACTTAGTATACAAGGAAGCGGTTTTAAACAAACACATGATTTGTACTTAGTATACAATGAAGTGGTTTAAACAAACACATGCTTTGTACATAGTATACAATGAAGTAGTTTTAAACTAACACATGATTTATATTTAGTATACAATGAAGTGGTTTAAACAAAACATGCTTTGTACTTAGTATACAATGAAGTGGTTTTAAACAAACACATGTTTTGTACTTAGTATACAAGTAAGTGGTTTAAACAAACACATGCTTTGTACTTAGTATACAATGAAGTGGTTTAAACAAACACATGCTTTGTACTTAGTATACAATGAAGTAGTTTTAAACTAACACATGATTCGTACTTAGTATACAAGGAAGTGGTTTAAACAAACACATGATTTGTACTAAGTATACAATGAAGTGGTTTTAAACAAACACATGTTTTGTACTTAGTATACAAGGAAGTGGTGTAAAGAAACACATGCTTTGTACTTCATATAGAAAGAAGTGGTTTAAACAAACACATGCTTTGTACTTAGTATACACGGAAGTGGTTTTAAACAAACACATGTTTTGTACTTAGTATACAATGAAGTGGTTTAAACAAATACATGTTTTGTACTTAGTATACAAGGAAGTGGTTTTAAACAAACACATGTTTTGTACTTAGTATACAATGAAGTGTTTTTAAACAAACACATGTTTTGTACTTAGTATACAGTGGAGTGGTTTTAAACAAACACAAGCTTTGTACATACTATACACTGAAGTGGTTTTAAACTAACAAATGATTTGTACTTAGTATCCAATGAAGTGGTTTAAACAAACACATGTTTTGTACATAGTATACAATGAAGTAGTTTTAAACTAACACATGTTTTGTACTTAGTATACAAAGAAGTGGTTTTAAACAAACACATGTTTTGTACTAAGTATACAAGGAATTGGTTTTAAACAAACACATGTTTTGTACTTAGTATACAATGAAGTGGTTTTAAACAAACACATGTTTTGTACTTAGTATACAAGGAAGTGGTTTAAACAAACACATGCTTTGTACTTAGTGTGCACAGAAGTAGTTTAAACAAACACATGCTTTGTACTTAGTATACACGGAAGTGGTTTTAAACAAACACATGTTTTGTACTTAGTATACAATGAAGTGGTTTAAACAAACACATGTTTTGTACTTAGTATACAATGAAGTGGTTTAAACAAACACATGTTTTGTATTTAGTATACAACGAAGTGGTTTTAAACAAACACATGTTTTGTACTTAGTATACAAGGAAGCGGTTTTAAACAAACACATGTTTTGTACTTAGTATACAATGAAGTAGTTTAAACAAACACATGCTTTGTACTTAGTATACAATGAAGTGGTTTAAACAAACACATGCTTTGTACTTAGTATACACGGAAGTGGTTTTAAACAATCACATGTTTTGTACTTAGTATACAATGAAGTGGTTTAAACAAACACATGTTTTGTACTTAGTATACAAGGAAGTGGTTTTAAACAAACACATGTTTTGTACTTAGTATACAATGAAGTGGTTTAAACAAACACATGTTTTGTACTTAGTATACAATGAAATGGTTATAAACAAACACATGTTTTGTACTTAGTATACAGTGGAGTGGTTTTAAACAAACACATGCTTTGTATATAGTATACACTGATGTGGTTTTAAACTAATAAATGATTTGTACTTAGTATACAATGAAGTGGTTTAAACAAACACATGTTTTGTACTTAGTATACAATGGAGTGGTTTAAACAAACACATGTTTTGTACTTAGTATACAAGGAAGTGGTTTTAAACAAACACATGTTTTGTACTTAGTATACAAGGAAGTGGTTTTAAATAAACATATGCTTTGTACTTAGTATACAAGAAAGTGGTTTTAAACAAACACATGTTTTGTACTTAGGATACAATGAAGTGGTTTAAACAAACACATGTTTTGTACTTAGTATACAATGAAGTGGTTTAAACAAACACATGTTTTGTACTTAGTATACAATGAAGTGGTTTTAAACAAACACATGTTTTGTACTTAGTATACAAGGAAGAGGGTTTAAACAAACACATGCTTTTACTTAGTATACAATGAAGTGGTTTAAACAAACACATGTTTTGCACTTAGTATACAATGAAGTGGTTTAAACAAACACATGTTTTGTACTTAGTATACAAGGAAGTGGTTTTAAATAAACATATGCTTTGTACTTAGTATACAAGAAAGTGGTTTTAAACAAACACATGTTTTGTACTTAGGATACAATGAAGTGGTTTAAACAAACACATGTTTTGTACTTAGTATACAATGAAGTGGTTTAAACAAACACATGTTTTGTACTTAGTATACAATGAAGTGGTTTTAAACAAACACATGTTTTGTACTTAGTATACAGTGGAGTGGTTTTAAACAAACACATGCTTTGTACATAGTATACACTGAAGTGGTTTTAAACTAACACATGATTTGTACTTAGTATACAATAAAGTGGTTTAAACAAACACATGCTTTGTACATATTATACAATCAAGTAGTTTTAAACTAACACATGATTTGTACTTAGTATACAATGAAGTGGTTTAAACAAACACATGCTTTGTACTTAGTATACAATGAAGTGGTTTTAAACAAACACCTGTTTTGTACTTAGTATACAAGGAAGTGTTTAAACAAACACATGCTCTGTACTTAGTATACAAAGAAGTGGTTTAAACAAACGCATGCTTTGTACTTAGTATACACGGAAGTGGTTTTAAACAAATACATGTTTTGAACTTAGTATACAAGGAAGTGGTTTAAACAAACACATGGTTTGTACTTAATATTCAATGAAGTGGTTTAAACAAACACATGTTTTGTACATAGTATACAATGAAGTGGTTTTAAACAAACACATGTTTTGTACTTAGTATACAAGGAAGTGGTTTTAAACAAACACATGTTTTATACTTAGTATACAAGGAAGTGGTTTTAAACTTAGTATACAATGAAGTGGTTTAAACAAACACATGTTTTGTACTTAATATACAATGAAGTGGTTTAAACAAACACATGTTTTGTACATAGTATACAATGAAGTGGTTTTAAACAAACACATGTTTTGAACTTAGTATACAAGGAAGTGGTTTTAAACAAACACATGTTTTGTACTTAGTATACAAGGAAATGGTTTTAAACAAACACATGTTTTGCACTTAGTATACAATGAAGCGGTTTAAACAAACACATGCTTAGTACTTAGTACAGACGGAAGTGGGTTTAAACAAACACATGTTTTGTACTTAGTATACAATGACGTGGTTTAAACAAACACATGTTTTGTACTTAGTATCCAATGAAGTGGTTTTAAACAAACACATGTTTAGTACTTAGTATACAAGGAAGTGGTTTTAAAGAAACACATGTTTTGTACTTTGTATACAAGGAAGTGGTTTTAAACAAACACATGTTTTGTACTTAGTATACAATGAAGTGGTTTAAACAAACACATGTTCTGTACTTAGTATACAAGGAAGTGGTTTTAAGCAAACACATGTTTTGTACTTAGTATACAAGAAAGTGGTTTTAAACAAACACATGTTTTGTATTTAGTATACAATGAAGTGGTTTAAACATACACATGCTTTGTACTTAGTATACACTGAAGTGGTTTTAAACAAACACATGTTTTGTACTTAGTGTACAAGGAAGTTGTTTTAAAGAAACACATGTTTTGTACTTAGTATACAATGAAGTGGTTTTAAACAAACACATGTTTTGTACTTAGTATACAGTGGAGTGGGTTTGAACAAACACAAGCTTTGTACATAGTATACACTGAAGTGGTTTTAAACAAACACATGTTTTGTACTTAGTATACAAGGAAGTGGTTTTAAACAAACACATGTTTTGTACTTAGTATACAAGGAAATGGTTTTAAACAAACACATGTTTTGCACTTAGTATACAATGAAGCGGTTTAAACAAACACATGCTTTGTACTTAGTATACAATGAAGTGGTTTTAAACAAACACATGTTTTGTACTTAGTATCCAATGAAGTGGTTTAAACAAACACATGCTTTGTACATAGTATACAATGAAGTAGTTTTAAACTAACACATGATTTGTACTTAGTATTCAATGAAGTGGTTTAAACAAACACATGCTTTGTACTTAGTATACAATGAAGTGGTTTTAAACAAACACATGTTTTGTACTTAGTATACAAGGATGTGGTGTAAACAAACACATGCTTTGTACTTAGTATACAAAGAAGTGGTTTAAACAAACACATGCTTAGTACTTAGTACAGACGGAAGTGGGTTTAAACAAACACATGTTTTGTACTTAGTATACAATGACGTGGTTTAAACAAACACATGTTTTGTACTTAGTATCCAATGAAGTGGTTTTAAACAAACACATGTTTAGTACTTAGTATACAAGGAAGTGGTTTTAAAGAAACACATGTTTTGTACTTTGTATACAAGGAAGTGGTTTTAAACATGCACATGTTTTGTACTTAGTATACAATGAAGTGGTTTAAACAAACACATGTTCTGTACTTAGTATACAAGGAAGTGGTTTTAAGCAAACACATATTTTGTACTTAGTATACAAGAAAGTGGTTTTAAACAAACACATGTTTTGTATTTAGTATACAATGAAGTGGTTTAAACATACACATGCTTTGTACTTAGTATACACTGAAGTGGTTTTAAACAAACACATGTTTTGTACTTAGTGTACAAGGAAGTTGTTTTAAAGAAACACATGTTTTGTACTTAGTATACAATGAAGTGGTTTTAAACAAACACATGTTTTGTACTTAGTATACAGTGGAGTGGGTTCGAACAAACACAAACTTTGTACTTAGTATACACTGAAGTGGTTTTAAACTAACAAATGATTTGTACTTAGTATACAATGAAGTGGTTTAAACAAACACATGCTTTGTACATAGTATTCAATGAAGTAGTTTGAAACTAACACATGATTTGCACTTAGTATACAATGAAGTGGTTTAAACAAACACATGTTTTGTACGTAGTATACAACGAAGTGGTTTTAAACAAACACATGTTTTGTACTTAGTATACAAGGAAGTGGTTTTAAACAAACACATGTTTTGTACTTAGTATACAGTGGAGTGGTTTTAAACAAACACATGCTTTGTATATAGTATACACTGAAGTGGTTTTAAACTAATAAATGATTTGTACTTAGTATCCAATGAAGTGGTTTAAACAAACACATGTTTTGTACATAGTATTCAATGAAGTGGTTTTAAACAAACACATGTTTTGTACTTAGTATACAAGGAAGTGGTTTTAAACAAACACATGTTTCGTACTTATTATACAATGAAGTGGTTTAAACAAACACATGTTTTGTACTTAGTATACAAGGAAGTGGTTTTAAACAAACACATGTTTTGTACTTAATATACAAGAAAGTGGTTTTAAACAAAAACATGTTTTGTATTTAGTATACAATGAAGCGGTTTCAACATACACATGCTTTGTACTTAGTATACACTGAAGTGGTTTTAAACAAACACATGTTTTGTACTTAGTGTACAAGGAAGTGGTTTTAAAGAAACACATGTTTTATACTTAGTATACAAGGAAGTGGTTTTAAACAAACACATGTTTTGTACTTAGTATACAGTGGAGTGGTTTTAAACAAACACATGCTTTGTACATAGTATAAACTGAAGTGGTTTTAAACTAACAAATGATTTTTACTTAGTATACAATGAAGTGGTTTAAACAAACACCTGCTTTGTACATAGTATACAATGAAGTAGTTTTAAACTAACACATGATTTGTACTTAGTATACAATGAAGTGGTTTAAACAAACACATGCTTTGTACATAGTATACAATGAAGTAGTTTTAAACTAACACATGATTTGTACTTAGTATCCATTGAAGTGGAAACAAATACTTGCTTTGTACTTAGTATACAATGAAGTGGTTTTAAACAAACACATGTTTTGTACTTAGTTTACAAGGAAGTGGTTTTAAACAAACACATGTTTTGTACTTAGTATACAATGAAGTGGTTTAAACAAACACATGTTTTGTACTTAGTATACAAGGAAGTGGTTTTAAACAAACACATGTTTTGTACTTAGTATACAAGAAAGTAGTTTTAAACAAACACATGTTTTGTACTTAGTATACACTGAAGTGGTTTTAAACAAACACATGTTTTGTACTTAGTGTACAAGGAAGTGGTTTTAAAGAAACACATGTTTTGTACTTAATATTCAAGGTAGTGGTTTTAAACAAACACATATTTTGTGCTTAGTATACAGTGGAGTGATTTTAAACAAACACATGTTTTTTTGTACTTAGTATACAAAGAAGTGGTTTAAACAAACACATGCTTTGTACTTAGTATACAATGAAGTGGTTTTAAACAAACACATGTTTTGTACTTAGTATACAAGGAAGTGGTTTTAAACAAACACATGTTTTGTACTTAGTATACAAGGAAGTGGTTTTAAACAAACACATGTTTTGTACTAAGTATACAATGAAGTGGTTTAAACAAACACATGTTTTGTACTTAGTATACAATGAAGTGGTTTTAAACAAACACATGTTTTGTACTTAGTATACAAGGAAGCGGTTTTAAACAAACACATGCTTTGTATTTAGTATACAATGAAATGGTTTTAAACAAACACATGTTTTGTACTTAGTATACAGTGGAGTGGTTTTAAACAAACACATGCTTTGTACATAGTATACACTGAAGTGGTTTTAAACTAACAAATGATTTGTACTTAGTATACAACGAAGTGGTTTAAACAAACACATTCTTTGTACATATTATACAATGAAGTAGTTTTAAACTAACACATGATTTGTACTTAGTATACAATGAAGTGGTTTAAACAAACACATGATTTGTACTTAGTATACAATGAATTGGTTTTAAACAAACACATGTTTTGTACTTAGTATACAAGGAAGTGGTTTAAACAAACATATGCTTTGTACTTAGTATACAAAGAAGTGATTTAAACAAACACATGCTTTGTACTTAGTATACAAAGAAGTGGTTTAAACAAACACATCTTTTGTACTTAGTATACAATGAAGGGGTTTAAACAAACACATGTTTGAACTCAGTATACAATGAAGTGGTTTAAACAAACACATGTTTTGTACTTAATATACAATGAAGTGGTTTAAACAAACACATGTTTTATACTTAGTATACAATGAAGTGGTTTTAAACAAACACATGTTTTGTACTTAGGATAAAATGAAGTGGTTTTAAACAAACACGTGTTTTGTACTTAATATACAAGGAAGTGGTTTTAAACAAACCCATGTTTTGTACTTAGTATACAAGGAAGTGGTTTTAAAGAAACAAATGTTTTGTACTTAGTATACAAGGAAGTGTTTTTAAACAAACACGTGTTTTGTACTTAGTATACAATGAAGTGGTTTTAAACAAACACGTGTTTTGTACTTAATATACAAGGAAGTGGTTTTAAACAAACACATGTTTTGTACTTAATATACAATGAAGTGGTTTTAAACAAACACGTGTTTTGTACTTAGTATACAAGGAAGTGGTTTTAAACAAACCTATGTTTTGTACTTAGTATACAAGGAAGTGCTTTTAAAGAAACACATGTTTTGTACTTAGTATACAAGGAAGTGTTTTTAAACAAACACATGTTTTGTACTTAGTATACAGTGGAGTGGTTTTAAACAAACACATGCTTTGTACATAGTATACACTGAAGTGGTTTTAAACTAACAAATGATTTGTACTTAGTATACAATTAAGTGGTTTAAACAAACACATGCTTTGTAGATAGTATACAATGAAGTCGTTTTAAACTAACACATGATTTGTACTTAGTATACAATGAAGTGGTTTAAACAAACACATGCTTTGTACTTAGTATACAATGAAGTGGTTTTAAACAGACACATGTTAAGTACTTAGTATACAAGGAAGTGGTTTAAACAAACACATGCTTTGTACTTAATATACAAAGAAGTGGTTTAAACAAACACATGCTTTGTACTTAGTATACACGGAAGTGGTTTTAAACAAACACATGTTTTGTACTTAGTATACAATGAAGTGGTTTAAACAAACACATGTTTTGTACTTAGTATACAATGAAGTGGTTTAAACAAACACATGTTTTGTACTTAGTATACAACGAAGTGGTTTTAAACAAACACATGTTTTGTACTTAGTATACAAGGAAGTGGTTTTAAACAAACACATGTTTTTTACTTAGTATACAATGAAGTGGTTTTAAACAAACACATGCTTTGTACTTAGTATACAATGAAGTGGTTTTAAACAAACACATGTTTTGTACTTAGTATACAGTGGAGTGGTTTTAGACAAACACATGCTTTGTACATAGTATACACTGAAGTGGTTTTAAACTAACAAATGAGTTGTACTTAGTATCCAATGAAGTGGTTTAAGCAAACACATGCTTTGTACATAGTATACAATGAAATAGTTTTAAACTAACACATGATTTGTACTTATTATCCAATGAAGTGGTTTAAACAAACACATGCTTTGTACTTAGTATACAATGAAGTGGTTTAAACAAACACATGTTTTGTACTTAGTATACAATGAAGTGGTTTAAACAAACACATGTTTTGTACTTAGTATACAATGAAGTGGTTTTAAACAAATACATGTTTTGTACTTAGTATACAAGGAAGTGGTTTTAAACAAACACATGTTTTGTACTTAGTATACAATCAAGTGGTTTTAAACAAACACATGTTTTATACTTAGTATGCAATGAAGCGGTTTTAAACAAACACATGCTTTGTGCTTAGTATACAATGAAGTGGTTTTAAACAAACACATGTTTTGTACTTAGTATACAGTGGAGTGGTTTTAAACAAACACATGCTTTGTACATCGTATACACTGAAGTGGTTTTAAACTCACAAATGATTTGTACTTAGTATCCAATGAAGTGGTTTAAACAAACACATGCTTTGTACATAGTATACAATGAAGTAGTTTTAAACTAACACATGCTTTGTACTTAGTATTCAATGAAGTGGTTTAAACAAACACATGCTTTGTACTTAGTATACAATGAAGTGGTTTTAAACAAACACATGTTTTGTACTTAGTATACAAGGATGTGGTGTAAACAAACACATGCTTTGTAATTAGTATACAAAGAAGTGGTTTAAACAAACACATGCTTAGTACTTAGTACAGACGGAAGTGGGTTTAAACAAACACATGTTTTGTACTTAGTATACAATGACGTGGTTTAAACAAACACATGTTTTGTACTTAGTATCCAATGAAGTGGTTTTAAACAAACACATGTTTTGTACTTAGTATACAAGGAAGTGGTTTTAAAGAAACACATGTTTTGTACTTTGTATACAAGGAATTGGTTTTAAACAAACACATGTTTTGTACTTAGTATACAATGAAGTGGTTTAAACAAACACATGTTCTGTACTTAGTATACAAGGAAGTGGTTTTAAGCAAACACATGTTTTGTACTTAGTATACAAGAAAGTGGTTTTAAACAAACACATGTTTTGTATTTAGTATACAATGAAGTGGTTTAAACATACACATGCTTTGTACTTAGTATACACTGAAGTGGTTTTAAACAAACACATGTTTTGTACTTAGTGTACAAGGCAGTTGTTTTAAAGAAACACATGTTTTGTACTTAGTATACAATGAAGTGGTTTTAAACAAACACATGTTTTGTACTTAGTATACAGTGGAGTGGGTTTGAACAAACACAAGCTTTGTACATAGTATACACTGAAGTGGTTTTAAACAAACACATGTTTTGTACTTAGTATACAAGGAAGTGGTTTTAAACAAACACATGTTTTGTACTTAGTATACAAGGAAATGGTTTTAAACAAACACATGTTTTGCACTTAGTATACAATGAAGCGGTTTAAACAAACACATGCTTTGTACTTAGTATACAATGAAGTGTTTTAAACAACACATGTTTTGTACTTAGTATCCAATGAAGTGGTTTAAACAAACACATGCTTTGTACATAGTATACAATGAAGTAGTTTTAAACTAACACATGCTTTGTACTTAGTATTCAATGAAGTGGTTTAAACAAACACATGCTTTGTACTTAGTATACAATGAAGTGGTTTTAAACAAACACATGTTTTGTACTTAGTATACAAGGATGTGGTGTAAACAAACACATGCTTTGTAATTAGTATACAAAGAAGTGGTTTAAACAAACACATGCTTAGTACTTAGTACAGACGGAAGTGGGTTTAAACAAACACATGTTTTGTACTTAGTATACAATGACGTGGTTTAAACAAACACATGTTTTGTACTTAGTATCCAATGAAGTGGTTTTAAACAAACACATGTTTTGTACTTAGTATACAAGGAAGTGGTTTTAAAGAAACACATGTTTTGTACTTTGTATACAAGGAATTGGTTTTAAACAAACACATGTTTTGTACTTAGTATACAATGAAGTGGTTTAAACAAACACATGTTCTGTACTTAGTATACAAGGAAGTGGTTTTAAGCAAACACATGTTTTGTACTTAGTATACAAGAAAGTGGTTTTAAACAAACACATGTTTTGTATTTAGTATACAATGAAGTGGTTTAAACATACACATGCTTTGTACTTAGTATACACTGAAGTGGTTTTAAACAAACACATGTTTTGTACTTAGTGTACAAGGCAGTTGTTTTAAAGAAACACATGTTTTGTACTTAGTATACAATGAAGTGGTTTTAAACAAACACATGTTTTGTACTTAGTATACAGTGGAGTGGGTTTGAACAAACACAAGCTTTGTACATAGTATACACTGAAGTGGTTTTAAACAAACACATGTTTTGTACTTAGTATACAAGGAAGTGGTTTTAAACAAACACATGTTTTGTACTTAGTATACAAGGAAATGGTTTTAAACAAACACATGTTTTGCACTTAGTATACAATGAAGCGGTTTAAACAAACACATGCTTTGTACTTAGTATACAATGAAGTGTTTTAAACAACACATGTTTTGTACTTAGTATCCAATGAAGTGGTTTAAACAAACACATGCTTTGTACTTAGTATACACGGAAGTGGTTTTAAACTAACACATGATTTGTACTTAGTATTCAATGAAGTGGTTTAAACAAACACATGCTTTGTACTTAGTATACAATGAAGTGGTTTTAAACAAACACATGTTTTGTACTTAGTATACAAGGAAGTGGTTTAAACAAACAAATGATTTGGACTTAGTATACAATGAAGTGGTTTAAACAAACACATGATTTGTACTTAGTATACAATGAAGTGGTTTTAAACAAATACGTGCTTTGTCCTTAGTATACAATGTAGTGGTTTTAAACAAATACGTGCTTTGTCCTTAATATACAATGTAGTTGTTTTAAACAAACACATGCTTTGTCCCTAGTATACAATTAAGTGGTTTAAACAAACACATGTTTTGTCCTTAGTGCACAATGAAGTGGTTTTAAACAAACACCTGCTTTGTACTTAGTATACAATAAAGTGGTTTTAAACAAACACCTGCGTTGTCCTTAGTATACAATGAAGTTGTTTTAAACAAACGCATGCTTTGTACTTAGTATACAATGAAGTGGTTTTAAACAAACACATGCTTTGTACTTAGTATACAATGAAGTGGTTTTAAACAAACACGTGCTTTGTCCTTAGTATACAATGATGTGTTTTTAAACAAACACGTGCTTTGTCCTTAGTATACAATGAAGTGGTTTTAAACAAACGCATGCTTTGTACTTAGTATACAATGAAGTGGTTTTAAACTAACACATGCTTAGTACTTTGTACAATGTAAGTGTGACTAATATCAATACAAATGATGTGTACATAGTATAAACATGAAGTATGGTTTTAAAAATAAATACGATTGTACTAAGTATAACATGACATATAACTTTTAAAAAATACAAATTATTTGTAATAAATTATAAAATAACCATGTATATAATAACAAGTATTACATGTACTTTGTATACTAATAAATATGACTTTAACAACAATACAAATGACTTATACTTAGAATAATATAACCTATGGCCTGAAACATACGCATGATGTGTTCTCAGTATGTGAGGTATGGCTTTAAAGGGGTGTAAATTAGGCTTTTTTCTAGAAAACATGTTTTTAAAAATTATCATGATAAAAATGTCAATGATGTGTGCACCGTGTTGTTCCGATCTAAGATTTGAATACACCATGCCTTGAATTCACCTGGCCTTGAATACAACATACCTGGAATACACCTGGCCTTTAATACACCTGGCCTTGAATACACCTGGCCTTTAATACACCTGGCCTTGAATACACCTGGCCTGGAATACACCTGGCATTGAATACACCATGCCTGGAATACACCATGCCTTGAATACACCTGGCCTGGAATACACCTGGCCTTGAATACCCCTGGCCTTGAATACACCTGGCATTGAATACACCTGGCCTTGAATACACCTGGCCTTGAATTCACCTGGCCTTGAATCTTGAATATACCTGGCCTTGAATACACCTGGCCTTGAATAAACCTGGCTTAGAGTTCACCAACCATTCTTCAGACTAGTCTTAGACTTGAGCTCAAGTACTCAAACTTCGTTCACAAATATTCCCAAGAACTTCAAAGATAAAGTTGCTATTTATTAGTATTTATCATATTTACACATAGCCGCTTGTTAGGAATGTTTATCCTTTAAACTTATAAAAATATTTGCGATTGAAATTTGCATACTTGGGTTTAAGTCTAAGAATATTCTCGAGAATGGTTGGTGAATTCAAGTACAGGCATTTTGAATGAAATCGAGCTTAAATCAACCCTGGCGTGTAACCTAGGATAGAACATATTTACTGTGCAGATTGTATTTTCTTGTCAACCCTGGTGTGTAACATAGGATAGCATATATTTACTGTGCATATTGTATTTCCTTGTCAACCCTGGTGTGTACCTAGGATAGCACATATTTACTGTGCATATTGTATTTCCTTGTCAACCCTGGTGTGTACCTAGGATAGCACATATTAACTGTGCAGATTGCATTTCCTTGTCAAGCCTGGTGTGTACCTAGGATAGCACATATTTACTGTGCAGATTGTATTTCCTTGTCAACCCTGGTGTGTACCTAGGATAGCACATATTTACTGTGCAGATTGTATTTCCTTGTCAACCCTGGTGTGTACCTAGGATAGCACATATTTACTGTGCAGATTGTATTTCCTTGTAACCTAGGATAACACATATTTACTGTGCAGATTGAATTTCCTTGTAACCTAGGATAACACATATTTACTGTGCAGATTGTATTTCCTTGTAACCTAGGATAACACATATTTACTGTGCAGATTGTATTTCCTTGCGACCTAGGATAACACATATTTACTGTGCAGATTGTTTTTCCTTGTAACCTAGGATAACACATATTTACTTAGGATAAAATGAAGTGGTTTAAACAAACACATGTTTTTTACTTAGTATACAATGAAGTGGTTTTAAACAAACACATGTTTTGTACTTAGTATACAAGGAAGTGGTTTTAAACAAACACATGTTTTGTATTTAGTATATAATGAAGTGGTTTAAACATACACATGCTTTGCTTTGTACTTAGTATACACTGAAGTGGTTTTAAACAAACATATGTTTTGTACTTAGTGTACAAGGAAGTGGTTTTAAAGAAACACATGTTTTGTACTTAGTATACAAGGAAGTGGTTTTAAACAAACATATGTTTTGTACTTAGTATACAGTGGAGTGGTTTTAAACAAACACATGCTTTGTTCATAGTATACACTGAAGTGGTTTTAAACTAACATATGATTTGTACCTAGTATACAATGAAGTGGTTTAAACAAACACATGCTTTGTACATAGTATACAATGAAGTGGTTTAAACAAACACATGTTTTGTACTTAGTATACAATGGAGTGGTTTAAACAAACACATGTTTTGTACTTAGTATACAAGGAAGTGGTTTTAAACAAACACATGTTTTGTACTTAGTATACAAGGAAGTGGTTTTAAATAAACATATGCTTTGTACTTAGTATACAAGAAAGTGGTTTTAAACAAACACATGTTTTGTACTTAGGATACAATGAAGTGGTTTAAACAAACACATGTTTTATACTTAGTATACAATGAAGTGGTTTTAAACAAACACATGTTTTGTACTTAGTATACAAGGAAGTGGTTTTAAACAAACACATGTTTTGTACTTAGTATACAAGGAAGTGGTTTTAATCAAACACATGTTTTGTATTTAGTATACAATGAAGTGGTTTAAACATACACATGCTTTGTACTTAGTATACACTGAAGTGGTTTTTAAACAAACACATCTTTTGTACTTAGTGTACAAGGAAGTGGCTTTAAACAAACACATGTTTTGTACTTAGTATACAGTGGAATGGTTTTAAACAAACACATGCTTTGTACATAATATACACTGAAGTGGTTTTAAACTAACAAATGATTTTGTACTTAGTATACAATGAAGTGGTTCAAACAAACACATGCTTTGTACATAGTATACAATTAAGTAGTTTTCAATTAACACATGATTTGTACTTAGAATACAAGGAAGAGGTTTAAACAAACACATGCTTTGTACTTAGTATACAATGAAGTGGTTTGAAACAAACACATGTTTTGTACTTAGTATACAAGGAAGTGGTGTAAAGAAACACATGCTTTGTACTTAATATACAAAGAAGTGGTTTAAACAAACACATGCTTTGTACTTAGTATACACGGAAGTGGTTTAAGTATACAATGAAGTGGTTTAAACAAACACATGTTTTGTACTTAGTATACAATGAAGTTGTTTAAACAAACACATGTTTTTTACTTAGTATACATCGAAGTGGTTTTAAACAAACGCATGTTTTGTACTTAGTATACAAGGAAGTGGTTTTAAACAAACACATATTTTGTACTTAGTATACAAGGAAGTGGTTTTAAACAAACACATATTTTGTACTAAGTATACAATGAAGTGGTTTAAACAAACACATGATTGTATTTAGTATACAATGAAGTGGTTTAAACAAACACATGCTTTGTACTTAGTATACAAGGAAGTGGTTTTAAACAATCACATGTTTTGTACTTAGTATACACTGAAGTGGTTTTAAACAAACACATGTTTTGTACTTAGTATACACTGAAGTGGTTTTAAACAAACACATGTTTTGTACTTAGTATACAATCAATTGGTTTAAACAAACACATGTTTTGTACTTAGTATACAATGAAGTGGTTTTAAACAAACACATGTTTTGTACTTAGTATACAAGGAAGTGGTTTTAAACAAACACATGTTTTGTACTTAGTATACAATGAAGTGGTTTAAACACACACATGTTTTGTACTTAGTATACAATGAAGTGGTTTTAAACAAACACATGTTTTGTACTTAGTATACAATGAAGCGGTTTTAAACAAACACATGCTTTGTACTTAGTATACAATGAAGTGGTTTTAAACAAACACGTGTTTTGTACTTAGTATACAGTGGAGTGGTTTTAAACAAACACATGCTTTGTACATAGTATACACTGAAGTGGTTTTAAATGATTTGTACTTAGTATCCAATGAAGTGGTTTAAACAAACACATGCTTTGTACATAGTATACAATGAAGTAGTTTTAAACTAACACATGATTTGTACTTAGTATCCATTGAAGTGGAAACAAACACTTGCTTTGTACTTAGTATACAATGAAGTGGTTTTAAACAAACACATGTTTTGTACTTAGTTTACAATGAAGTGGTTTTAAACAAACACATGTTTTGTACTTAGTATACAATGAAGTGGTTTAAACAAACACATGTTTTGTACTTAGTATACAAGGAAGTGGTTTTAAACAAACACATGTTTTGTACTTAGTATACAAGAAAGTAGTTTTAAACAAACACATGTTTTGTACTTAGTATACACTGAAGTGGTTTTAAACAAACAGATGTTTTGTACTTAGTGTACAAGGAAGTGGTTTTAAAGAAACACATGTTTTGTACTTAATATTCAAGGTAGTGGTTTTAAACAAACACATGTTTTGTGCTTAGTATACAGTGGAGTGGTTTTAAACAAACACATGTTTTGTACTTAGTATACAATGAAGTGGTTTTAAACAAACACATGCTTTGTACTTAGTATACAAAGAAGTGGTTTAAACAAACACATGCTTTGTACTTAGTATACACGGAAGTGGTTTTAAACAAACACATGTTTTGTACTTAGTATACAATGAAGTGGTTTAAACAAACACATGCTTTGTACTTAGTATACAATGAAGTGGTTTAAACAAACACATGTTTTGTACTTAGTATACAATCAAGTGGTTTAAACAAACACATGTTTTGTACTTAATATACAATGAAGTGGTTTTAAACAAATACATGTTTTGTACTTAGTATACAAGGAAGTGGTTTTAAACAAACACATGTTTTGTACTTAGTATACAATCAAGTGGTTTTAAACAAACACATGTTTTATACTTAGTATGCAATGAAGCGGTTTTAAACAAACACATGCTTTGTGCTTAGTATACAATGAAGTGGTTTTAAACAAACACATGTTTTGTACTTAGTATACAGTGGAGTGGTTTTAAACAAACACATGCTTTGGAAATCGTATACACTGAAGTGGTTTTAAACTCACAAATGATTTGTACTTAGTATCCAATGAAGTGGTTTAAACAAACACATGCTTTGTACATAGTATACAATGAAATAGTTTTAAACTAACACATGATTTGTACTTAGTATTCAATGAAGTGGTTTAAACAAACACATGCTTTGTACTTAGTATACAATGAAGTGGTTTTAAACAAACACATGTTTTGTACTTAGTATACAAGGATGTGGTGTAAACAAACACATGCTTTGTACTTAGTATACAAAGAAGTGGTTTAAACAAACACATGCTTAGTACTTAGTACAGACGGAAGTGGGTTTAAACAAACACATGTTTTGTACTTAGTATACAATGACGTGGTTTAAACAAACACATGTTTTGTACTTAGTATCCAATGAAGTGGTTTTAAACAAACACATGTTTAGTACTTAGTATACAAGGAAGTGGTTTTAAAGAAACACATGTTTTGTACTTTGTATACAAGGAAGTGGTTTTAAACAAACACATGTTTTGTACTTAGTATACAATGAAGTGGTTTAAACAAACACATGTTCTGTACTTAGTATACAAGGAAGTGGTTTTAAGCAAACACATGTTTTGTACTTAGTATACAAGAAAGTGGTTTTAAACAAACACATGTTTTGTATTTAGTATACAATGAAGTGGTTTAAACATACACATGCTTTGTACTTAGTATACACTGAAGTGGTTTTAAACAAACACATGTTTTGTACTTAGTGTACAAGGAAGTTGTTTTAAAGAAACACATGTTTTGTACTTAGTATACAATGAAGTGGTTTTAAACAAACACATGTTTTGTACTTAGTATACAGTGGAGTGGGTTTGAACAAACACAAGCTTTGTACATAGTATACACTGAAGTGGTTTTAAACAAACACATGTTTTGTACTTAGTATACAAGGAAGTGGTTTTAAACAAACACATGTTTTGTACTTAGTATACAAGGAAATGGTTTTAAACAAACACATGTTTTGCACTTAGTATACAATGAAGCGGTTTAAACAAACACATGCTTTGTACTTAGTATACAATGAAGTGGTTTTAAACAAACACATGTTTTGTACTTAGTATCCAATGAAGTGGTTTAAACAAACACATGCTTTGTACATAGTATACAATGAAGTAGTTTTAAACTAACACATGATTTGTACTTAGTATTCAATGAAGTGGTTTAAACAAACACATGCTTTGTACTTAGTATACAATGAAGTGGTTTTAAACAAACACATGTTTTGTACTTAGTATACAAGGATGTGGTGTAAACAAACACATGCTTTGTACTTAGTATACAAAGAAGTGGTTTAAACAAACACATGCTTAGTACTTAGTACAGACGGAAGTGGGTTTAAACAAACACATGTTTTGTACTTAGTATACAATGACGTGGTTTAAACAAACACATGTTTTGTACTTAGTATCCAATGAAGTGGTTTTAAACAAACACATGTTTAGTACTTAGTATACAAGGAAGTGATTTTAAAGAAACACATGTTTTGTACTTTGTATACAAGGAAGTGGTTTTAAACATGCACATGTTTTGTACTTAGTATACAATGAAGTGGTTTAAACAAACACATGTTCTGTACTTAGTATACAAGGAAGTGGTTTTAAGCAAACACATGTTTTGTACTTAGTATACAAGAAAGTGGTTTTAAACAAACACATGTTTTGTATTTAGTATACAATGAAGTGGTTTAAACATACACATGCTTTGTACTTAGTATACACTGAAGTGGTTTTAAACAAACACATGTTTTGTACTTAGTGTACAAGGAAGTTGTTTTAAAGAAACACATGTTTTGTACTTAGTATACAATGAAGTGGTTTTAAACAAACACATGTTTTGTACTTAGTATACAGTGGAGTGGGTTCGAACAAACACAAACTTTGTACTTAGTATACACTGAAGTGGTTTTAAACTAACAAATGATTTGTACTTAGTATACAATGAAGTGGTTTAAACAAACACATGCTTTGTACATAGTATTCAATGAAGTAGTTTGAAACTAACACATGATTTGCACTTAGTATACAATGAAGTGGTTTAAACAAACACATGCTTTGTACTTAGTATACAATGAAGTGGTTTTAAACAAACACATGCTTTGTACTTAGTATACAAAGAAGTGGTTTAAACAAACACATGCTTTGTACTTAGTATACACGGAAGTGGTTTTAAACAAACACATGTTTTGTACTTAGTATACAATGAAGTGGTTTAAACAAATACATGTTTTGTACTTAGTATACAAGGAAGTGGTTTTAAACAAACACATGTTTTGTACTTAGTATACAAGGAAGTGGTTTAAACAAACAAATGATTTGGACTTAGTATACAATGAAGTGGTTTAAACAAACACATGATTTGTACTTAGTATACAATGAAGTGGTTTAAACAAACACATGCTTTGTACATAGTATTCAATGAAGTCGTTTGAAACTAACACATGATTTGCACTTAGTATACAATGAAGTGGTTTAAACAAACACATGCTTTGTACTTAGTATACAATGAAGTGGTTTTAAACAAACACATGCTTTGTACTTAGTATACAAAGAAGTGGTTTAAACAAACACATGCTTTGTACTTAGTATACACGGAAGTGGTTTTAAACAAACACATGTTTTGTACTTAGTATACAATGAAGTGGTTTAAACAAATACATGTTTTGTACTTAGTATACAAGGAAGTGGTTTTAAACAAACACATATTTTGTACTTAGTATACAAGGAAGTGGTTTAAACAAACAAATGATTTGGACTTAGTATACAATGAAGTGGTTTAAACAAACACATGATTTGTACTTAATATACAATGAAGTGGTTTTAAACAAATACGTGCTTTGTCCTTAGTATACAATGTAGTGGTTTTAAACAAATACGTGCTTTGTCCTTAATATACAATGTAGTTGTTTTAAACAAACACATGCTTTGTCCCTAGTATACAATTAAGTGGTTTAAACAAACACATTTTTTGTCCTTAGTATACAATGAAGTGGTTTTAAACAAACACCTGCTTTGTACTTAGTATACAATAAAGTGGTTTTAAACAAACACCTGCGTTGTCCTTAGTATACAATGAAGTTGTTTTAAACAAACGCATGCTTTGTACTTAGTATACAATGAAGTGGTTTTAAACAAACACATGCTTTGTACTTAGTATACAATGAAGTGGTTTTAAACAAACACGTGCTTTGTCCTTAGTATACAATGATGTGATTTTAAACAAACACGTGCTTTGTCCTTAGTATACAATGAAGTGGTTTTAAACAAACGCATGCTTTGTACTTAGTATACAATGAAGTGGTTTTAAACTAACACATGCTTAGTACTTTGTACAATGTAAGTGTGACTAATATCAATACAAATGATGCGTACATAGTATAAACATGAAGTATGGTTTTAAAAATAAATACGATTGTACTAAGTATAACATGACATATAACTTTTAAAAAATACAAATTATTTGTAATAAATTATAAAATAACCATGTATATAATAACAAGTATTATATGTACTTTGTATACTAATAAATATGACTTTAACAACAATACAAATGACTTATACTTAGAATAATATAACCTATGGCCTGAAACATACGCATGATGTGTTCTCAGTATGTGAGGTATGGCTTTAAAGGGGTGTAAATTAGGCTTTTTTCTAGAAAACATGTTTTTAAAAATTATCATGATAAAAATGTCAATATTGTGTGCACCGTGTTGTTCCGATCTAAGATTTGAATACACCATGCCTTGAATTCACCTGGCCTTGAATACACCATACCTGGATTACACCTGGCCTTTAATACACCTGGCCTTGAATACACCTGGCCTTTAATACACCTGGCCTTGAATACACCTGGCCTGGAATACACCTGGCATTGAATACACCATGCCTGGAATACACCATGCCTTGAATACACCTGGCCTGGAATACACCTGGCCTTGAATACCCCTGGCCTTGAATACACCTGGCATTGAATACACCTGGCCTTGAATACACCTGGCCTTGAATTCACCTGGCCTTGAATCTTGAATATACCTGGCCTTGAATACACCTGGCCTTGAATAAACCTGGCTTAGAGTTCACCAACCATTCTTCAGACTAGTCTTAGACTTGAGCTCAAGTACTCAAACTTCGTTCACAAATATTCCCAAGAACTTCAAAGATAAAGTTGCTATTTATTAGTATTTATCATATTTACACATAGCCGCTTGTTAGGAATGTTTATCCTTTAAAATTATAAAAATATTTGCGGTTGAAATTTGCATACTTGGGTTTAAGTCTAAGAATATTCTCGAGAATGGTTGGTGAATTCAAGTACAGGCATTTTGAATGAAATCGAGCTTAAATCAACCCTGGCGTGTAACCTAGGATAGAACATATTTACTGTGCAGATTGTATTTTCTTGTCAACCCTGGTGTGTAACCTAGGATAGCATATATTTACTGTGCATATTGTATTTCCTTGTCAACCCTGGTGTGTACCTAGGATAGCACATATTTACTGTGCATATTGTATTTCCTTGTCAACCCTGGTGTGTACCTAGGATAGCACATATTTACTGTGCAGATTGCATTTCCTTGTCAACCCTGGTGTGTACCTAGGATAGCACATATTTACTGTGCAGATTGTATTTCCTTGTCAACCCTGGTGTGTACCTAGGATAGCACATATTTACTGTGCAGATTGTATTTCCTTGTCAACCCTGGTGTGTACCTAGGATAGCACATATTTACTGTGCAGATTGTATTTCCTTGTAACCTAGGATAACACATATTTACTGTGCAGATTGAATTTCCTTGTAACCTAGGATAACACATATTTACTGTGCAGATTGTATTTCCTTGTAACCTAGGATAACACATATTTACTGTGCAGATTGTATTTCCTTGCGACCTAGGATAACACATATTTACTGTGCAGATTGTATTTCCTTGTAACCTAGGATAACACATATTTACTGTGCAGATTGAATTTTCTTGTAACCTAGGATAACACATATTTACTGTGCAGATTGTATTTCCTTGTAACCTAGGATAACACATATTTACTGTGCAGATTGTATTTCCTTGTCAAAATGGGGGTATTGTTATGCTCATTCATTATGTTTCCGCCCTTTAGAATACAAAATATCATTGTTTGTCAATGTTTAAGTAGGACCGCTAGAGCCGCACGAAAGGCCGGATGTGCCTCCTTTAAACATGATTTGTACTTAGTATATGAAGTATGAATATGTACTTAAGTTGGCATAGTATGAAGTATGCCTTTAACAGATGTGCACTTAAGTTAGCATAATATCTGTATGGTGTTTTACATCATTTTCAACACATCTAAGGTTATATATGACGGTCGATTTTTTTGTGGTGGAGGCAGACCAGGGACGTAGCTAGGGACTTTAAAATGTGTACACAAACCGTCTAGGGGGTCCGGGGGCATGCTCCCCCTGTTCACCCCGCCCCTACTCCCCTAGACCGTCTGTGGTGAAATCTGGAGGCACTTCCGCAACAAAACGAGGCTGATTATGTCACTGAAATTGAAAAAAAAATCTAGTTTTTAAAAAAAAAAATGGAGCTAAATGAAGAAGTTATCTTAATCCCCCTCCCCCACCCCCACCCCCACCCCAACCCACCTCTAGCTCTTGTTTATATTGCATTTTTGAACTTTTTAATTGTTTCAATATTTGTGACAATATGTACGCAACTGCGTATTTTGCGTACAGGTAGCTCTACGCGCCGGCAGACTACCCACTTTTCCTGAGTAGAACCAGTACTGTACACCTCCCCTCCCAATGGGATTCGAACCCGCAGCGGTGAGAGCATAATATGAAGTATGCCTTGAAACCATGGATATACAGGTACCCTGTATGTAGATCTATGTTGAAACACATGTGTACTTAAGTAGTCGCATGTTATGAAGTATGCCTTTAAAACACAATGATTTGTACTTAAGGTAGCATAATATTAAGCATAGCTTTAACGATACAAAGGATTTGTACTGAGTACATGGGCGTAGGAACGTTTCAATTATTGGGGGTTGGTGGGGGGCAAACTCTTTGGAAAAAAACAAACAACGTTATCCACGCTCAATTACGCCAAAACATACAACATTATATAGGGAAACTAGTACTTTTTGAGCGCTAACCATTTTTTTCTTGAAATTAAGGGGGTGGGGAGGGGGATGTGGGGGGCAGATATGATTTGCCCCCCCCCCATTAATTTGAAGAAAAGAACGGGGGGACCGGACTCTGAACATTGGGGTGGGGGGGGGGGTGGGACCGGGCCCCTCTGTCCCCCGCCTCCTACGCCTATGGAGTATACTATGAAGTATACTATGAAGTATAGTTTTAATGATAAAAAGGATTTGAACTGAATATGGTTTACGAGTGGTTAACCGTACCAATGATATGTTTACATAGACTTTTTCACAAATTTTTTGACAAGCAAAAACCATATAATAAAACGTTATCACGCTCAATTACACCAAAACTACAAAACTACAACATTATACTGTATAGGGAAAAAAAGTTCTTTTTGTGCGCTAACTCTGAACATTGGGGTTGGGGGGTGGGGGAATATCTTCTTCTATATCTTAATGGAACTATACGAACTACGTTCCATTTACTATGTTCCGGTAGGAACCTCAAATAACACTAACTCATGAAACTAAGAACTAGTGACAGTTAAACCAGGGAGTATTTTCGAAACTGGAAGGCGTCTACTAGAACACCGGTTATGACGTCACATCAACTTGATCTTTCGTGAAGAGCTCACATCTTCTCGAGGCAAAAACAGGTATATAACACATTATTTTCGTTTTTATTGTAATTTTTGAAAGATACGGGGCTTTCTTGAATATATGTTACTTTATAAAAGCTCAAATACGTCATACAATCATGTATTGATGAAGCACGAATGACATTCGTAATAATATTATAGGCCGAGTCTATTGACACGTATACGTTTATTCGTGTTACCTGTCTAGTGACACGTATACGTTTATTCGTGTTACCTGTCTAGTGACACGTATACGTATAATAGAATGGGAAACGTATAAAGTAATAAGTGTCAATAAGGAGATTAGTTAGTGACACGTATAAAAACTTTTTATACTTGTTTGTTACATGTATTTTTTAAATTGGATATTAAACTTGCTAGTTGAAATAAATAATAAATATTATATATTGCTTTTTTTCTTTACTTTTTTTATAACTATATAATATATAATAATATATGGATAATTGTATCTCACAACCTTAACTTACGGGCTTTTAAGACCGCGACAGAGGTGGTTTATGAAACGATTATGTTATAATAATAATAATAATATAATATATATATATATTCCTCAAAGTAATTGAGAACCTTGTAGCACCGTATATAAACTTCGTCTTTTATATCTACTTTTGTTCAGCGAGCAGAGCACCCTTCGCTACAATAAAATGTTTTAGAGCACTTATCGTCTAAGAAAAGTTCCAATTCATTTTCAGGCACATCAAGATAAGAGAAGTGGAACCACTCTGAACAACCAGAACATTCTATCATTTTTTTTCCGTTTTGTCTTATTAGAAAATTCCCAAAAAGGTTTATTTGTGCCCTTTGGTCTGCCTCTCCTATTCACCACTTTTGGAATTTGTATTTTATCCCTAATAGAGTTTTGTGTCGTTTCTTGTTGTGTTTGTACAATTGGGTTATCAAGTGTTTCTGATGTTGTTGGATAATAAATGCGTAAGACTCTATTGTGGATAGAGACTTATTAGTTATACATCGCCTAAAGCGGGCCACTCAACCTCATTCGATTCCAGTCCGTAAGTAACAGTAGCCATCGTAAAGGTTGCGTAGATTGACGTTGCTTCTTAGAAGAAACAGATTATCTGACATGTTTCTGTTTTTATCAAGTATATATACTATTTCTAGAAATGTAACGGCTTCAGCGCATCCAAGCTTTCTTTACAAACACTAATTAGTATACAGTTATCATAACTGTATAAAGGTGTCAGCTAATCACCCAAAGTTAAGTGGATACTGTCATTAAGTGTGCTTGTTTGCTTTTCTTTTGTGGACGTTTAATGTTTTTCACACCTACACTGTTGATTGACATTTGAGCAAATGCTATCATTTTAAGTTGTGCTTGTGTATTACTACTATATACAAAGTAAAGAGATATGGCTTATATTTACATTTATTAAATTATCAATTTTGCGTTTCCGTATAAAAATAAATATTTATTCTTATACATTACACATTAAGAACATGTGATATACATAAGAGGAATATTTATTAAAACGTGATTGGAGTGTGTCTATATAATTCAATAAGTTTTTCATTGATGCAAAAGCAGGATAACATGTATATGAAATGGATTTATACTGTTGCAATGTAAATTTACATGTTGAATTTCTACGTTTTGTGTATAGATTCGAAGAATGAAGTTGATTGTGTCTATATAATTCAACACGTATTTCAGTGATTCCGAAGGTGGTTTATACGTCAATATCTATGTAATAAAGTGAATTTATACTGATGCCACGTAAATTTACATTTTAATATCTACGTTTTATGCCTGGAATCGCATACGTGTAAATAATTCAGGAACGATAATTCGTATATTAAGCGTGTCAATTATTCAGTAACGATAATCCAGTAAACTACTACTACGTTGTCTGTCCTTGAATCTCATACGTGTAAATAATTCAGGAACGATAATTCGTATATTAGGCGTGTCAATAATTCAGGAACGATAATCGTTAGTGACACGTATAATAGAAGTGACAATGGGAAACGTACCTACTGCTACGTACTGCTACATTGTCTGTATTTGAATCGCATACGTGTAAATAATTCAGGAACGATAATTCGTATATTAGGCGTGTCAATAATTCAGGAACGTTAATCGTTAGTGACACGTATAATAGAAGTGAGAATGGGAAACGTATCTACTACTACTACGTTGTCTGTACTTGAATCGCATACGTGTAAATAATTCAGGAACGATAATCATTAAAAAAAAACACGTAAGTTATGATATATTTTCTTTCTTTAATTACTGACACGCACATTAATATATGTTTGATATATCACAATGACAATGTCTAATATAAGAACGTTTAAGATACAGTTTGTTGACCATTTTGAACGAACACTTACAAACATATATATTATATAACCAATACATTACAAAAATTAAACTTTATACGACTTTATATAAAATTGGCCAAAAATATGAACTCATAACAGTATAATGTAAATATTACGGGCGTGATAACCGCCATCGACCTACTCTTACGGTTGTGCTATTATTATATACGTGTCAATAGACACTCCGAATATTATAATAGAAACATGTGAAAACGAAAGTAGATATTTTAAATACAAATTTAATATATCAAACGTGAACTTAGATCAAGGATTTTGTATAACAAACAAACATAATACAAATGTGATATGTTTACAAGAACGTATTCACGAAGTTTAACTTTCCATTCGAAAACGAAACTAGAACTCGTATGATTTAATCTTAGTGGGGAGTGGGGCGGGGCATGGATTTCCGCCAAGAAAACTTTTAGTTAAAGGATACACCAACTTTTTCGTCCAGGGTCCCACTTAAAATGAACAAATATTGATATGTTCTATTCTAAATGGTCCAGTTGAATGAATGACACTATAAACATGACTACTTATTTTGCATGGAATTTCATACTGGTATTAAAGTAATATGATATCCTATGTTATGAGCATTTTTAAGCCCGATTTCATTAAACATCTATGGAGAATTCAAGACCAGAACAACACTATACTGACAACATATTTAGATTGATATGCCATTTGTATCATGCTTTGGAAATTTTTTAAAATTCTAGATTTTTCTGGGAAAAGCCTGACATAATAACACGAGCTTCGAACCGACTCAAAGATAATGTATCCCTGAAAAAGTTTGTATCCTGGCTCTGAACTGTGTGAAAAATAAAATCAATTTTCTCCGAAAGTCAGCCTCGTAGCAACTCTCAAAAAACACAGAAATGCAGGATTTGGGATCTAACATTACCAAAATGTCCCAGACGCCGTACCCACTGACCTATAACTCACTCGCAACATCTCGATCACTTCTTTGAAGCATATCTCGAATGTATCTAGATCCCCAAATTGGTTATGTAGGGCTCACATTTAAGCTGGCGTACTGGCAAAATGAAAGTGACATTTTCAGAATGCCAGTACATTTTTCAAGTACTGGCAAAAATTTGCAAGTGCATCAAAATACATTACATGTTTAATTTAGAATACCAAGTCTGCTTTTTTTAAAACATATTCTTTCATATCAATGGTGTTTTAATATTTTTAAGTTTTCCTGATATGTCTTTGTATTTGTATGACACATATGGAATCTAGCATGTTTGCTAATGATGAATCATCTTGTGCTTTTTACTTATTTGATACATATTTGTACTTACACACGCCACCGTAACTTTTTCGTTTTGCCATTTACAAAAAAATGTACTGGCGAAATGCTGCCAGTCCAAATTGTCGCTAAATTTTAGCCCTGGGTTATGTCCTACTATCATGAAGCGCATTAGATTCTTGCCAAAAGGAATTTGCATTCAAAATCAAATTTGTCATCAAAGTTATGCGACGTCATTTGGCCGATTGCTCAATATAGTTTATTTAGTATACATCAAAGCAGTGATGCAACGTTCTGCTGTATTGTAAATAATAAGCATGCAACGCAAATCATACATCAACCACATCGACACGTGTGTCTAACGGCTATATTATTTATTTAGCAACAGTGCACTATTTCCTGTCCCTTTGCATTCCGGCTAACAGAATGTCAAGATCTTTAACATACCAATCCGCCGAAATGCAAATGGGGCATGATCCCGGTGAATGACGGGATTGGTCGAGTTTTCACGATTGATATATTACTGTTTTAAAGAACATTAATGAAGAAACTCATTCATCTGCGTATAAGATGCCCATGTGCACTGGGAGTGGGACAATATAGAAAAGTGAATTATAATATATTGCGTAACTTTACTTATACATGTCCCAGACCCGGCTACAGGCAGAAAGATTGTTTGTGTATTCACTTTAAAGTATAAATTAGTCATAAAATAGAAGGATCTAAACAACAAACTAACTTAGCTTTAACTGTCATTGAAACAGCATTTCGGGGTAAAAATGTTCAAAATAATAGCCTAGCTACTTTAGAAAAAATAAATGTCTAAAATTAAATAAGTTCTTGTTTAAACGAAAAGCAACAACAACAAAAACAAAATCTGGAAGGTAAACCCTACCTTGATCCCACCACCCACCTCCAGCTCTAAACTTAAATGGTCGGTCCCCTGTAATTAACACTCGTATGATCTATCGATATAGGATATGTTGAGTAAACAAATACAACCCTGATAAACTATATGACGAACACGAAACTTGCTTGTATTCTTATATTTCCATCATTTACACCGGCGCCCGAAACTCTCAGAATCAGCTTCAGCGCATCAAACCCCTAATCAGACCCTGATATCTATGGTGGCTGATTTGTGCCATGTTGTGTTAGCGAGTCGACGACAGCAAGGCCATTACCTTATTTGTAGAAATAACGGAACAGACAGACGGAAAGACAGACAGAAGAGTCAGATAGACGGACGGACGACATAATGTATGTCTGTCTTTCCGCCTGTCCGTTAACTTACAGACTGAACGACAGACAGAAGAGTCAGAGGGAGGGACGACGCCACTTTACAAGTTATTAGCCACAGTCACGTTAAAGGACACGGTTAAGTTCCAGGTTAAACATTTTTACAAGTGATTGTGACTAATAACTTTCAAAGAATTGGGTTTATAACAATGAAACTGTGTAAACATAACAATTTTAAAATCATACAATGAGCAAACATTGTACAATTTTTACACTTTATTTATATTTAATAAATTTGCTGCCTTGATTTGCTTTAAACGATATGTATAAATATACCATATATGGTTAAATGCATTGATGACGTTATCATTCCAAGATGGCCTCTCCATTTTTGTTTCTTCGCATATTTTCAATAGGTCATGTCTCCAGTATTTTTGTATGGTATTTTGATAATTCTTTCACATTTTTCTAAGTTTTAGTAGAGCCCTATGAAATACAGCTTGTTGACGAATAATGCAGCATTTCCTTCAACACGACCAGCACGCATATATCGAATATAACATCTTTAAACCAGTCCTTAACTAACCTTTACAATCTAATGTTGCTATATAAGTATTTATGGTCCCTCTGGAGGGACTTCTGACTGAATGACTTTAAACTTCATGACTTCTAATTTCATAACTACTAACTACACGACTTCATGACTTCTAAGTTCTTCAATTCTGACTTCATCATTTTTAACTTCGTGACTTCCAACTTCACGACTTATTAACTTCTGTCTTCATGACTTGTCATGTTTTTGTAAGTAATGTAGTTAGAAGTCGTGAAGTTAGAAGTCATGAAGTTAGAAGTCATGAAGCTAGAAGTCATGAAGTTAGAAGTCGTGAAGTTAGAAGTCATGAAGTTAGAAATCATGAAGCTAGAAGTCGTGAAGTTAGAAGCCGTGAAGTTAGAAGTTATGAAGTTAGAAGTCATGAAGCTAGAAGTAGCGCAGTTGGAAGTCATGAAGTGAGAAGTCATCAAGTTAAAAGTCATTTAGCTGGAAGTCATGAAGTTAGACTTCATGAAGTTAGAAGTAATTAGGTTAGATGTAGCACAGTTGGAAGTCATAAAGTAAGGCGTCACGAAATTAGAAGCCATTAAGTTAGAAGTAATGAAGTTATAAGTAATGCAGTTGGAAGTCATTAAGTTAGAAGTCATTAAGCTGGAAGTCATGAAGTTAGAAGTAATGAAGTTAGAAGTAATGCAGTTGGAAGTCATGAAGTTAGAAGTCATTAAGCTGGAAGTTAGAAGTAATGAAGTTAGATGTAATGCAGTTGGAAGTCATGAAGTTAGAGGTAATTAAGTTAAAATTTAGAAGTAATGAAGTTAGAAGTAATGCAGTTGGAAGTCATGAAGTTAGATGTAATGAAGTTAGAAGTTAGAAGTAATGAAGATAGAAGTAATGCAGTTGGAAACCATGAAGTTAGAGGTCAGTAAGCTGGAAGTCATGAAGTTGAAAGTAATGAAGTTATAAGTAATGCAGTTGACAGTCATTAAGCTGGAAATCATGAAGTTAGAAGTAATGTAAATTAGAAGTAATGCAGTTGGAAGTCATGAAGTTAGAAGTCATTAAGCTGAAAGTAATTCAGTTGGAAGTCACGAAGTCATGAAGTTTGAAGTCATGAGGTAAGAAGTCATGAAGTTATAAGTAATGCAGTTGAAAGTCATGATGTTAGAAATAATGAAGTTAGAAGTAGCGCAGTTGGAAGTCATAAAGTAAGGCGTCACGAAATTAGAAGCCATGAAGTTAGAAGTAATGAAGTTATAAGTAATGCAGTTGGAAGTCATTAAGTTAGAAGTCATTAAGCTGAAAGACATGAAGTTAGAAGTAATGTAAATTAGAAGTAATGCAGTTGGAAGTCATGAAGTTAGAAGTCATTAAGCTGGAAGTAATGAAGTTGGAAGTAATGAAGTTAGAAGTAATGAAGTTAGAAGTAATGCAGTTTGAAGTCATGAAGTTAGAAGTCATGAAGTTAGAAGTAATGAAGTTAGAAGTCATGAAGTTAGAAGTAATGAAGTTAGAAGTTATGCAGTTGGAAGTCATGAAGTTAGAAGTCATTAAGCTGGAAGTAATGAAGTTGGAAGTAATGAAGTAAGAAGTAATGAAGTTAGAAGTAATGCAGTTTGAAGTCATGAAGTTGGAAGTCATGAAGTTGGAAGTCATTAAGCTGGAAGTAATGAAGTTAGAAGTAATGAAGTTAGAAGTAATGCAGTTTGAAGTCATGAAGTTAGAAGTAATGAAGTTAGAAGTCATGCAATTGGAAGTCATTAAGTTAGAAGTCATTAAGCTGAAAGACATGACGTTAGAAGTAATGTAAATTAGAAGTAATGCAGTTGGAAGTCATGAAGTTAGAAGTCATTAAGCTGGAAGTAATTCAGTTGGAAGTCACGAAGTCATGAAGTTACAAGTCATGAAGTTTGAAGTCATGAGGTAAGAAGTCATGAAGTTATAAGTAATGCAGTTGGAAGTCATAAAGTAAGATGTCATTAAGTTAGAAGTCATGAAGTTAGAAGTAATGAAGTTAGAAGTAATGCAGTTGGAAGTCATAAAGTAAGATGTCATTAAGTTAGAAGTCATGAAGTTAGAAGTAATGAAGTTAGAAGTAATGCAGTTAGAAGTCATGAAGTTGAAAGTCATGAAGTTAGAAGTAATGAAGTTAGAAGTAGCGCAATTGGAAGTCATAAAGTAAGGCGTCACGAAATTAGAAGCCATGAAGTTAGAAGTAATGAAGTTATAAGTAATGCAGTTGGAAGTCATAAAGTAAGAAGTCATGAAGTTAGAAGTAATGAAGTTAGAAGTAATGAAGTTAGAAGTAGCGCAGTTGGAAGTCATAAAGTAAGGCATCACGAAATTAGAAGCCATGAAGTTATAAGTAATGAAGTTATAAGTAATGCAGTTGCAAGTCATAAAGTAAGAAGTCATGAAGTTAGAAGTAATGAAGTTAGAAGTAATGAAGTTAGAAGTAATGAAGTTAGAAGTCATGAAGTTAGAAGAAATGAAGTTATAAGTAATGCAGTTGGAAGTCATAAAGTAAGAAGTCATGAAGTTAGAAGTAATGAAGTTATAAGTAATGCAGTTGACAGTCATTAAGCTGGAAATCATGAAGTTAGAAGTAATGTAAATTAGAAGTAATGCAGTTGGAAGTCATGAAGTTAGAAGTCATTAAGCTGGAAGTAATTCAGTTGAAAGTCACGAAGTCATGAAGTTACAAGTCATGAAGTTTGAAGTCATGAGGTAAGAAGTCATGAAGTTATAAGTAATGCAGTTGGAAGTCATAAAGTAAGATGTCATTAAGTTAGAAGTCATGAAGTTAGAAGTAATGTAGTTAGAAGTAATGCAGTTGGAAGTCATAAAGTAAGATGTCATTAAGTTAGAAGTCATGAAGTTAGAAGTAATGAAGTTAGAAGTAATGCAGTTAGAAGTCATGAAGTTGAAAGTCATGAAGTTAGAAGTAGCGCAGTTGGAAGTCATAAAGTAAGGCGTCACGAAATTAGAAGCCATGAAGTTATAAGTAATGAAGTTATAAGTAATGCAGTTGGAAGTCATAAAGTAAGAAGTCATGAAGTTAGAAGTAATGAAGTTAGAAGTAATGAAGTTAGAAGTAGCGCAGTTGGAAGTCATAAAGTAAGGCATCACGAAATTAGAAGCCATGAAGTTAGAAGTAATGAAGTTATAAGTAATGCAGTTGGAAGTCATAAAGTAAGAAGTCATGAAGTTAGAAGTAATGAAGTTAGAAGTAATGAAGTTAGAAGTCATGAAGTTAGAAGTAATGAAGTTAGAAGTAATGAAGTTAGAAGTAATGAAGTTAGAAGTCATGAAGTTAAAAGTAATGAAGTTAGAAGTCATGAAGTTAGAAGTAATGCAGTTAGAAGTCATGAAGTTAGAAGTAATGCAGTTAGAAGTCATGAAGTTAGAAGTCATTAAGCTGGAAGTAATGAAGTTAGAAGTAATGAAGTTAGAAGTAATGAAGTTAGAAGAGTTAGAAGTAATGAAGTTAGAAGTAATGAAGTTAGAAGTAATGCAGTTAGAAGTCATGAAGTTAGAAGTCATTAAGCTGGAAGTAATGAAGTTGGAAGTAATTCAGTTGGAAGTCATGAAGTTACAAGTCATGAAGTTAGAAGTAATGAAGTTAGAAGTAATGAAGTTATAAGTAGCGCAGTTGGAAGTCATAAAGTAAGGCGTCACGAAATTAGAAGCCATGAAGTTAGAAGTAATGAAGTTATAAGTAATGCAGTTGGAAGTCATAAAGTAAGAAGTCATGAAGTTAGAAGTAATGAAGTTAGAAGTAATGAAGTTAGAAGTAATGAAGTTGGAAGTCATGAAGTTGGAAGTCATGAAGTTAGAAGTCATGAAGTCAAGCGATTAAGTAGTGAAGTAAAATGTAATGAAGTAAGAAGTAATGAAGTCAGAAATCCCTCCAGGGCTTCCATAAGTTTTACTTAAGCTTCCTGTGTTACTCGTTTATAGTATGTAAGTGTAGTAATATTTGCTTGTGCAAGCATATTATATAAAATATGAATGAAAATGATTTTCACGAGTGCTATACAACAAACCAACAAATATTCTGTTTATTATATACTTTTTATCATGCAACACTACCAAACTGTTTTACACAGAAAATACGTTTCTTTCCGACAATTCCCCTTTAACGTATTCGTGGATAAATACAGTAACGCCGGCGCGTGAGGCGATTTACATATATTTAGTGCGCATAGAATATAGTTCTAAACTTTGAGACGAATTATGACTGTTATAAGCAAATGTAGAAAAAAGTAGTTTCATTTTTTCCGGTAAACAATGAGAACATAAGGTTTATTCTAACCATACAATCCACCATTTCACTGGGAAGTATATAATACATAGAGGATATTTGTTGTTTTGTCGTGAATAACATATTTCATTTCATCGAGAAGTGAGAAAACTTTATATTTTCACGAATGCGAAGAATGAGTGAAAATATAAAAGTTTTCTAACTTTGAGATGAAATAAAATATTTTATTCAAGACAAAACAACAATTTTTTCTTTTTATTTTATGATTTTACAAACAATTATTTAAGCAATTTCAGTAACTAAACCGTTTTACACACCTGGCTACGCGCCGTGTTCACGATGACGCAACGAAACGTTACATGACGTCACTTTTTTTGAAACCGTTAACGTCATAGAAAGAAAGTAATTAAATAAATAGTGGATTTAACAGTATAACAGTAGGAATATCTTGTGAGTCGTGTTACTGTGCATTTGTGTTGGTTGTACATTAAAAAAGTAGTCCCGGCAGCTACTGTGGAAATAAAACCCTATATTCCACAGTGTGGAATAACACTTTTATTTCATTGATAAAATACAGTATTTCATTGCTTATCATAAAATAAAATATTTTATTTACAGAACGCCAAAATGGCATCAGAAAAGGGATCAGAAGAAATGACGGAACTTACATGCCAGCCGTGTAGTGATGATGGTGAACATCTACCTGCAGAGGGATATTGCACCGACTGTCAGGAATATCTGTGCGATTCCTGTTTTACTCTTCATCGCAAAGGAAGGGCTTACAAACACCACGTGCTTCAGGACAAGTCACACATGCCTCAGATCAAGCCTACCCTCACGACGATTGACACGTGCACGGAACCGTGCACTCAAGTGCACGGAACCGTGCACTCAACATAAAGGTGAGATTATTAGCTTCTACTGCAAGTCACATGACCAGCTAGGATGTCAGCGATGCGTGAAGATTGGTCACGTGGGCTGCAAGGTCAGCAAGATATCGGACGTATCTGACGGGATTGCACAGAGCCCGGAATATAACGAATTATTAAAGGAACTAAATTGGCTAGAACAGAAGTACGACCGTACTTTGAGTATGTCAAAGTCCCATGTGGAGGAGATAGAAACATACCACTCCAAAGCAATAGAAGAAATAAGGAAGATGGTAACGCTGTTCAGAGACGAGGATTTGGAGAGAATGAGCGCGATTTCGGACACCAGTAGTACCGTGATAGCTGAAATCCAAACACTGACAACTAAACTGGAAGCGTTGCAACGAACGAACCAAAACAGTCAAATATTTGTAGTAATGAGGAATGCGGCACATCAAACAAAAATGCTGAAAGACACCCTGAGTAAAGTAGAGGCAGATAATATCATTAGAAGGTACACGTTTACTAAAACGGATCATAGAAATTCCGTGGAGAAAACCCAGAGTGTACTAGGACAGTTAGTTATGCTACCAGTGTTGCAGAACACCAAAGGACTTGTACACGTTGCAGATGGCCGTACACCGAGTCCGATGAAATCTGTCGTAACACCTGTACACGTTGCAGATGTCAGTGTGAAGTCATCCAGGTGGATGACTGATGCTTCTGTCTGTTTGATAACAGGATCATGCCTGATACGCACTAACCAACTCGTCATTGCTGACCATAACAACAAAAAAGTCGAACTAGTAGATATAAAACAAAACAAGGTTACATCTGAAGTATATCTGACATCCAACCCATTCGAAGTTACTATGATCGACGCAAGTCAAGTAGCAGTGACAGTCTATCAGGAGAATAAGATCCAGCTCCTGTCTACAACGTCATCCTCCTTGTCCAAAGGTCGAGAGATAAAGACAAATGGTGTCTGTGCGGGACTTGTCCACAATGACGGGACACTTATAGTGACATTTCAGCTCCCAGGTAAAGTTGAAATAATAGACATGAACGGGTCTGTGTTGAGAAGTCTGACTAAAGATTCCATTGGAGCACAACTGTTTGATTGTCCATTACACATAGCCATCAGCCCAGATAAGACGGCCGTGTACGTGTCTGATTACACCAAGCAAACAGTGACGTGTATGTCGATGGACGGTACCGTGAAGGCAGTCTACAAGGATGATAACCTGAAGTATCCACGTGGTCTGGCTATAGGCAGGACAGGGACAGTGTATGTATGTGGCTGTGATTCCAGTAACATCCACCAGATTACAGCCGAGTGTACCAAGATACAGATACTGCTGGGACAGGAACATGGAGTGATTAAACCATTTTCGATCACATACTCGGATAGTGAGGGCAAACTTTATGTGGGCATGAGTAGCAACTTTGTTAAAGTGTTTCAAGTCAAATAAGACAACAGTCGATGTTCCAGTCATCAATGCGGTTCCTTATGTTGGCGCCATTGGCGCATGATCAGTGTGACGTAATAAAGGTCGACAAGTCTGAATTGTTGTTTAACAGCTCATCAACACATTGTTTAGGTTATTTCTAGCCGCCCCAGAGAGAGGGGAATGGAACATAGGAATCAGCGAACCGTATTGTACTCAAATCGCATGTTGTGGCATTTTCCTTTGAAACATGTTAAATAACCATTCTCAAAATTCTGGAAACTAGAACACTTTTCCTTTCTTTAATTGAACATTGGTATCTTGCTTCGTCTAGCATGCGCACTGATTTGTAAAGTGTGTTTACACACTCTTTCAAAGCACATGAACATAAGGGAAAATATTAATTTTGAAAATAAAAAGTCGAAATAAATACAGAATGCAATTAAAATAAATAAAACAGTTAAAGGACATTCACTTGGTCGATACCAACTGATAACCTCCGTGGTCGGAAGGTAAATACGCCGTGATTGAAACCATGACTCTCACCGCTGCGGGTCAGAATCCCAATTGGGAGCACAACTTGTGAGAACGCCTCGTTTCTAGTGTTGGAGCTATACAGCACTGGCTCTACCCAGGACAAATGTTGGTGGTCTGTCTCCACCACGGAAAAGTCGACCATCATATATAACCTAAAATATTCTGAAAATGACGCAAAACACCATTCAATCAACCAACCAATCAACTGATAACAGAGCATGGAATTACAACAAGGGTCATTATGTAACATAGATTTCGACATTGTTGGTGCCCCATGGCCTGTTACCAGTCGGTTTAGACGTCTTTCATGTCCTACGACTATTATTTATATTCAAATGCTCTGATGATAGACCTTGACATATTAGACCACCCAGTTTACGTCCCCATCCGATGGACAACGCTCATGGAAGTATTTTGACTAACTAATTACCGAAATAACCCGGTGGCGCCATTGAGACTCGAACCCATGACCACCCTATTTAGAGTCGAACGTGCTATCAGCCTTACAAGTATCGTGACAGTGTTGCCGGAAAACGGATCATAAATAAAATATATATTAGATACCGAATCTTTTTAAAAAGGAATAAATGCCGTTTGTATAATTGAATTGATTGTTGTTTAACGGCTCATCAACACAGTATATATGTAATTTAGAGCCGCCCCGGAGAGAGGGGAAGGATACATAGGAATCCGGGAACCGTGCCCTACTCTTATTATCGAATAGATTCCTATGGTTCTTTAACTTGCTCGGAGGATAGACCGATACATGGGACCGCCCGGTTTACGTCCCCATCCGACGGACAAGGCTAAGGGAAAGTGTCTTGCCCAAACTTTCCCCAAGAACACACCGACAAAACTCAGTGGCACCACGGAGGATTGAACCCGGGGCCTCCGGTTACAAATCCGCCGCGCTACCGACTGCACCATGCCAGCCCTTGTCACACAGACATGTTCCACTGTATAATACACGAGTAGTGTAAGAGACCATACTGGGTGGTCTCACACTGACATGTTCCATTGTATAATACACCAGTAGTGTAAGAGACCATACTGGGTGGTCTCACACTGACATGTTTCCTGTATAATACACCAATACACAGACATGTTCCACTGTATAATACACAAGTAGTGTAAGAGACCATACTGGGTGGTCTCACTGATATGTACCACTGTATAATACACTAGTAGTGTAAGAGACCATACTGTGTTATTCCACTGTATAATACACTAGTAGTGTGTGTAAGAGACCATACTATGTGGTCTCACACTGACATGTTCCACTGTATAATACACCAGTAGTGTAAGAGACCATACTGAGTGGTCTCACAGACATTTTTTACTGTATAATACATGTTCCACTGTATAATACACTAGTAATGTGTTTAAGAGACCATACTGGGAGGTCTCACACATACATGTTACACCAGTAATGTGTGTAAGAGACCATAATTGGTGGTCTCACACAGACTAGTTCCACTGTATAATACACCAGAAATGTAAAAGACCATACTGGGTGCTCTCACATAGACATGTTCTACTGTATAATACACCAGAAGTGTAAGCGACCATACTGTGTGGTCTCACTTAGGCATGTTCCACTGTATAATACACACGTACCACTGTATAATACACAAGTAGTATTAGAGCCCATACTGGGTGGTCTCGCACTGACATGTTCCACTGTATAATACACAAGTAGTGTAAAAGACCATACTGGGTGGTCTCGCACTGACATGTTCCACTGTATAATACACCAGTAGTATAAGCGACCATACTGTGTGGTCTCACATATACATGTTCCACTCTATAATACACTAGTAATGTGTGTAAGAAACCATACTGTGTGGTCTCACACTGACATGTTCCACCATACTGGGTGGTCTCACGCAGACATGTTCTACTGTATAATACATGTTCAACTATATAATACACCAGTAATGTGTGTAAGAGACCATACTGGGTGGTCTCACACTGACATGTTCTACTGTATAATACATGTTCAACTGTATAATACACTAGTAATGTGTGTAAGAGACCATACTGGGTGTCTCACACTGACATATTCTTCGGCCTATAGCGCGCACTTTTTTACCCCAGATTATGTGGCTGAAGTTTGGGTGCGCGGTTTAAGCAACAAGTAATGTTTTACTCTTTTTTTTTCAGCCAAGACCGGCCGTTTACTAGAGAAATTGAATCGAACAAAAGTTGGCTTGTTTCTATTGTTTCAATAAAATGCGTTGTATGCTTCTGTTTCTGTTTATGTTCGGTACAGTGCTATATGCTTATTATCAATAAAAATAATAAAATCAAACTTTACCATGTTTTATGTTGATTATTGTTGAGAAAATACCATTGAAATGTTGAAAAATATCATTGTTTACATCAATCGGCAAAGTGAAATGATAACGAGGCTGTGGTTTCCGTTTTACGTAGACGGGTTTAATGTGAATAGAATAGAATATTATGTTTTCTTCCCAACGACGACTACCTGGTATTGATTAACCGCACATATTTATTTGTTAAAGTCGATTCTGAATTTTGACAACGTAGACTCTTGATTATTCATAAAGGGTTTAATTGACTGGGAAAATGTGTGAAGTGTATGGTTTTTGCTAATCAGGGGCGTAGCTTGGCCTTTTTGACGGCATAGGCCCACAGTTAAAGTTATTATGCTAGTGGGGTCCGGGGACATCCCCCTCACCAACCCACCCACCCCCGAATTTTTGTTTTATGTTAGAATGCATTAGGTGCGTGCTGACGTATATTTTAGACTTTAAGAAGGGTAAAGATAACTAAACAAATATATGAAAATTATATTTTCTTGTTACTACGCCGTCTATACAGCCGCCCCCCCCCAACCCCCCACCCCACCCACCCCACCCACCCCGATTTTTATTGCGCTTTTGGAATTTTTAATTTTTCTATTTTTGAAAATAAGGCGTAGGCCCGGGCCATACTGGACCATACTGGGTGGTCTCACACTGACATGTTCTACTGTATAAAACATGTTCAACTGTATAATACACTAGTAATGTGTGTAAGAGGCCATACTGGGTGTTCTCACACTAACATGTTTAACTGTATAATACACTAGTAATGTGTTTACGAGACCATACTGGGTGTCTTCACGCAGACATGTTCTATTGTATAATACATGTTCAACTGTATAAGACACTAGTAATATGTGTAAGAGACCATACTGGGTGGTCTCACACTAACATGTTCTACTGTATAATACATGTTTAACTGTATAATACACTAGTAATGTGTGTAAGAGACCATACTGGGTGGTCTCACGCAGACATGTTCTACTGTATAATACATGTTCAACTGTATAATAAACTAGTAATGTTTGTAAGAGACCATACTGGGTGGTCTCACACTGACATGTTCCACTGTATAATACACCATTAGTGTTAGAGACCATCCTGTGTGATCTCACACAGACGTGTTCCACTGTATAATACACTAGTAGTGTGTGTATGAGACCATATTGGGTGTTCTCACACTGACATGTTCCACTGTATAATACACCAGTAGTGTAAGAGACCATACTGGGTGATCTCACACAGACATGTTCCACTGTATAATACACCAGTTGTATGTGTAAAAGACTATACTGGGTGCTCTTACACAGACATGTTCCGCTGTATAATACACCAGTAGTGTAAGAGACCATACTGGGTGATCTCACACAGACATGTTCCACTGTATAATACACCAGTTGTATGTGTAAAAGACTATACTGGGTGCTCTTACACAGACATGTTCCGCTGTATAATACACCAGTAGTGTGTGTAAGAGACCATACTGGGTGGTCTCACACCGACATGTTCCACTACATAATACACCAGTAGCGTGAAAGACTATACTGGGTGCACTCACACTGACATGTTCCGCTGTATAATACACCAGTTGTATGTGTAAAAGACTATACTGGGTGATCTCACACTGACATTTTCCGCTGTATAATACACCAGTTGTATATGTAAAAGACTATACTGGGTGCTCTTACACAGACATGTTCCGCTGTATAATACACCAGTAGTGTGTGTAAGAGACCATACTGGGTGGTTTCACACCGACATGTTCGTCTACATAATGCACCAGTAGTGTGAAAGACTATACTGGGTGCTCTCACACTGACATATTCCGCTGTATAATACACCAGTAGTGTGTGTAAGAGACTACTGGGTGGTCTCACACTGACATGTTCAAATGTATAATACACCAGTAGTGTGTGTAAGAGACCATACTGGGTGCTCTCACACAGACATGTTCCACTGTATAATACACCAGTAGTGTAAGAGACCTTACTGGGTGGTCTCACATTGACATGTTCCACTGTATAATACACCAGTAATGTGTGTAAGAGACCATGCTGTGTTGTCTTATATGGACGATTTCCAGCACTGCGAGAGTGTCTGTATGATGCGTTTAATATTTATTGTTTAATCAGATATACTGTGTATTTATTTTAATTCTGTTTTAGTGTAAATATGTTAATACAACATGAAATTGCATGGTAGGGTTGTATGAATGTCTTATTTTAATTGTCGATGATTAACATGGCTACAGGTAATACAATATATGAAAAGTAAAATATGCCTGTCTGGTCTTTGAATCCATCTCGAACATGATAAACAACATGGTGTATGCCTGTCTCGTCATCTGAATCCATATCATACATGACTAACAACATGTTGTATGCCTGTCTGATCATTTGACTCCATATCGTACATAATAAACAACATGTTGTATGCCTGTCTGATCATTTGACTCCATATCGTACATAATAAACAACATGTTGTATGCCTTCCATATCGTACATTATAAACAACGTGTTGTATGCCTGTCTGATGTTGTATGCATGTCTGGTCATTTCAATCCATATCGTATATGATAAACAACATGGTGTATGCCTGTCTGGTCATCTGAATCCATATCGTACATGATAAGCAACATGATGTATGCTTGTATGGTTATTTGAATCCACATCCTACATGATAAACAACATGTTTTATACCTGTCTGGTCGTTTATGGTAAACAGCATGGTGTATGCCTGTCTGGTCATTTGAATCCATATCGTATATGATACACAACGTGTTGTATGCCTGTTTAGTCATTTGAATCCACATAGTACATGATAAACAACATGGCGTATGGCTGTCTGGTCATTTGAATCCACATCGTACATATTAAACAATATGGCGTATGGCTGTCTGGTCATTTGAATCCACATCGTACATGATAAACAACGTGTTGTATGCCTGTCTGGTCATTTGAATCCACATAGTACATGATAAACAACAAGGCGTATGGCTGTCTGGTCATTTGAATCCACATCGTACATGATAAACAACGTGTTGTATGCCTGTCTGGTCATTTGAATCCACATAGTACATGATAAACAACATGGCGTATGGCTGTCTGGTCATTTGAATCCACATCGTACATGATAAACAACATGGTGAATGCATGTCTGGCCATTTATGCCTGTCTGGCCATTTAAATTCATACATGTTGTATTCCTGTCTGGTCAAAATTTATATTCGATCAAAAATTTAAAAAATATTCTAATTTTTAAAAACGATATTCAAATACTGTTTAGAGCAGAGAAATATATAGTCTGCAAGAATATGAAACGAAGACATTTTTGAAAAGCAATGGGGAAAATACATGACTTTACCATGGATTTATATGTACACATATAAATCCATGGTTTACTCCATTATTAATAAACATAAAAAACTGTGACAGATAGCTGTTGTGCATTATGCTATTCATGTTATCTCCCCTGAATACAGGGCGATATAATATCTCGCTTTATCTCCCTTGCTAGACATCACTATGAAAATACACTTCCCGATTCTTAGTGAACTACATATAACATTGATGTGTAGTAGGGACACTTAATATTATCCATGGCATATGTTAAACATGGATCATTGACTAGTTTCAGTTGAGTTCTCTCATTAAATAAAACCTTTATAACATTGTGTTGTAATTGCTCCACTACTCCGAGACACATGGCAATCGTTAAGTTTTTATGCAACTTTAAAATTAGCACCTACATTTTCTAATGAAATGTCACATTTGACTTTCGGCCTACTTATATATACATAGACTTCTGTTTTACAAATAATAATAATAATAATAATAACAAGGGTCATTTATAGATTATTTTTTCCCTCAGTACACATCGCCGGCCTTACTGCATGCAGGGGAAAGCTTGGGCCAAATATTGACGCAAGTGATAATAATGTCACACACAACAACATTCTGGCCCACTTCGACCTATGCATACTGTGAGACAACTAGCGTGGGTTCAGAAAGCGCAGCTCCTGCACAACTCAAGTAATTGTCACCATATAAAAAATCGTTTCCAGACTGTCAAACGGGACACCAAGTAGACGCTTTTCTGCTAGATTTCTCCCATCGCTGCCAAGGCCTAGTGGAAGTCAAGAGTGAGATGGGGACCAATGGGCGGTTGCCCTGGTTTTGGGGTCAGTGGGGTGAAGCTCGCTGAAGTCCGAGACGGTCTGTGTTTGAATTTCGTGAATTTTAGCTTAGAGGTTTACTCGTATCATGTCGTAATAATGTTCCTACGACTATACATTTCAAACGGATTTATTTAAAAAGTCACACAGTATAAGGTAGACTGATATCAGTATATATATTAGACTATAAATAATAAAAGTAGACAAATTAAAACATAAAACAATAATCTGCATACAAATTGTTTATTTTATTTCAAGCTCTATTTCAATTCATGGCTGAATTTATAATGTTAAGACCATACACGTTGGATATATTTGCCTCTTTCAGTGCTAAGTAAATTCTATAATAATACTTAAAAGGTTATAACATTAATGATGCCAGTCTAAATATAAGGAAGCGGTTACATTATACTAAATTATATCGACTTTTGGAATAATATATATTAGAGGGACAGATGGCATTCTTGACATTGTTATCAAGCATTAAAGTGTGTGTAATTCTAAGGAATCCCTCGTTGACTCGAAATTATGTGTGGGCTTGTGTGGGGTGATTGTGTGTAGTGCTATGCATGCATCTATCTATAGTCCACTTGAAGCAGATATAGTGCTGCCACACCTAGTCACATTATTCTGACACCGGGCTGACCAGACGTAGTACTACCTATTATTTGCTTGTCAAGCAAGGGTTACAAGTAACTACTACCATTTTTAACCTTACCATTCGGTATGGCGCGGCCAGTGGACTCGAACCCACGACCTTACGATTGCAGGTACTCTTACCACTACACAACTGCACTTCGGTTCAAGCATTAAAATTAGCGTCTCGATTTATTAATACAGTATTGTTTTAACTTGAAACCGGCTTGCATATATTAACTTATTATTTTTTTTTATTTTTCAATTTTTCTTCATTATTCTACCATATGTTTAAGTATATTATTGGTGCAATATAAATATAAGCAACAGTCAGAAATATGCAAAAAATAATTTTCTTTTTACTATTCTTATAATTATTATTAATGATTAATGATTGAATAAATGCAAGTTATGTCGAAAAACTAACGGGACGCCGTGAGTTTTAAAAAAAAAATCATGATTGCCGCGTGTCCGTTTAAATTTTATTTAAACAAGAGAGCCATATATCGCTCACCTGAGTACTGGCCCATTATCGAAATTCTCCGAAATCTTATGGTCATATACAATGCAAGTTTGGTTAATATTGCTCGAGAAATGTAGCATCTTTCGTGTTAACAAGATGAATAAGATGCCCAAGAGGACCTGTGAAGAGGGCATGACAGATAGGCTCTTGTAGTTTTAGAAAAGTAGATTTTTAAAGTTTTCCCTATATAAGTCTATGTAAAAAATGTGACCCTGGGGTCACCATTTTAACAAACTTGGTAGAGAACCACAAGTGTATAACAAATGCAAAATATTAAACCTCTGGTTCTTGCTGTTTCAGAAAAGAAGATTGTTTTATAAGTTTTTCCTTATTCAAGTCTATGTAAAACATGTGACTACTGGGGCGTGGCCAAATGTTACCCCAGGGTCGCCATTTGAACTCACTTGGTAAAGGAACATAAGCTTATAGTAAACGCAAAATAGTAAACCTCTGGCTCTTGTAGTTTCAGAGAAAAATATTCTTTTCCTATATAAGTCTATGTAAGACTGTGACCCCCTAGGCGGGGCCAAATTGGACCACAGGGTCACCATTTGAACAACTGGGGTCACCATTTGAACAAACTTCGTAGCTGACCATAAGCTGATGCTACATGTAATACATGAGAGCTCTGTGCCTTGTGGTTTCAGAGAAGACGATTTTTTAAAGTTCTTTCCTCTATAAATCTATGAAAAGCATGCAAAATCTCAATATACAAACTTTGGACCCCTGGTGCACGGCCATTATTTTTGACCACGGAGATTTCCTTGAACAAACTTGGCGATCATTTTAAAAGAAAAACTTTCGAAATCTGTCCAGCGATTCTTGAGAAGATTTTTTAAGGTTTCGACCATATATGGTAATTTCGGCCATCTTGGATGTTGCGCTGACCTAATTTTAACAACTCTAAAAAGCATTCATCTAAGGAGCATCTATGTGAAGTTTGGTCAAAATTGGCCAAGCGGTTTCTGAGGAGCAGTTATTTGAAGCAAAAGTTAGCGACGACGACGGACGGACGATGGACGAAGAGTGATACCAATAGATCAACTGTGATCTAAAAAAAAGTTACTAGTAGTTCGGTTTATTCGTTCTGTTGTTGTATTCCCAAACCGGCAGCACCCCCTTTCATGTGTGAACACCATTTACTCCCATTTCAAACAACGATGATAAAATGACAACTGAATTGTATTATCTTTTACTCGATTTAACATTTCAAGTCGTGTTTTTTTTCCTTCGTTTTTTATGCCTTATTTCTCTACTATCGTATATTTCTTTCACTTAATTGAACAAGCTATTATGGAATATGTATAAACTATTTTTGTTAGCACTATTCATTGCTCATATACACTTCCAGAATTTAGATTACAAACATATCCAATTACTGCTGTTAAACATGCCATCAATTGTGTATACTTACTATCATACCGAGGAGATCATAAGTATTTTACTTTCGATTTTAATCCTTTTCCTTCTATTGTGTACACATATTATGTTGTAAACACAGGTGAAATAAATATGTTTTAAACCAAGCAAACACATACAATACATATAATACTAATTAGTTACGATATTTAATACAGGTAATAAACATAGCACTTATGAATTTATAGTCAAAGGGAAGTAACTTGAAACTAAAAAGTAACCCTAATGATTATAGGCTATAGGGAACATATGGACAAAGGGAAGTAATCGGATATTGACATATTTATTTAGAGGATCAACCTTTTTTTTCCAATACATTGTTCTAAATACCAATCTACATATACATCGAATAGTTAAGCAACTGTCACAACTGATCATAAAGTGACTGTGGCGGTAGATAAGAAAAAAGTAATGGGAAAATAGGAAATTTAAGAAAGGCGGAAATTAAAGCCGCATACGGCAATCTTGGGAGTTTTTTATTTTTTTTATTTTTTTTAATTTTTTATCAAGCATTCTCATGTGCGTCTTGATTTATTAATCCAGTATCGTTTTGACTTTAAACCTGCTTGCATATAATTCAAATAAAATATGAGTTTTAATTTTCTCTTCTTAATCTACCATGCAGTGGCCTTAAATAATTATTGGTGCAATACAATCGGCAATTGTAATTTGCAGCACAAATTTGTTTTATACTATTCTTATAGTTTATATTAATGATTGTATAAGTACATATTATGTAAAAAAAAATCAAATAACGGGTCGCCGGGGGCTTTAACAAATCAAGATTGCCATGTGTCCCTTTAAAGGAAGTGTACCAACTGCATTTTAGATCCTTCTAGACTGATCCAAACCGGATACCGTAGCGGCCCCTGGGTCCTAGATCAACCGCAACAACTAAGGCTATCATTATGAACTTATTTACATTTGGACTTTAAAATTTCACATTAAGAAGTAGGCTAGCTCCCGCTTGAAGGTTACCAAGTCGGGGGCCTCAGCTGAAGCTGGCAGTGAGTTCCACAGTGGTACGGTGCGTGGGGAAAAACTGTACTTAAGGTTTAGTTTAAACATATTTACTTTACATCGATTGCGAAACAAGTTCTTGCAGCTTAGATTAATCACTCTCGATGGCTTCCTGGGTAGAGCCAGTACTAAGCAATGTGGAGTAATTATCTTGCTCAAGGATAAATAATGTGGCCGCGGCGAGGATTGAACCCACGACCTCTCGATCTGGAGTTCGGCGCTACCACTGGACTGGTACTCACTGGACCACGCACTTCACTATGTACTTTGCGGCATCTGAAGAAGATTAGACTCAGCTTTTTCAAATGATTTACACGTGTGCGTGCAGTGCGTGCAGATGCAGGTGAAAGTTACGGATCAGCTGGAATGTCTGCTTGGTGGTTGAGTACTTTGTAGAGCTCGTAATCGTAGCTCGCCTGGTGTCAAGTGTCTCCCAACCTAGATCATCAAGCAAGTCTGTGACACTGCTGATGTTGCGGTACATGTTGGTGGTGTATCTGGCTGCCATGTCTGTGACACTGCTGATGTTGTGGTACCTGTTGGTGGTGTATCTGACTGCCATGTCTATGACACTGCTGATGTTGTGGTACCTGTTAGTAGTGTATCTGGCTGCCATGTCTGTGACACTGCTGATGTTGTGGTACCTGTTGGTGGTGTATCTGGCTGCCATGTCTGTAACACTGCTGATATTGTGGTACCTGTTGGTGGTGTATCTGGCTGCCATGTCTGTGACACTGCTGATGTTGTGGTACCTGTTGGTGATGTATCTGGCTGCATCTTCTCTATCTTACTCTTGGATTGGGTAGTGTAGGACTCTAGATCGATACACAGTACTGAAATGCTGATCGTACGAGAGGGAAGCAGGCATATGCTTTGGGTTGGCGGCTGATGAAAACTGAAGGGGATCCGTCTCGATCAGAAGTGTGCCAAACAATTGTCAAGCGTCTCCGTGGCCGATGGGTTAACGACGTTGCGTTGTAAACCTTCTCGCCTCTCATCGCTGTGGGTTCGAATCCCATTGGGAGCTCGACTTGTAAGTGAGGAAGCGACGGTTCCTACGGATGGTGGGAATTCTACAATACTGGTTCTACCCAGATAAAGTGGGTGGTCTGCCTCCACCCCAAAAAAAAATCGACCGTCATATATAACCTTACTTGTGTTGAAAATGACGTAAAATACCATACAAACAAAACAAAACACTTGTCGTTCACTAGACGACTGATTCACTGCGCATGTCCCGTTGGGGAATAGAAACGTCCATTTTAAAAGGCGGGGGTGGGGTCGGGGTGGTGGTGGAACTTTTTTAAAATTTGTTTGCACTTTTAATAGTACCTGTCGATGATTGCAAGTAATAAAAGACATATTGAAATAGAGTTTGCGATATTTTTTAAGTGGGTTATGAATTTGCATTTGTTTGGATAGAATAGCATGCCCCATGACGTATGTTCCCAATATGTCAGGTTTGCCTTCGGATTCGCATAATTCCGAAGACTGACGGGATTAACCGAGTGGTTATTTACGCTATCTCGCTATGCTGGTACCTCTGTTGTGTATTTCGCCAATATAAACCTAGGGGACCAGTATACCGGAATTGCTGAAATCGCACGAGTTTCACGTTCAAATAAAAGGCTGGTGTTGGCGCAAAGTTTTCACACACAACTTATCTTTGTTTATTAAATTGGTAGAACTGCAAGCACAGGTAAATATAGTGTGGTCTCCCACCCATGTTCGCGGAGTGTGCAACTGAACTAAAACTAAAAAAAATGCAATAAAACAATGTTGCGTAGGCTGGCTGGTGCAGGCCAACACATGGTCACGGTCAGGCGCGTATCTGGGTCTAAATTTGAGTTACGCACCTCCGCTAGTGGGGTCCGGGGGCATGCTCCCCCGTGATTTTTTTTTGCCAGACGATCATAGTTGAGTTTTGGGGGTATATTTCATAGCAATTTTAAGCTTATTTTGACTGCAATTTTAATACACATTGAAATCAGAAGACAAAATTAAATCAGGTACGGCATACGGAACTTTAATACAACTCACCCCTCCCACCCACTCCCCTTCAGTTTTAAATGCGTTTTTCTCATTTCTTTTCATTATTTTTTTCTTCAGAAATTGACAAATAATTGTACGCACGTGCGCCTGACGGTGCATGATAAAACTAATTTTCACGGATAAAAGTTGATTCGGTTCCTAATCCTTTTACCCAAGTTTGACCCCTGAGAAGTGGGGTGCTTATTATACACGGGTACGTATTATACAAGGTAAAATAGTAGTAAGTACTTTATGTTATGTGTAGGGAGCGTCTCTGTGGCTGAGGGATGCTTCTTGCCTCACACCTATGCAGGTATGAATCCCACTTGGAGCTCGGCTTGTAAGTGATGAAGTGTCGATTCTTACGGATGGCGTCGGGTGTACATTAGTGGTTCTACCCTGGAAATGTGGGTGGTCTGCTTCCACCTCAAAAAAAAATTTGACAGTCACTTATTTGTTGAAAATGACGTAAAACATCGTGCATACTAACGTTATGTGTATAACTAACATTACAGTCCATGTGAGAATGATAGTAGTAAGTACTTTATGCAGACTACGATATGATATCTTAATTCGGGAATTTGAACAAAATGACTCTATTCAGCAAATGGTCATCATTATACCCCCCGCAAACGAAGTTTGTAAGTGGGGGTATACTGGATTCGGCTTGTCAGTCCGTCTGTCTGTCCATAGACGCAGTGTTGTCCGATCAATAACTTTTGTTAGGAATGAGGTATTGCGATGAAACTTGCAGTGTAGGTAGCTTATATGGAAAAGAAGTTTGGGATTGCATGTGGGATCACTGGGTCAAGGTCAAGGTCACTGTTACTAAAAATAGAAAAACGGTTTCTGCTCAGTAACTTTTGTTAGGAATGAGGTATTGCGATGAAACTTACAGGGTAGGTAGCTTATATGGAAAGAAAGCTTGGGATCGAGTGCCTAAAATAGATGAACGGTTTCTGCTCAATAACTTAAGTAAGGAATGAGATATTGGAACGAAACTTGCTGTGTAGGTAGCTAATATGAAAAGGAAGTTTGTGATTGCATTTCGGGTCACTGGGGTGTTACTCAAAGTAGAAAAACAGTTTCCTCTCGATGACTTTAGGAATGAGACATTGGAATTGTTTCCACTTGAAAAACCTGTTTTTCATGGAATTTCCATGTTTCTTGGTGATTTGACTATTATACCCCAGCAAAAGGATCATACCCTATAACAGAAGACTTCATTACTACATTTATAAAGATTAGGCAAGACAGTCATATTATTTTCCCAATTCTGCATTTTTCTGCTTATTTAGCAACTGTCAGTTTCAAAAATAAGAAAAAACATGGTTAATAATTTATAAAATCTTTTTGACAATTTTGTTTTCTACCTTTATGCCTAATTATGATAATATCATTTGCACCCAATTTGTTCTCTTATCGTTAGCAAAGACTTTGGACGTTCTTCCCTATATAGTAAAAGCCTTTAGCGTGGGTGGGGTGGGGAGGTATTTGTTAGCCTTTGGCTTACAGCTGTATTCTTGTTTTTATCAGAAAAAGTAAATACTAATGCATAATTTGTGCAACTTTGCTGTTGTTTGGAGCCCTAATAGGGAAAACATTTAGTGAGACTTGTATGCTTTTACAAGGTTTGTTGCTAAGACAAAATAAAATAATAGGTGTGGTTCCGGGTTTACGACCGACCATGTTTTTTGGGGCCGACCTAAACATTTTATGACACCTGAAACATTTTTTTTTTTTTTTACATTTTGCATTTTATGTTTTCTTCTTTTTGTTTTTAATTCTTTTTCTATCGGTTCTGTGTCTGATGATATCAACAAATATTTAGTTAAGTTTATTTATGTATTGTGTATAAAAATATAGTGTTAAAAAAACAGACAAAATATAAAATAAAATATTTTTAGAAAATAAAATATTTTCCCTACCTACCTACCCTATTTGTTTTGAGCATGTAATAGTAACCACACATATACTTTTATTTGGCCTAATTAAGCCTCTTAGCCAGCTTCCAGTGGTAACAATGGAGATGCCTTGTCAATATTACACTTCTAAAACTAAAAATACCTTTAATAAGCATAATATGAAACCATAAGAAATAACATCGCGTTATACCATGAATTGAATACCATGAATTGAACATAGCATTATGGTATACCATGAATTGAACAGAATCTCCAGGATTATTGAATATATTGAGATTATCAACTGCTGGGATCGATTATGGGAAATCCTTCATGAGTTGATAGGCATGTGGTTCATTGGCTCGTTCCTGAAAAATTAAATTACGCCTACCATCCAGTGAAAAAATTCCTTTTAATCAAATCCAGCAGTTAAATAAGCTATTTATTACATTTTAAATCGGTATATAAAAATGTTTCACTTTATTGAAAGTTATGGGTGGACGGGACGAACAACGTCACCGTTACTTTATTTAATATTTTTGTGTTCGGAGTTGGTTATTAATATTTAGGGATTATGATGTGTTCTCTCCAAGTCATCCTGATATTTCACCCATAGAAATGTAATAAAACATTTAAATATAATATTATTTATGTTGAACACCTGTACATACAATAAACTGGATGTTCTCTTTTATATTCAGCTTTATTTTAGGATAACACATCTCCTGCCTTTAATATACAATTGTGTCTGTCTGTCTGTCTGTCTTTTGTTGTTGTTGTTATTGTTATTTTTTTAAGGAAATGTACAGCATTTTGTTTATTACAGGTATAAAGTCAAAGTAACAAAAATCTGATTTCAGCACTTCTCCAGTAGTAATTTGTAACGTTCTGTCATTAATCTCACAGTGGTTATCCTGTGTGGACCCAAGAGAACCAGCACGAAATATCTTACTGACTGGTTGACGCGTATGGTGATGAACCATGCCAGCAAATCTGTCGCTCGGTTCACCATATTGTTCTGGTTGGAGACTATGATGTTGAGACCTGCATCGAGACCTCGTACCGCACAAGGCATGTAGTTTGTTTTAAACATATCATGTTTCTTCTTTCTCGGCCCGTTCACTATTTTGGAATGAATCAGTTGGGTGCTAGAATTATGTAATACTAGGTTATACACCGGTCTCTCATTATGGAAATTCTTACTGATGGCAGGAGGTGTACAGTACTGGTTCTACCCTGGAGGAACAGTGGGTGGTCTACCTCCACCACAAAAAATTGTGACTGTCATATATATAACTTTACATATATTGAAAATAACGTAAAACAACATACAAACTCATTATGTAATACTATACTATACGCTGTTTTCTAATTATGTAATAAAAGCTATACACCATTCTCTGATTACGTAATATTACGTTTTTGAGAACTCGGGAATGTTTTTGAAGTATATCTAAACAATAGCATTGTTGTTGATGTTTTTTCTTTAATACATGTACCATTTTATATGAAACATGCAATTCTTTGTAAGAAAATAACTTCAAAACAACTGATGGGACTACAATGAAACTTCACACAATGATAAAGGGGAATGAGAGGTAGTGCAGAGTGCAAGAACCTTAACTCGGTCTTCATTTGAATTAGTTATTCCCCTTTGTAATTCTATACTTCTAATTCTTGTCTGGAGCACAAGTCAAAAACTACTTCTACTAATTAACTTCTCACAATTATTCAATTTTCTCTCGTGTGGTTGATGGGGTAGAATACAACCACTGCAAATTCTACTAGAGGCAGAGGGTAGGACCCCACTTTGTGTTCATTTTGTATTTTTTTTAATGCTAATTCTTCATCATATGCAAACGTGGAAACGTGGCTCCTACGTAAATGGAGTGTCTGCTATAGAATGTGTAGCAATTCTGCAGGTAAGAAGGTTCTACGCCCATTATCCATCTTTTATCTTGATGTAAATGGAGGATGAGCCCGGCATGTTCATTCCAATTTGACGCCATATAATCTTTCATGTCTTGATGTGCCGTAAAACCCAATTCAGTTATTCAGTTTTCTGTTTTTTTCAGTAGAAATTTTCTCCTTCTGAAAACATTAAAAGGTCTAAGTTTCTCATATTTTTCGTAATTTTTTCCCATCAATTCATTCTCAGATATTGTAATAATCAACTCCCATCATGTAGAACTGATTAGATGTAGAAAATATAATCACCTTTTTATGTTATCTTTATTAACTTTGTTAACATTTTGATTTCAGTATATAGTGACGGTTACTAAAATCAGGGAGCTTTTTATGGAATTGGCGCATATTCGATTGGTATATTGAGGCATGAATGTTGGAATCACCGTTCCCATATTTGGGATTCAACAAGAGTCGAATTTGGTGAGTATAAATACACACTTCCAAAAACTGCTGGAATGGTTCTATATAGGACGTATCTCTCTTCAAACTCAAAAGACCTACACAAGTTTATTATTATTGTACATGTTCCCTTTAACTTTATGACCACTGATACGACTTTATTCAATCAAATTAAGCATCCTGATCAGTGAGTATCTGTCTGCTATTTGGATCACAGTGTTTTTAGCTCACTAAGTGAGATATTACTATTACTTTTCATCCGTCCATCGGTCCATCAACAATTGCTTCAAACGACACCTCTTCAGGAACCACTGGTCAATTTTAACCAAACTTCACATGGATGATCCTGAGGTCAGTGTTTTTCACATTTGTTAAAATTCAACCCAATATCCAAGATGGCTACCATTACCAAATGACAACCCAGGAAATATAATACCCACACTTATTAAACTTCATATGTGAATTGCCCTTGGTGAGAGGAGGAAGCCTATTGCTTTTGGGCTTAGTAACATAAAAACTTGAACAAATGGGCCTATAATCATGATAATGTCCCATTAGGTGGCACTTTATTATTGTCCACCGCCAAAGGCGAAGGACTATAGAATTTGTATTTCCATCGTTCCGTTGCCAAGTTCATTTCCGATCAATAAACTTTAATATTTATAATCCCTATCATGCACCTATCATGCCAGAGTTACAGCCCTTGGATTTTTGAAAATCGAAGTTTTTGCGGTTTCCGCTCAGTAATTTTAACATTTATAATTCAACTTTGATGCAATTTTAGGACATTGCTGATGGCCATAATAACTATCAAGTTCAATAACCAGCCAGTTCGCACCTATTATGCTAGAATTATGGCCCTTTGAATTTTGAAATTAAAGATTTTTGCTGTTTCCGTTCAATAATTTTAACATTTATACCTTTGAATATTGAAAGTTTGTGGACCTAAGCGGTCACGTGACTGCTGCTTATCAACATGATAATAAGATATTAAAAAAAAATGTTACTTAACTTTTACAGTCATTCTATATCTTCTATTTCAAAACAATTTTATACTTATTACCTTACTTTAAGATTGTATCTGTGACATTTGCTATGGCCATGTGATAATAAAAAGGTACATACAAATAGTAACTTCCCTTTAATATATGTAAACACAGTGTGAAAGGTCCTTAAAATCATTGATGTGCTTGACAGCATTAATGAAATATTTTCTGAATTGTTTTTTTAGCTCTGCTGATTAGCGGAGCTTATGCCGTGGTGCGGTGTCCGTCGTCCGTCCGTTCGTCAGTCTGTCCGTCAGTAAACCTTTTTTTGTAGCGACTACTCCTCTGAAACTACTGAATGGATTTTCATGAAACTTTACAGAAATGTTGCCCATGAAGTCTAGTTAATCCTACCAAAAATTCATGTAGATGTGAAATCCAAAATGGCCACCGAATCTAAAAATAGATTAAAAAAAAATAAGTTTGTAGCGACTACTACTTGAAAACTCTTAAGTGATATTGATATGGGACTTTTTCAAAAATGATCAGCATGACATGATATTTTTCCTTGTCAAAAATCGTTTTGATTTGACGTTAAACATGAGTGCCAACTAGTAGCGACTACTCCTCTGAAACAACTCGACGGATTTCCATGAAACTTCACAGGAATGTTGCTCTTCACGTCTAATTGATCCTAGCAAAAATTTCAGGTTGGCCGGAAATTCAAAATGGCCACCACGGCTGAAAATAGATTTTCAAAAAACAAATTTGTAGCGACCAATTCTTGAAAACTAAGTGATATTGATATGGGACTTTTTCTAAAATGATCAGCATGACATGATGTTGGTCCTAATCGAAAATTGCTGCCAGCGGCCATCTTTGTTTACATAGTTATATAATGAAAACTTGTAGCGACTACTCCTCTGAAACTACTTGACGGATTTTCATGAAACTTCAAACGAATGTTGCTCTTGATGTCTAATTGATCCTAGCAAAACTTCAGGTCGGCTGGAAATTCAAGATGGTCACCACGGCTAAAAATAGATTTTCAAAAAACAAGTTTGTAGCGACTACTTCTTGAAATCTATAAGTGATATTGATATGGGACTTTTTCTGAATTTATCAGCATGACATGATGTTGATCCTTGTCGAAAATCGTTTTTGATTCAATGTTAAACATGGCTACCAGCGGCCATCTTTGTTTACACAGAGTTATATAGTAAAAGCATATAGCGACTACTCCTCTGTAACTACCAGACGGATTTTTATGAAACTTCACAGTAATGCTGCTCTTGTTATCTAGTTGATCCTAGCAAAAGTTCAGGTTGGCCAGAAATTCAAGATGGTCACCACAGCTAAAAATAGATGTTTAAAAAACAAATTTGTAGCGACTACTTCTTGAAAACTATATGTGATATTGATATAGTTCTTTTTATATCCCGTACGTCCTTTCGTCCCGTTTTTACATTCACGTTTTTTATTAAGTCAGTTTCTCAGATACCAAAAGCCGTACAGTTTCATACTTCACACACACTTACATCTATATGGCAGCAATATGTTCCTACCTAAATCAGATCAATATAATTGACCTTGGCCTACTTTTTTACATTGAAGTTTTACATTCAAGTTTTTTTATTTACTCGGCTTCTCAGATACCAACAGCCATACCATTTCCAAACTTCATACACACTTACATCTGTATGACAGCAATATGTTCCTACCCGAATCAGGTCAATATAAATGACCTTGACCTACTATTTGCACTTTGTTAATTTACATTAAAATTTTACATTGATGTCTTAGGGATCACTCTAAACCACCCCAGTGGTCCAAAGTTTGTAAATTGAGATTTTGCTTGTTTTTCATAGACTTATATAGGATTCTTTTTTTTAAAAATATTTTCTGAAACCACAAGGCGCAGAGCTCTCATTTATTACAAGTAGCATCAGCTAATGGTCCTCTACCAAGTTTGTTCAAATGGTGACCCTGGCTTCACAGTTTTAAATAGATTTATACAGTAAAAAAAAAAGTCTTCTTCTCTGAAACTACAAGAACCAGCGGTTTAATATTTTGCATTTACTATGAGCTTTAGATCCTTTACCAAGTTTATTCAAATGATGACCCTGGGGTCACATTTGGCCCTGCTCCAGAGGTCACATGTTTTACATATACTTGTATAGGGGAAAACTTAAAAAATCTTCTTCTCTGAAACGACAAGGCACACATCTCTCATATTGCATGTAGCTAAGGGGTCACATTTGGCCCTGCCCCAGGCGTTACACTCTAGCACCATCATTTTGTATTTGATCTTTGCCAAATTTTGTCAATGTATTTATATCAATGTTTTTAACACAACAGAGGTCACATTTCTTGAACAATTTTAACCAAACTTGCACAGATTGTATATGACCATAAGATTTCGAAAAGTTCGATAATGGGCCAGTACTCAGGTGATCAATTTAGAGTCATTTACTCACATACCAAAAGCCTTGCAGTATTAAAACTTCATACACGCATCTATAAGGCACCATTATGTTCCTACCCAAATCAGGTCCATATAACTTGCCTTTTAATATTACACAACATTTTGTTACGCAATTTTGTAAGCAACCGATAACCCTTCGGGTCCTTTGGATACATTTTCTAGTTCTAAAATAATAAACATGACATGATGTTGGTCCTTGTTGAAAATTATTTTGATTCAACATTAAACATGGCTGCCGCGGCCATCTTTGTTTACATAAAGAGTCTTATAGCGACTACTCCTCTGAAACTTCTTGATATATTTTCATGAAACTTCACAGGAATTCTGATCTAGCTATCAAAAACCTATCAGTAGAGCTTCAAGGTCATTGACCTATTGTTAGTAATAAAAATGTTTACAAAAAAGCAACATATATCTTTTATTTCTAAGTACTGCCCTCATTAGGCGAGACATGTGAATCTGCGGATTTCTTGTTATAGTTCTGTAGTTTTAACATTTATAATTTACTAATGATGAAATGTGGGTACAGTGTTTAAAGCAATAATATCTCAGCCAAGATCGATAACCAGCCAGATCCTTTCATGCCAGAGTTGTGGCTCTAGGATTTTTTAAAACTGAAGTTTCGCTGAATTACCTGACATTTATAATCCAATATTGATGAAACTTGGGATTAATGTTTATGGGCATAATACTTCACACAAGTTTCATAACCAGCCAGACTGCATTTATCATGCCAGAGTTAAGGCCCTTGGATTGTTGAAAATTGAAGGTTTTTGCAGTTTCCTCTCAAAAATTAAACATTTATCATCCAATCCTGATGAAACTTGGAGTAAATGTTTATGGGTAAAATAAGTCGGCCAAGTCCGAAAACCAGCCAGGTTGCAACTATTATGTTGGCCTTTTGATTTTTTTTAAATTGATGATTTTTGTGAGACATAGTTGTTGCTTTTCCGGCGGCGGAAACATTCAGGTTTTGCGTTTAGGTCATTGCTCACAAACTGTATATACTAGACCTTTCAAACTTTGCTTATAGTTGTATCTTGGGTGGTACATCGCAACGTGACAAAGCAAATGTGGAAGTAACCTTGACCGTCCAAGTAAAGGGCAGATAGCTTAATAATTTTTAGGTTCAACTGTTGCATTTAGGTCACTTTTTCACAAACTGTATGCACTAGACCTTCCAATCTTTGTTTATAGTTGTATCTAGGGTGGTACATCGCAACGTGACAAAGCAAATGTGGATGTGACCATCCAAGCAAATGGCAGATAACTTTAATTGTTACATTTACATCACTTTCTCATGAACAATAATTATGCACTAGATGTTTTGAACCTAATTTATAGCTTAATCTTTGGAAGAAAAAATATTCTATTTTGACATGGTTGCGTCTTGGGTCGTGCATATTTTTGGATGCATGGATTTTATCTATGACCTTGACCTACTTTTTGGAGGTGATGATTTTTAGCTTTACTTTCATTTTTTATCCGATCTTTACCAAACTTTACCAGATTGTTAATATCAATGAAAGCTTGGACTAGTTCGAAAACCAGCCAGATCGGACCAGTAGCAGAGGAATTATTTATGGCCCTTGATATAGTTAAAAATGCTATATTTTGCCTCGTTAATACGATAGGGCTTTCATTTTTCATCTGATCTTTAACAGACTCATTCTTTTTTAAATTGCTTTTAATTTTTTTTAATTTTTTTTTTTAAATTTTTGTTTGTGTTAACGCCAAGTGAGCAGGAAGCATTGCTATGATTTATAGTTGTGCCTGTAGCAACCCTAAATGTTACAAACCGGAAAATGTCAAAAAGTCATACTATATTCATATAACCTTTGACCTCTAAGTGTGACATTGACCCTGAAGCTGGCGACTATTTGACTAAGATCGGTGGTAGGAACCTAAGTGGCACACACTGTCACATGATGAATTTTTTGCATGAAATTGTAACAAAATGATTCGCGTTTTCTTAAACAACATACAAAGAAGAACATCCAGGTGATATTTACTACGGTAAAAATTTGTAACATTTAGCGAAAATGGTTGTAACTTTTAGCGGAACCTAAACTTGTGTTACATATGGCACATGTTTGTAACGTTTAGCGAAAACCCGATTTTGTAACATTTAGCGGAACATTATTACATTTGACGAAATTGTGTTACAAATGGCGTTCGTAATTTCGTTGTTGTTAATTTTGGCAGTTTACATTTAGGGTTGCTACAGTGCCTATTGATTTTTTTCCAGTTTGTTGATTTTTGATGGAGTTACGGCCCCTTGATATTTTTACTTTTAAATTTCTTGTCGGCACTACTCCTTCTAAACGCCTTGTTGGATTTCGACAAAACTTGGCAAGACGCATCGGTAAGATGTCTAGTTGTGCATATCACACTTTCGCTCCTAAAAGGCTTGTTGGATTTCTTGTGTTCTGGTTCGATGCTTTTTGATGGAGTTACGGCCCTTTGATATTTTAACGTTAAATTTGTTGTCACTTTACTCCTTCTAAACCGCTTGTTGGATTTCGACCAAATTTGGTAGGAAGCATTGGTATGATGTCTAGTTGTGCATAATTATCTTAACGAGGTGGTGCCTTATCCACAGTCACACTTACCTTAACTAGGTTGTGCAGTGGGCGAGACATTAGTTTTTCTCTTATTTGTTTTCACATTGTCGAGAGAGAAGGCAATGGATAAAGAGACAGAAGAATGAACTGACATACAGATGCTAGGACAGATTGTTATTCTTTTTATATAGTAATCCATATCAGAAATTTGAGGATAGGCTACAAAAAATCTTATCCTGCATATTGTCATTTGACCAGACTCATAAATTTCACAATTGGGTATTTGCCATTGAGGTATATGACATTTGTTGACTGAGTAAATTTTATTTTTGTGTTTCAGCTGAATGAACTTTCAGCATCATATGATGGAAGCCCCATGACAGTGACAGAAGGCAAGTCTATCTCCTTGGTGAATGTAGGACAAACTGTGGAAGCCTGATGACAGTGACAGAGGGCAAGTCTATCACCTTGGTGAAGGTAGGACAAACTGTGGAAGCCTGATGACAGTGACAGAGGGCAAGTCTATCTCCTTGGTGAATGTAGGACAAACTGTGGAAGCCTGATGACAGTGACAGAGGGCAAGTCTATCACCTTGGTGAAGGTAGGACAAACTGTGGAAGCCTGATGACAGTGACAGAGGGCAAGTCTATCTCCTTGGTGAATGTAGGACAAACTGTGGAAGCCTGATGACAGTGACAGAAGGCAAGTCTATCTCCTTGGTGAATGTAGGACAAACTGTGGAAGCCTGATGACAGTGACAGAAGGCAAGTCTATCTCCTTGGTGAATGTAGGACAAACTGTGGAAGCCTGATGACAGTGACAGAGGGCAAGTCTATCTCCTTGGTAGAAGGTAGGACAAACTGTGAAAGCCTGATGACAGTGACAGAGGGCAAGTCTATCTCCTTGGTGGATGTAGGACAAACTGTGGAAGCCTGATGACAGTGACAGAGGGCAAGTCTATCTCCTTGGTGGATGTAGGACAAACTGTGGAAGCCTGATGACAGTGACAGAGGGCAAGCCTATCTCCTCATTAAAAGGTAGGCCAAACTGAAGCCTGATGACAGTGACAGAGGGCAAGTCTATCACCTTAGTAAAAGGTAGGACAAACTGAAGAAATTTAAGTATAAGCTTACCTGAGTCGAAGGCTCACGTATACAATTGTGACTGCTTTCGTCCGTCATTGTCGTCTGTTAACTGTTTGCTAGTTGGTGATATAGCACCTTCATTTTGCATTCAACCTTTACCAAACTGGGCCAGATTGTTGTTATTCATAAAAGCTTGAACAAGTTTGAAATACAGCTATATCGACCTAGCCAGAGTTATGGCCCTTGATTTATTGAAAAACGCTTTATTTTGCTTCATTAGCTCTCCAGCTCTTTCGTTGCTGTTTTTCTGATTTTGACCAGTCTTTGGTAGGATGTTAGCATCATTAAAAGCTCAGAGGAGTTTGAAAACTAAACAGACATGAACCAGCAGAGTCATTGCCTTAGAATTATTTAAAATGTCCAAATAACCAAACTGGGCCTGATTGTTGATATTCATAAAAGCTTGAACACGTTTGAAATACAGCTAAATCAACCTAGACAGAGTAATGGCCCTTTATTTATTGAAAACTACTATATTTTGATTTGTTAAATCAGTAGCCTCTATATTCATCTGATCTTTACCGAACTTGGTAAGAGTGTTTATGTTTTGAAACTTGGCACACATGTTCATCATACTACACATTCATGCACCATAACTGTCATGCATTTTACCAGAATTCCCTTTGACAGAAATGTTTGAAACCTGACACATATGTTCGTCAACTGTGTTACAAGCACCAGAATTTTGTCATGCCTTTTACACCAAAATTATCCTCCTTTTCTCTTAGAATTTTGCGGTAAATGTTAGCAATCTGGCATTCACACCAATATTGGTGCTGTTTGATTCAATCTTTTATGCCGTGGTCTATGGTCAGACACGTCGTCCGTCCGTAATCTGTCTGTCGTCAGTTAATATTTTGATGTGATTGTAACACTCAAGCTGTGACCTTCATTTTACATTTAGTCTTCACCAAACTTGGCCAGTCAAAATATTGACGAAAGCTCAGATGAGTTTGAAAACAACTTATATCAGAAAATAAACAGAGTTGTGGCCCATGATTTTATGAAAAATGCCAGTTCTAGTAAGATGATTCCACATTTCTCTGACCCATTAAGGTGGTTCCACATTTCTCTGATCCAATAAGATGATTCCACATTTCTATACTGAACCAAACGGCTAATGAAAGCTCGGACCAGTTAGAAAACCAGCCAGATCGGACCAGTAGCAGCGGAGTTAGGGCCTTTGATTTAGTTAAAAATGCTATATTTTGCCTCAATAGATAGGGCCTTCGTTTTTCATCCAATCTTTACCAAACTTCACCAGATTGTTAATAATAATGACAGCTCAAACATGTTCAAAAACCAGCCCGATCGGACCAGTAACAGTGGAGTTATGGCTCTTGATTTTGTTAAAAATGTTATATTTTGTCTATCTCAAGTGGATAGGGCCTTTTCATTTTTCATATGATCTTTACAAAACTTTAAAAAAAAATTAAGTTTTTTTTTATTGTTAACACTGTGTTGGATTTGAAAATACTTAGGAAGAAGCATTCGACAAAACTTGGCAGGAAGCATCGGTAAGATGTCTAGTTATACATATCATGCTTTTGTTCCAGTTCGCTGATTTTTGATGGAGGTATGGCCCTTTTGACATTTTTGTCGGCGCTACTCCTCCTAAACGGGTTTGTTGGAATTCTACGACATTTGGCAGGAAGCCTCAGTATAATATCTAGTTGTGCAATGCGCGGTATATCAATGAAATCTTTGACAAGTTCGAAAACCAGCTAGATCTTGTTAGTAGTTATGGTCCTTGATTTGTTGAAAAATGCTATATTGTATTTTCCTTTGTTAAATCTGTAGTTACTTCATTTTATATGTGATCTTTACCATATTTGTTTAGAATGTTAATATAAACCCTTCCCACACATTTCTCTGATCCAGTAAGGTGATTACACATTCCTCCGATCCAGTAAGGTGGTTCCACATCTCTCTGATCCAGTAAGTTGATTTCACATTCCTCCGATCCAGTAAGGTGGTTCCACATCTCTCTGATCCAGTAAGGTGATTTCACATTCCTCTGATCCAGTAAGGTGATTCCACATTCCTCTGATCCATGAAGGTGATTTCAAATGTCTCTGATTCATTAAGGTGGTTCGACATTCCTCTGATCCAGTAAGGTGATTCCACATTTCTCGGATCCAGTAAGGTGATTCCACATTTCTCTGATCCAGGAAGGTGGTTCCACATTTCTCTGATCCAGTAAGGTGATTCCACATTTCTCTGATCCAGTAAGGTGGTTCCACGTTTCTCTGATCCAGTAAGGTGATTCCACATTTCTCTGATCCAGTAAGGTGATTTCACATTCCTCTGATCCAGTAAGGTGATTTCACATTCCTCTGATCCAGTAAGGTGATTCCACATTCCTCTGATCCAGGAAGGTGATTTCAAATGTCTCTGATTCATTAAGGTGGTTCGACATTCCTCTGATCCAGTAAGGTGATTTCACATTTTTCTGATCCAGGAAGGTGATTTCACATGTCTCTGATCATTAAGGTGGTTCGACATTTCTCGATCCAGCAAGGTGATTTCACATTCCTCTGATCCAGTAAGGTGATTCCACATTTCTCTGATCCAGGAAGGTGATTTCACATTCCTCTGATCCAATAAGGTGATTCCACATTCCATTGATCCAGTAAGGTGATTTCAAATGTCTCTGATCCATTAAGGTGGTTTGACATTCCTCTGATCCTGTAAGGTGATTTCACATTCTTCTGATCCAGTAAGGTGATTCCACATTTCTCTGATCCAGTAAGGTGATTCTACATTTCTCAGATCCAATAAGATGATTCCACATTTCTCTGATCCAGTAAGGTGATTCCACATTTCTCTGATCCAGTAAGGTGATTTCACATTCCTCTGATCCAGTAAGGTGATTCCACATTTCTCTGATCCAGGAAGTGGATTTCACATGTCTCTGATCCAGTAAAGTGGTTCGACATTCCTCTGATCCAGTAAGGTGATTCCACATTTTTCTGATCCAGGAAGGTGATTTCACATGTCTCTGATCATTAAGGTGGTTCGACATTCCTCGATCCAGCAAGGTGATTTCACATTCCTCTGATCCAGTAAGGTGATTCCACATTTCTCTGACCCATTAAGGTGATTCACAATTCTTAAGTTCCAGTCAGGTGATTCCACATTTCTCTGACCCATTAAGGTGATTCACATTTCTTAAGTTCCAGTCAGGTGATTCCACATTTCTCTGACCCATTAAGGTGGTAAACACATTGCTCTGATCTAAAAAGATGATTCCACATTTTTATGACCCAGTATGGTGATTCCACATTTGTATGATCCAGTATGGTGATTCCACATTTGCATGATCCAGTAAGACAATTTTACATTTCTCTGATCCACATTTCTGTGATCCACATTTCTCTGATTTGCAGTTCTCTGATCCACAATTCTCTGATCCACTTTTGTCTGATCCACAGTTCTCTGATCCACATTTCTCTGATCCACACTTTTCTGATCAAGTAAAGCGTTTGAAACTTGTGGTTTCTGTTTAGTTTCTCTACATAATGTGCATCTTTTTATATCATTATTTATAATTATTTAAATAGTTCAAAGCAAATTGTTTTTCCATATTACTATATGTTGATGAAATTGCACCAATAGTATATTTAAACCTAAGGTAAAATTCCAAAGAAAACTTAAAATAGTCCCAAATTGTATTAACTTTTATTTTATGTAGTAAGCAGGTTTAATGTCGAAATATTACTATTACATTTAGGTGTTATTTTAATGCTTGATAAATACTTGAAGATATCTGAGTTTTTCTTTAAAGTCATAAACTTTAATAAACTGGGTATTTGCATGATTTAAAAAAACAAAACACCATTCAGACATGATACATACAAATCAATCAAAAATATAAATGTTTCTATAATGTTAATGTAAACTGGAACCAAACTGAAGATTAAACCCTTTTGATTGTTGTGCATAGATGTTACAGCTTGCTATCTAAGAATAGTTTTATAACCATAACCATTGAATGAGGATTGTTTATGTGAATTGATTTTACTGTGTATACATTAGACATTTTGAGATCCGATACTATGTTATCTTATTTATACATATTTCCCTATAAGCAGCTCCCGGATGCTATGCAAAATGCCAAGTAGGCGTTGTTATAAAAAAATAAATATATATTTTATTTGAATTTTGTGCAAGCGCTTCTATTAAGAGAGGTGCTCTTATTAAGGGAGATACGGTATAATATAGTTTATATGGTTTTGAGTTATAAATTAATTACGATATATGATATGTACTAACTTTAATAACGTTCATTGATTTCAGATGTAATATTTATTTTTGGTGTTGCTTTACTATAGAATATAGATTTGAATATCATGTTTCCATAACAGCATAACTTTGCAGAATATTGTAGCATAACTTTGCAGAATATTGTAGCATAACTTTGCAGAATATTAATAATCCCATTTAGCATAGAAATGAATATGGAATAATATTGCATATATTGACAATGTTAAAATGATTCCAATAACAGCTTAACTTCTTATAAATTAAACAAAACATAGTGTTTTCTGAAGTCAGTATTGTAAATTCTGTCTAGCAAAGTCATTGCTAGGCTAGAAAAATCTGTAGAATTGCATTCATATTGAATATATCGACAATGTTAAACTGTTTCTATTGACAACAGAACTTAAACATATTGGCTGTTTTCTTAGTTCAATATTGTAAATTCTGTTTAGCATGACATTTGTCATTGCTAGACTTGAATAAAGATTTTAAATAATATTGCATCTATTGACAGTGTTGAGCTAATTCAAATAACAGCATCACTTGCACATAAAAAAGTGCTGTTTTCTTAGCTCAGTATTGTTTATTTTGTTGAGCATGACATTTGTCATTCCTAGACTTGATTAAAGATTTTAAATAATATTGCATCTATTGACAGTTTTTAGCTTATTCCAATAACAGCATAACTTCTTGTAAATAAAAAAAAAAGCTGTTTTTTTATCTCAATATTGTTAATTCCATTGAATAAGAACAGTTGTTTGTAGCTAAACTTGAATAAATAAAATTCATAATATATCAATTGTCAATATTTAAACAACTTCATAACATCATAAATTGTTACCAATACAATATTTCGTTTTCCTAGCTCAGTGATTGTTTCCTGTTTCAATGTAAATGTAGAGTGGACCTGGAATGTTTATTTTTGTGTCAGTGTGCCACCCAGTTTAACTCAATTCGTGTTTCCTGTTCAAGTTGTTTTAAATTTCTGATCAGTTTTTATTTTTATTAGTTGTTTAAAAGCTTTGAATATTGGCTATGGGTGACCTGGTTCTAAAACCTTGATGGACTGTTCGGCAATACAGGGTTTAGGGTTTTAAAACTGGAAGGTAATGTAGGCACTAAGTTTAACTACATCAAATGTCTGTTTATTGTCACCACAGATGCTGCTGCTAGGTATCACGTAGTCATTATTTAAATAAAAGCTTAAACAATCAACTTTCAAATATAAGAAAAATAATCGGTGTTCTAAAAACGTTTAATTTTAGTTGATTCAATAGTGGAAACATACAATTAATATCATTTCAATTCTGTTTAGCTATGCATACTTTTGTTCCGATACTATTGCTTTACGTACTTTTGTTCCGATACTATTGTATCTCGTTAGTTATTTATACATATTTCCCTATAAGCAGCTCCCAGATGCTATGCAAAGTGCCAAGTAGGCGCTGTTATAAAAAAATAATTATATATTTTATTTGAATTTTTTTGCTAGCGCTACTATTAAAAGAGGTGCTCTTATTAAGGGAGATACGGTATAATATAGTGTATATGATTTTGAGTTTTAAATTAATTACGATATATGATATGTACTTACTTTAATAACGTTCAATGATTTCAAATGTAATATTTAATTTTGGTGTTGCTTGACTATAGAATATAGATTTGAATAACATGATTCCATAACAGCATAACTTTGCAGAATATTGTTAATCCCATTTAGCATAGAAATGAATTTGGAATGATATTGCATCTATTGACAATGTTAAAATGATTCCAATAACAGCTTAACTTCTTATAAATTAAACAAAACATAGTGTTTTCTGAAGTCAATATTGTAAATTCTGTCTAGCAAAGTCATTGCTAGGTTAGAATAAATCTGTAGAATTGCATTCATATTGAATATATCGACAATGTTAAACTGTTTCCATTAACAACAGAACTTAAACATATTGGCTGTTTTCTTAGTTCAGTATTGTAAATTCTGTTTAGCATGACATTTGTCATTGCTAGACTTGAATAAAGATTTTAAATAATATTGCATCTGTTGACAGTGTTTAGCTAATTCAAATAACAGCATCACTTGTAAATAAAGAAAGTGCTGTTTTCTTAGCTCAATATTGTTAATTTTGTTAAGCATGACATTTGTCATCCCTAGACTTGAATAAAGATTTAAAATAATATTGCATCTATTGACAGTTTTTAGCTTATTCCAATAACAGCATAACTTCTTGTAAATAAAAAAAAGAAGCTGTTTTCTTAGCTCAATATTGTTAATTCCATTGAATAAGAACAGTTGTTTGTAGCTAAACTTGAATAAATAAAATTCATAATATATCAATTGTCAATATTTAAACAACTTCATAACAGCATAAATTGTTACCAATACAATATTTCGTTTTCCTAGCTCAGTGATTGTTTCCTGTTTCAATGTAAATGTAGAGTGGACCTGGATTGTTTATTTTTGTGTCGGTGCTCCACCCAGTTTAACTCAATTCGTGTTTCCTGTTCAAATTGTTGTAAATTTCTGATCAGTTTTTATTTCCAAGTTGTTTGAAGGCTTTGAATATTGGCTATGGGTGACCTGGTTCTAAAACCTTGATGGACTGTTCGGCAATATAGGGTTTAGGGTTTTAAAACTGGAAGGTAATGTAGGCACTAAGGTAAACTACATCAAATGACTGTTTATTGTCACCACAGATACTGCTGCTAGGTGTCACGTAGTCATTATTTAAATGAAAGCTTAAACAATCAACTTTAAAATATAAGAAAAAATCAGTGGTCTAAAAACATGTTTAATTTTGATTCAATAGTGGAAACACAATAAATATCATTTCAATTCTGTTAAGCTATACATACTTTTGTTCCGATACTATTGTATCTCGTTAGTTATTTATCCATATTTCCCTATAAGCAGCTCCCGAATGATATGCAAAATGCCAAATAGGCGCTGTTATAAATTTTCATTTTTATTTTATTTAAATTGTTTGCAAGCACTTCTATTAAAAGAGGTGCTCTTATTAAGGGAGATACGGTATAATATAGTTTATATGGTTTTGAGTTGTAAATCAATTAAGATATATGATATGTACTTATTTTAATAATGTTGATTGATTTCAAATATTTATTTTTGGTGAATATAGATTTGAATAACATGATTCCATAACAGCATAACTTTACAGAATATTGTTAATCCCATTAGACAAAAAATAGTGTTTTCTGAAGTCAATATTGTAAATTCTGTCTAGCAAAGTCATTGCTAGGCTAGAATAAATCTGTAGAATTACATTCATATTGAATATATCGACAATGTTAAACTGTTTTCATTAACAACAGAACTTAAACATATTGGCTGATTTATTAGTTCAATATTGTAAATTCTGTTTAGCATGACATTTGTCACTGCTAGACTTGAATAAAGATTTTAAAGAGTATTGCATCAATTTACAGTGTTTAGCTAATTCCAATAACAGCATAACTTGTAAATAAAAAAGTGCTGTTTTCTTAGCTCAATATTGTTAATTTTGTTAAGCATGACATTTGTCATTTCTAGACTTTAATAAAGATTTAAAATAATATTGCATCTATTGACAGTGTTTAGCTAATTCCAATAACAGCATAACTTCTCGTAAAGAAAAAAATGCTGTTTTCTTAGCTCAGTATTGTTAAGTCCATTTGTTAAGAACATTTGTTTGTAGCTAAACTTGAATAAATAAAATTCATAATATATCAATTGTCAATATTTAAATGATTTCATAACAGCATAAATTGTTACCAATACAAATATTTTGTTTTCCTAGCTCAGTGATTGTTTCCTGAATCAATGTAAATGTAGAGTGGACCTGGATTGTTTATTTTTGTGTCAGTGCTCCACGCAGTTTAACTCAACTCCTGTTTCCTGTTCAAGTTGTTGTAAATTTCTGATCAGTTTTTATTTCCAAGTTGTTTGAAGGCTTTGAATATTGGCTATGGGTGACCTGGTTCTAAAACCTTGATGGACTGTTCGGCAATACAGGGTTTAGGGTTTTAAAACTGGAAGGTAATGTAGGCACTAAGGTAAACTACATCAATTGACTGTTTATTGTCACCACAGATGCTGCTGCTAGGTATCACATAGTCACTATTTAAATGAAAGCTTAAACATACAACTTCCAAATATAAGAAAAAAATCAGTGTTCTAAAAACATGTTTAATTTTGATTCAATAGTGGAAACACAATGAATATCATTTCAATTCTGTTTAGCTATACATACTTTTGTTCCGATACTATTGTATCTCGTTAGTTATTTATACATATTTCCCTATAAGCAGCTCCCGGATGCTATGCAAAATGCCAAGTAGGCGCTGTTATAAAATTATTTGTTTTATTTTATTTGATTTTTTTGCAAGCGCTACTATTAAAAGAGGTGCTCTTATTAAGGGAGATACGGTATAATATAGTGTATATGGTTTTGAGTTGTAAATCAATTACCATATATGATATGTACTTATTTTAATAATGTTGATTGATTTCAAATATTTTTTTTTGGTGTGCTTGACTGTAGAATATAGATTTGAATAACATGATTCCATAACAGCATAACTTTGCAGAATATTGTTAATCCCATTAGCATAGAAATGAATTTGGAATAATATTGCATCTATTGACAATGTTAAAATGATTCCAATAACAGCTTAACTTCTTGTAAATTAAACAAAAAATAGTGTTTTCTGAAATCAATATTGTAAATTCCATCTAGCAAAGTCATTGCTAGGCTAAAATAAATCTCTAGAATAACAGTCATATTGAATATATCGTCAATGTTAAACTGTTTCCATTAACAACAGAACTTAAACATATTGGCTTTTTGATTAGTTCAATATTGTAAATTCTGTTTAGCATGACATTTGTCATTGCTAGACTTCAATAAAGATTTTAAATAATATTGCATCTATTGACAGTGTTTTAAATGGTTTCAATATTAAGTTTACAATCTAATAAAAATAATTGTGTGTTACAAGACTAGAAGAACTATTAGAATTGCATATTGCATGTAAAAAAAATGGAAAAAAATGAAGAAAAAAAAAAAAGAGAGAAAAAAAAATTGGAAAAACATGAAGAGAAAAAAAAAATAAAGAAATAAAAAAGAAAAGAAAAAAAATGAAGAAAAAAAAAGAAAGAAACAAAAATGAAAGAAAAAAATAAGAAAAAAAGAAAGAAAAAAAAATATAAAAAAATAAAGAAAAAAAAGGAAGAAAAAGAAGGAAAGGAATTGCATATTGCATCAGTTGAATATTGAATATTGTTAATCCCATTAGCATAGAAATGAATTTGGAATAAATATTGCATCTATTGACAATGTTAAAATGATTCCAATAAGAGCTTAACTTCTTATAAATTAAACAAAACATAGTGTTTTCTGAAGTCGGTATTGTAAATTCTGTCTAGTAAAGTCATTGCTAGGCTAGAATAAATCTAGAATTACATTCATATTGTATATATCCACAATTAAAATGTTTCCATTAACAACAGAACTTAAACATATTGGCTGTTTTCTTAGTTCAGTATTGTAAATTCTGTTTAGCATGACATTTGTCATTCCTAGTATTGAAAAAAGATTTTAAATAATATTGCAGCTATTGACGTAACAGCATAACTTCTTGTAAATAAAAAAATGCTGTTTTCTTAGCTCAATATTGTTAATTTCATTTAGTAAGAACATGTGTTTGTAGCTAAACTTAAAGAAATAAAATTCATAATGTATCATTTAAATGATTTCATAACAGCATAAATTGTTATCAATACAAATATTTTGTTTTCCTTGCTAAGTGATTGTTTACTGTTTCAATGTAAATGTAGAGTGGACCTGGAATGTTTATTTTTGTGTCAGTGTGCCACCCAGTTTAACTCAACTCATGTTTCCTGTTCACGTTGTTGTAAATTTCTGATCAGTTTTTATTTCCAAGTTGTTTGAAGGCTTTGAATATTGGCTATGGGTGACCTGGTTCTAAAACCTTGATGGATTGTTCGGCAATACAGGGTTTAGGGTTTTAAAACTGGAAGGTAATGTAGGCACTAAGGTAAACTACATCAAATGACTGTTAATTATCACCACAGATGCTGCTGCTAGGTATCACGTAGTCATTATTTAAATGAAAGCTTAAATATACAACTTTGAAATAGAAGAAAAAATCAGTGTTCTAAAAACATGTTTAATTTTGATTCAATAGTGGAAACACAATAAATATCATTTCAATTTGTTTAGCTATACATACTTTTGTTCCGATACTATTGTATCTCGTTACTTATTTATACATATTTCCCTATAACCACTTCCGGATGCTATGCAAAATGCCAAGTAGGCGCTGATATAAAAAAAAAAATATTTGAATTTTTTGCAAGCGCTACTATTAAAAGAGGTGCTCTTATTAAGCGAGATACGGTATAATATAGTTTATATGGTTTTGAGTTGTAAATCAATTACCATATATGATATGTACTTAATTTAATAACGTTGATTGATTTCAAATGAAATATTTATTTTTTGTGTTGCTTGGCTATAGAATATAGATTTGAATAACATGATTCTATAACAGCATAACTTTGCAGAATATTGTTAATCCCATTTAGCATAGAAATGAATTTGGAATAATATTGCATCTATATGTTAAAATGATTCCATTAACAGCTTAACTTCTTATGAATTAAACAAAAAAATAGTGTTTTCTGAAGTCAATATTGCAAATTCTGTCTAGCAATGTCATTTCTAGGCTAGAATAAATCTGTAGAATTACATTCATATTGAATATATCGACAATGTTAAACTGTTTCCATTAACAACAGTACTTAAACATATTGGCTGTTTTCTTAGTTCAATATTGTAAATTCTGTTTAGCATGACATTTGTCATTGCTAGACTTGAATAAAGATTTTAAAAATAATAGTGCATCTATTGACAGTGTTTAGCTAATTCAAATAACAGCATAACTTCTTGTAAAAAAAAAGCTGTTTTCTTAGCTCAATATTGTTAATTTTTTTGAGCCTGACATTTGTCATTTCTAGACTTGAATAAAGATTTTACATCTATTGACAGTGTTTAGCTAATTCCAATAACAGCATAACTTCTTGTAAAAAAAATGCTGTTTTCTTAGCTCAGTTTTGTTAATTCCATTGATTAAGAACATTTGTTTGTAGCTAAACTTGAATAAATAATATTCATAATATATCAATTCTCAATATTTAAACGACTTCATAACAGCATAAATTGTTACCAATACAATATTTCATTTCTCTAGCTCAGTGATTGTTTCCTGTTTCAATGTAAATGGAGAGTGGACCTGGATTGTTTATTTTTGTGTCAGTGTGCCACCCAGTTTAACTCAACTCGTGTTTCCTGTTCAAGTTGTTGTAAATTTCTGATCAGTTTTTATTTCCAAGTTGTTTGAAGGCTTTGAATATTGGCTATGGGTGACCTGGTTCTAAAACCTTGATGGACTGTTTGGCAATACAGGGTTTAGGGTTTTAAAACTGGAAGGTAATGTAGGCACTAAGGTAAACTACATCAAATGACTATTTATTGTCACCACAGATGCTGCTGCTAGGTATCACGTAGTCATTATTTAAATGAAAGCTTAAACAATCAACTTTAAAATATAAGAAAAAAAATCAGTGTTCTAAAAACATGTTTAGTTTTAGTTGATTCAATAGTGGAAACATAAAATAAATATCATTTTAATTCTGTTTAGCTATACATTCTTTTGTTCCGATACTATTGTATCTCGTTAGTTATTTATACATATTTCCCTATAAACAGCTCCCGGATGCTATGCAAAATGCCAAGTAGGCGCTGTTATAAAATAAAATATGTATTTTATTTGATTTTTTTGCAAGCGATACTATTATAAGAGGTGCTCTTATTAAGGGAGAAACGGTATAGTATAGTTTATATGGTTTTGAGTTGTAAATTAATTATGATATATGATATGTACTTATTTTAATAACGTTGATTGATTTCAAATGAAGTATTTATTTTTGGTGTTGCTTGACTATAGAATATAGATTAATAACATGATTCCATAACAGCATAACTTTGCAGAATATTGTTAATCCTATTTAGCATAGAAATACATTTGGAATACTATTGCATCTATTGACAATGTTAAAATGATTCCAATAACAGCTTAACTTCTTATAAATTAAACAAAACATAGCGTTTTCTAAAGTCAGTACTGTAAATTCTGTCTAGCAAAGTCATTGCTAGGCTAGAATAAATCTGTAGAATTACATTCATATTGTATATATCCACATGTAAACTGTTTCCATTAACAACAGAACTGAAACATATTGGCTGTTTTCTTTGTTCAGTATTGTAAATTCTGTTTAGCATGACATTGACTTGAATAAAGATTTTAAATAATATTGCATCTATTGACAGTGTTTAGCTGATTCAAATAACAGCATAACTTCTTGTAAATAAAAAATTGCTGTTTTCTTAGCTCAATATTGTTAATTTTGTTAAGCATGACATTTGTCATTCCTAGACTTGAATAAAGATTTTAAATAATATTGCATCTATTGACAGTAACAGTATAACTTCTTGTAAAAAAAAAATGCTGTTTTCTTAGCTCAATATTGTTAACTCCATTTAGTAAGAACATTTGTTTGTAGCTAAACTTGAATAAATAAAATTCATAATATATCAATTGTCAATATTTAAATGATTTCATAACACATAAATTGTTACCAATACAAATATTTTGTTTTCCATGCTAAGTGCTTGTTTCCCGTTTCAATGTAAATGTAGAGTGGACCTGGATTGTTTATTTGTCTGTCAGTGTGCCACCCAGTTTATCTCAACTCGTGTTTCCTGTTCAAGTTTTTGTAAATTTCTGATCAGTTTTTATTTCCTAGTTGTTTGAAGGCTTTGAATATTGGCTATGGGTGACCTGGTTCTAAAACCTTGATGGACTGTTCGGCAATACAGGGTTTAGGGTTTTAAAACTGGAAGGTAATGTAGTCACTAAGGTAAACTACATCAGTTGACTGTTTATTGTCGCCACAGATGCTGCTGCTAGGTATCACATAGTCACTATTTAAATGAAAGCTTAAACAATCAACTTTAAAATAAAGGAAAAAAAATCCGTGTTCTAAAAACATGTTTAATTTTGATTCAATAGTGGAAACACAATAAATATCATTTCAAGTCTGTTTAGCTGTACATACTTTTGTTCTGATACGACTGTATTGCATTAGTTATTTATACATATTTCCCTATAAGGAGCTCCCGGATGCTATGCAAAATGTAGGCGCTGTTATAAATATTTATTTTTTATTTTATTTGATTTTTTTGCAAGCGCTACTATTAAAAGAGGTGCTCTTATTAAGGGAGATACGGTATAATATAGTTTATATGGTTTTGAGTTGTAAATCAACCATATATGATATGTACTTTTTTTAATACTGTTGATTGGTTTCAAATATTTATTTTTGGTGTGCTTGACTGTAGAATATAGATTTGAATAACATGATTTCAAAACAGCATAACTTTGCAGAATATTGTTAATCCCATTTAGCATAGAAATGAATTTGGAATAATATTGCATCTATTGACAATGTTAAAATGATTCCAATAACAGCTTAACTTCTTATAGATTAAACAAAACATATTGTTTTCTGAAGTCAATATTGCAAATTCTGTCTAGCAAAGCCATTGCTAGGCTAGAATAAATCTGTAGAATTACATTCATATTGAATATATCGACAATGTTAAAACTGTTTCCATTAACAACATATTGGCTGTTTTCTTAGAGAATTGGAATTGCATGTTGCATGTAAAAAAAGAAAGAAAAAAAAGAGAAAAAAAAAAAGAAGAAAAAAAATAATTTGAAGAGAAAAAAGAAAAAAGAAAAAAAAAAATGAAGAGAAAAAAAAAAGAAAAAAAAGAAGAAAATAATTGCATATTGCATCAGTTGACAAAGTCAACATGTTTACATTAAATTCTTTCTCAATGGTTATGCAATTTTAAAACTAAAATTAAGGGTTTGAACTCTTGCACACACAAATTGTTATGTCCTCCTTCATGTTCAAAATGCAAATCAGTATGTTTTATTAACCTTTACAAGATAATTAAAAGGTTCCAAGATTAAATTTGATATCAAAAGACTGTGCGCTATACACATGGTTGATATAAGTTTTGCAGAAGCATGCACTACCCCAGCATATTCCTGTTTTGACTACTGGTAAAACTGTTGAAACAGAAGAGCTAAAAATAGCGTTTTTACACACTGTATGGATAAATGCTCGCTACTAATAAACATTCATATGAGGCCATAAAAAAACAAAAAAGGTCTAGTTTAGAGAAGATACGCCCCCATTTTTATGTGCTGTTTCTCAAATACACATTTGTCATTTATATTAGCGGGCTAACACCAGGCCTGTAAACCAGGGTCTTGGGTACACCTGAACAGTGTAACATCCCTGTGTTTCACCAATCTAACGGCTCATAGACAAAACTAAACAGGTAACGACTGCCCTCTGCCAGCGTCCAAGCTCTTGTCCCACCTTTCTACAGACTATTAACATGGAGTGCCTGCCATGTCACATCATTCTACAGTCTGTTAACATGGAGTGCCTGCCACGTCACATCATTCTACAGTCTGTCAACATGGAGTACCTGCCCTGTTACACCATTCTACAGGCTGTTAACATGGAGTGCCTGCCCTGTCACATCATTCTACAGTCTGTTAGCATGGAGTGCCTGCCCTGTCACATCATTCTACAGTCTGTTAGCATCGAGTGCCTGCCCTGTCACATCATTTTACAGTCTGTTAACATGGAGTTACCATCCTATCTCACCATCCTACTGCCTGTTAACATGGAGTTACCACCCTATCTCACCATCCCACTGCCTGTTAACATGGAGTTACCACCCTATCTCACCATCCTACTGCCTGTTAACATGGAGTTACCACCCTATTTCACCATCCCACTGCCTGTTAACATGGAGTTACCACCCTATCTCACCATCCTACAGTCTGTTAACATGGAGTTATCACCCTATCTCACCATCCTACAGCCTGTTAAAATGGAGTTACCACCCTATCTTACCATCCTACTGCCTGCTGGCATGGAGTTACCACCCTATATCACCATCCTACTGCCTGTTGGCATGGAGTTACCACCCTATCTCACCATCCTACTGCCTGTTGGCATGGAGTTACCACCCTATCTCACCATCCTACTGCCTGTTAACATGGAGTTACCACCCTATCTCACCATCCTACTGCCTGTTAACATGGAGTTACCACCCTATCTCACCATCCTACTGCCTGTTAACATGGAGTTACCACCCTATCTCACCATCCTACTGCCTGTTAACATGGAGTTAACACCCTATCTCACCATACTACAGTCTGTTAACATGGAGTTACCACCCTATCTCACCAACCTACTGCCTGTTTACAATACATGGAGTGCTTGCCCTATCCCACCAATGTACAGGCTATTAACATAAGAGTGCCCGCCTTATCCCAACATTCTACAAGCTGCCAACATGAGTGCCCACTCTGTCTCACCATTCTACAGACTGTTAATACGGAATGCTTGCCCTGTATCACCATGCTAGAGGTCGTTAATAATATATGGAGTACCCATCCTGTCCCAATATTCTACAGGCTGTTAAGTTGTGGATTGTGCGCACAGTCACACCATTCTACAAGCTGTAACGTAAACATGGATTGCCCGCCCTTTCCCACCTTTCTACAGGCTGTAAACATGGATTGCCCGCCTTGTCCCACCATTCTAGAGACTTATTATGGATTGCCCACCCTTTCCCACCATTATACAGGCTGTTAACGTGGATTGCGCGCCTTGTCCCACCATTCTACAGGCTGTTAACATGGAGTGTCCGCCTTGTCCCACCATTCTACAGACTGTTAACAATACATGTAGTGCCTGCCCAATTCCACCATTCTACAAGCTATTCTTCTACAATCTACTTAACTTGTTCCTCTGTCATTGTTTTGTTGTTGTTGTTCAGTGCGAATTTTTCCCAGTGGTTGCTGTTGTTGAAGAAAAAATGGGTCCTGTTGTTGTTTTGTTGTTTTTGCTCGGTTGTTATTCTTCAGTTCCAATTTGGTCCTGTTGTTGTTTCAATCATATTTATTCCACTGTTGTTGTTTTGTTGTTGTAGTCCAATCCATATTTTTCCCAGCGGTTGCGGTTGCTGTTGTTTAAGTTCTCAGACCGTGCTTTTTGTAAAAGTGAAGAAGAAAAACACACAAAAAAACACATCCAAAATGTTCAAAGATTCAAACAAATTGGTATTTTGGTCTGCAGTTTAAACCAATTGATCAATGCTTAAAATCATTGTTAAATCAGAAGGTCATGTTTTCACACTGTTTTTGTTTCTGACCTCAGATTACTAGACAATAATAAATAGCCAAGAAAAAATTAATGACAGAATTACCGCACTAGCAATTATAGTCTTTAGTTGTGTTGTTTTCCCAATTTCAAAAATAATTCTGTAAATCTTTCCAATTCTTGCAAGGGCCTTTTTCACAAAACACCCAGGAAAGGCCTTGGAGGCCGTTAATTTGGGAGTGGATGCCCTGTGCTGCCATTGTACAGGCTGCTATCATTGATTGCCTACCCATCCCACCATTCTACAGACTGTTAACATGGATTGCCCTCCCTGTCCGACCATTCTACAGGCTGTTAACATGGATTGCCCGCCTTGTCCCACCATTATGCAGGCAATTAACTTGGATTGCCTGCCTTGTTCTACCATTATACAGGCTGTTAACATAGATTGCCCACCTTGTCCCACCATTCTACAGTCTGTTAACATAGATTGCCGGCCTTGTCCCACCATTATACAGGCTGTTAACATAGATTGCCCACCTTGTCCCACCATTATACAGGCTGTTAACATGGATTGCCCACCTTGTGCCACCATTATACAGGCTGTTAACATGGATTGCGTGCCTTGTCCCACCATTATACAGGCTGTTACCATGGATTGCGTGCCTTGTCCCACCATTATACACGCTGTTACCATGGATTGCGTGCCTTGTCCCACCATTATACAGGCTGTTAACATGGATCGCCTTGTCACACCATTATACAGGCTGTTAACATGGATTGCCCGCCTTGTCCCACCATTATAAAGGCTGTTAACATGGATTGCCTGCCTTGTCCCATCATTCTACAGGCTGTTAACATGGATTGCCCGCCTTGTCCCACCATTATACAGGCTGTTAACATGGATTGCCGGCCTTGTCCCACCATTATACAGCTTGTTAACATGGATTCCCTGCCTTGTCTCACCATTATACAGGCTGTTAACACGGATTGCCCACCTTGTCCCACCATTATACAGTCTGTTAACATGGATTGCCCGCCTTGTCCCACCATTATATCGGTTGTTAACATGGATTGCCCGCCTTGTCCCACCATTATACAGCCTGTTAACATGGATTCCCTGCCTTGTCCCACCATTATACAGGCTGTTTACATGGATTGCCCGTCTTGTCCCACCATTATACAGGCTGTTAACATGTATTGCCCACCTTGGCCCACCATTATACAGCCTGTTAACATGGATTGCCCGCCTTGTCCCACCATTATACAGGCTGTTAACATGGATTGCCCGCCTTGTCCCACCATTATACAGGCTGTTAACATGGATTGCCCGCCTTGTCCCACCATTATACAGACTGTTAACATGGATTGCCTGCCTTGTCCCACCATTCTAGAGGCTGTTACCATGGAGTGTCAGCCTTGTCCCACCATTCTAAAGGCTGTTAACATGGTTTGCTTGCCTTTGTCTCACCATTATACAGGCGGTTAACATGGAATGCCTGCCTTGTTCTACCATTATACAGGCTGTTAACATGGATTGCCCGCCTTGTCCCACCATTCTACATGCTGTTAACATGGATTGCCCGCCTTGTCCCACCATTCTACAAGCTGTTGACATGGATTGCCCGCCTTGTCTCACCTTATACAGGCTGATAACATGGATTTCCCGCCTTGTCCCACCATTATACAGGCTGTTAACATGGATTGCCCACCTTGTCCCACCATTCTATAGGCTGTTACCATGGATTGCCTGCCTTGTCCCACCATTCTAGAGGCTGTTAACATGGATTTCCCACCCTGTCCCACCATTATACAGGCTGTTAACATGGATTGCCCACCTTGTCCCACCATTCTAAAGGCTGTTAATATGGATTGTCCGCCCTGTCCCACCATTATACATGCTGTTAACATGGATTGCGTACCTTGTCCCACTATTATATAGACTTAACATGGATTGCCCGCATTGTCCCACCATTATAGAGGCTGTTAACATGTATTGCCCGCCTTGTCCCACCATTAAACAGGCTGTTAACATGGATTGCCCGCCTTGTTCCACCATTATACAGGCTGTTAACATGGACTGCCTGCCTTGTCCCACCATTCTAGAGGCTGTTAACATGGATTGCCCACCCTGTTCCACCATTATACAGGCTGCTAACATGGATTGCCCGCCTTGTCCCACCATTATACAGGCTGTTAACATGGATTGCCCGCCTTGTCCCACCATTATACAGGCTGTTAACATGGATTGCCTGCCTTGTCCCACCATTCTAGAGGCTGTTACCATGGAGTGTCAGCCTTGTCCCACCATTCTAGAGGCTGTTTACATGGTTTGCTTGCCTTTGTCTCACCATTATACAGGCGGTTAACATGGAATGCCTGCCTTGTTCTACCATTATACAGGCTGTTAACATGGATTGCTCGCCTTGTCCCACCATTATACATGCTGTTAACATAGATTGCCCGCCTTGTCCCACCATTCTACAAGCTGTTAACATGGATTGCCCGCCTTGTCTCACCTTATACAGGCTGATAACATGGATTTCCCGCCTTGTCCCACCATTATACAGGCTGTTAACATGGATTGCCCACCTTGTCCCACCATTCTATAGGCTGTTACCATGGATTGCCTGCCTTGTCCCACCTTTCTAGAGGCTGTTAACATGGATTTCCCACCCTGTCCCACCATTATACAGGCTGTTAACATGGATTGCCCACCTTGTCCCACCATTCTAAAGGCTGTTAATATGGATTGTCCGCCCTGTCCCACCATTATACATGCTGTTAACATGGATTGCGTACCTTGTCCCACTATTATATAGACTTAACATGGATTGCCCGCATTGTCCCACCATTATACAGGCTGTTAACATGTATTGCCCGCCTTGTCCCACCATTATACAGGCGGTTAACATGGATTGCCTGCCTTGTTCTACCATTATACAGGCTGTTAACACGGATTGCCCGCCTTGTCCCACCATTCTACAGGCTGTTAACATGGATTGCCTACCTTGTCCCACCATTATATAGGCTGTTAATATGGATTGTCCGCCATGTTCCACCATTATACAGGCTGTTAATATGGATTGTCCGCCATGTTCCACCATTCTACAGACTGTTAACAATACATGTAGTGCCTGCCCTATTCCATCATTCTACAAGCTCTTATTCTACAAGCTATTTAACTTGTTCCTCTGTCATTGTTTGGTTGTTGTTGTTCAGTGCGTATTTTTCCCAGTGGTTGCTGTTGTTGAAGAAAAAATGTGGTCCTGTTGTTATTTTGTTGTTTTTGCTCGGTTGTTGTTCTTCAGTTCCATTTGGTCCTGTTGTTGTTTCAATCATATTTATTCCACTGTTGTTGTTTTGTTGTTGTAGTCCAATCCATATTTTCCCCAGCGGTTGCTGTTAAAGTTACATTTTTTTTCGGTTCTCAGACCGAGCTTTTTGTTAAAGTGAAGAAGAAAAAAACATACAAAAAACCCCATCCAAAACGTTTTTTTCAAAGACCCAAACAAATTGGTAAATAAAAGGTATCTAGTATTTTGGTCTGCATTTTAAACAACCATGTGATCAATGTTTAAAATCATTGTTAAATCAGAAGGTCATGTTTGTCACCCTGTTTTTGTTTCTGACCTCAGATTACTAGACAATACTAAATACCCAAGAAAAAATGAATGACTGAATTACAGCAGTAGCAATAGTCTTTAGTTGTGTTGTTTTCCCAATTTCAATAATAATTCTGTAAATTTTCCCAATTCTGGCTAGGGCCCTTTTCACAAAACACCCAGAAAAGGCCTTGGAGACAGTTAACGGAGTGGACGCCCTGTACTGCCATTGTACAGGCTGTTAGGCCAAAACTGTGTTTCCAGTGGCCCGACCGACCCTATTTTTAAAACCTTTTATGAAAAAAATAAATAAAATGTTCTGAACAATGATTTATCACAATATATCGAGGTAAACTGACATCACAGAGAAAATTTCAGTTGTATCATCAACTATGAGATAAATACATGTAGAATCTCACAATATCTTGCTCTAAAAACAAACAAAAAACAAGCAAAAAAAAAAATGCCTACCGACCTACTCTATTTTTTAGCTCTACTGGCCAAAGGCCAGAAGAGCTTATGGGATGGCGAGTTGTCCGTCGTCCGTCCGTCCGTCCGTCGTCCGTCGTCCGTCGTTAACTTTTGTCTTGTTACCACCATAGGGCCTTCATTTTTCATCTGATCTTTACCAAACTTTAACAGGTTGTTAATATCAATGAAAGCTCGGAAAAATTTGAAAACCAGCCAGATCGGAATAATTTCACCGGAGTTATGGCCCTTGTTTTGCTGAAAAATGCCGTATTAGGCCTTGTGACCACTCTAGCACCTTCATTTATTATTTGATCTTTACCAAACTTGCACAGATTGTTAATATTAATGAAAGCTCGGACAAGTTCAAAACCAGCCAAATCGGATCCTTGTTTTTTCTGAAAATTGCTATTTTCTAACTTGGATTGCCTGCCTTGTTCTACCATTATACAGGCTGTTAACATAGATTGCCCACCTTGTCCCACCATTCTACAGTCTGTTAACATAGATTGCCGGCCTTGTCCCACCATTATACAGGCTGTTAACATAGATTGCCCACCTTGTCCCACCATTATACAGGCTGTTAACATGGATTGCCCACCTTGTGCCACCATTATACAGGCTGTTAACATGGATTGCGTGCCTTGTCCCACCATTATACAGGCTGTTACCATGGATTGCGTGCCTTGTCCCACCATTATACACGCTGTTACCATGGATTGCGTGCCTTGTCCCACCATTATACAGGCTGTTAACATGGATCGCCTTGTCACACCATTATACAGGCTGTTAACATGGATTGCCCGCCTTGTCCCACCATTATAAAGGCTGTTAACATGGATTGACTGCCTTGTCCCATCATTCTACAGGCTGTTAACATGGATTGCCCGCCTTGTCCCACCATTATACAGGCTGTTAACATGGATTGCCGGCCTTGTCCCACCATTATACAGCTTGTTAACATGGATTCCCTGCCTTGTCTCACCATTATACAGGCTGTTAACACGGATTGCCCACCTTGTCCCACCATTATACAGTCTGTTAACATGGATTGCCCGCCTTGTCCCACCATTATATCGGTTGTTAACATGGATTGCCCGCCTTGTCCCACCATTATACAGCCTGTTAACATGGATTCCCTGCCTTGTCCCACCATTATACAGGCTGTTTACATGGATTGCCCGTCTTGTCCCACCATTATACAGGCTGTTAACATGTATTGCCCACCTTGGCCCACCATTATACAGCCTGTTAACATGGATTGCCCGCCTTGTCCCACCATTATACAGGCTGTTAACATGGATTGCCCGCCTTGTCCCACCATTATACAGGCTGTTAACATGGATTGCCCGCCTTGTCCCACCATTATACAGACTGTTAACATGGATTGCCTGCCTTGTCCCACCATTCTAGAGGCTGTTACCATGGAGTGTCAGCCTTGTCCCACCATTCTAAAGGCTGTTAACATGGTTTGCTTGCCTTTGTCTCACCATTATACAGGCGGTTAACATGGAATGCCTGCCTTGTTCTACCATTATACAGGCTGTTAACATGGATTGCCCGCCTTGTCCCACCATTCTACATGCTGTTAACATGGATTGCCCGCCTTGTCCCACCATTCTACAAGCTGTTGACATGGATTGCCCGCCTTGTCTCACCTTATACAGGCTGATAACATGGATTTCCCGCCTTGTCCCACCATTATACAGGCTGTTAACATGGATTGCCCACCTTGTCCCACCATTCTATAGGCTGTTACCATGGATTGCCTGCCTTGTCCCACCATTCTAGAGGCTGTTAACATGGATTTCCCACCCTGTCCCACCATTATACAGGCTGTTAACATGGATTGCCCACCTTGTCCCACCATTCTAAAGGCTGTTAATATGGATTGTCCGCCCTGTCCCACCATTATACATGCTGTTAACATGGATTGCGTACCTTGTCCCACTATTATATAGACTTAACATGGATTGCCCGCATTGTCCCACCATTATAGAGGCTGTTAACATGTATTGCCCGCCTTGTCCCACCATTAAACAGGCTGTTAACATGGATTGCCCGCCTTGTTCCACCATTATACAGGCTGTTAACATGGACTGCCTGCCTTGTCCCACCATTCTAGAGGCTGTTAACATGGATTGCCCACCCTGTTCCACCATTATACAGGCTGCTAACATGGATTGCCCGCCTTGTCCCACCATTATACAGGCTGTTAACATGGATTGCCCGCCTTGTCCCACCATTATACAGGCTGTTAACATGGATTGCCTGCCTTGTCCCACCATTCTAGAGGCTGTTACCATGGAGTGTCAGCCTTGTCCCACCATTCTAGAGGCTGTTTACATGGTTTGCTTGCCTTTGTCTCACCATTATACAGGCGGTTAACATGGAATGCCTGCCTTGTTCTACCATTATACAGGCTGTTAACATGGATTGCTCGCCTTGTCCCACCATTATACATGCTGTTAACATAGATTGCCCGCCTTGTCCCACCATTCTACAAGCTGTTAACATGGATTGCCCGCCTTGTCTCACCTTATACAGGCTGATAACATGGATTTCCCGCCTTGTCCCACCATTATACAGGCTGTTAACATGGATTGCCCACCTTGTCCCACCATTCTATAGGCTGTTACCATGGATTGCCTGCCTTGTCCCACCTTTCTAGAGGCTGTTAACATGGATTTCCCACCCTGTCCCACCATTATACAGGCTGTTAACATGGATTGCCCACCTTGTCCCACCATTCTAAAGGCTGTTAATATGGATTGTCCGCCCTGTCCCACCATTATACATGCTGTTAACATGGATTGCGTACCTTGTCCCACTATTATATAGACTTAACATGGATTGCCCGCATTGTCCCACCATTATACAGGCTGTTAACATGTATTGCCCGCCTTGTCCCACCATTATACAGGCGGTTAACATGGATTGCCTGCCTTGTTCTACCATTATACAGGCTGTTAACACGGATTGCCCGCCTTGTCCCACCATTCTACAGGCTGTTAACATGGATTGCCTACCTTGTCCCACCATTATATAGGCTGTTAATATGGATTGTCCGCCATGTTCCACCATTATACAGGCTGTTAATATGGATTGTCCGCCATGTTCCACCATTCTACAGACTGTTAACAATACATGTAGTGCCTGCCCTATTCCATCATTCTACAAGCTCTTATTCTACAAGCTATTTAACTTGTTCCTCTGTCATTGTTTGGTTGTTGTTGTTCAGTGCGTATTTTTCCCAGTGGTTGCTGTTGTTGAAGAAAAAATGTGGTCCTGTTGTTATTTTGTTGTTTTTGCTCGGTTGTTGTTCTTCAGTTCCATTTGGTCCTGTTGTTGTTTCAATCATATTTATTCCACTGTTGTTGTTTTGTTGTTGTAGTCCAATCCATATTTTCCCCAGCGGTTGCTGTTAAAGTTACATTTTTTTTCGGTTCTCAGACCGAGCTTTTTGTTAAAGTGAAGAAGAAAAAAACATACAAAAAAACCCATCCAAAACGTTTTTTTCAAAGACCCAAACAAATTGGTAAATAAAAGGTATCTAGTATTTTGGTCTGCATTTTAAACAACCATGTGATCAATGTTTAAAATCATTGTTAAATCAGAAGGTCATGTTTGTCACCCCTGTTTTTGTTTCTGACCTCAGATTACTAGACAATACTAAATACCCAAGAAAAAATGAATGACTGAATTACAGCAGTAGCAATAGTCTTTAGTTGTGTTGTTTTCCCCAATTTCAATAATAATTCTGTAAATTTTCCCAATTCTGGCTAGGGCCCTTTTCACAAAACACCCAGAAAAGGCCTTGGAGACAGTTAACGGAGTGGACGCCCTGTACTGCCATTGTACAGGCTGTTAGGCCAAAACTGTGTTTCCAGTGGCCCGACCGACCCTATTTTTAAAACCTTTTATGAAAAAAAATAAATAAAATGTTCTGAACAATGATTTATCACAATTATTATCGAGGTAAACTGACAGAGAAAATTTCAGTTGTATCATCAACTATGAGATAAATACATGTAGAATCTCACAATATCTTGCTCTAAAAACAAACAAAAAACAAGCAAAAAAAAAAATGCCTACCGACCTACTCTATTTTTTAGCTCTACTGGCCAAAGGCCAGAAGAGCTTATGGGATGGCGAGTTGTCCGTCGTCCGTCCGTCCGTCCGTCGTCCGTCGTCCGTCGTTAACTTTTGTCTTGTTACCACCATAGGGCCTTCATTTTTCATCTGATCTTTACCAAACTTTAACAGGTTGTTAATATCAATGAAAGCTCGGAAAAATTTGAAAACCAGCCAGATCGGAATAATTTCACCGGAGTTATGGCCCTTGTTTTGCTGAAAAATGCCGTATTAGGCCTTGTGACCACTCTAGCACCTTCATTTATTATTTGATCTTTACCAAACTTGCACAGATTGTTAATATTAATGAAAGCTCGGACAAGTTCAAAACCAGCCAAATCGGATCCTTGTTTTTTCTGAAAATTGCTATTTTCTATCTTGTGAACGCTCTAGCATCTTCATTTATTATTTGATCGTTACCAAACTTGCACAGATTGTTAATACGAATTATAGCTTGGACAAGTTCATAAATCAGCTGAATTGGGTCAGTAACACATCAGAGTTATGGCCTTTGTATTTTTTGAAAAATGCCATTTTCTGCCTTCTGAACACTCTAACACCTTCATTTATTATTTGATCTTTACCAAACTTGCACAGCTTGTTAATATCAATGAAAGCTCGAAAAAGTTCGAAAACCAGCTAAATCGGATCAGTAACACTGGAGTTATGGCCCTTGTTTTTTTTCTGAAGAATGCTATTTTCTGCCTTGTGAACACTCTAGGGCCTTCAATATTAATCGGATCTTTACTTAACTTTGCCAGTGTCTTTATGTCAATGAAAGCTTGAACAAGTTTTGAAAACCGGCAAGATCAAAATAATTTCAACGGAGTTATGGCCCTTGTTTTGCTGAAAAATGCCATATTTCAATGAAAGTTCGGACAAGTTCGAAAACCAGCTAGATCTGACTATTAACAGCGGAGTTATTGCCCTTGATTTAGTTAAAAATGCTATATTTATCCTTGTTAATACGATAGGGTCTTTATTTTTCATCCGATCTTTACCAATCTTTACCAGATTGTTACTATCAATGAAAGCTCCGACAAGATTGAAAACCAGCCAGATTAGACCATGTACATCGGAGTTATGGCCCTTGATTTTATTTTCTGAAATATGCTATATTTTGGCCTCATTAAGAAGAAAATGCCTTCATTTGGCCAAATTTCATTGAAATTTTTCAAGGATGATCAGTACCAAGCCTAGTTGTACATATCGTCATTGCATTCCAGTTGAATGATTTTGGCGGAGTTATGTCCCTTTAAAGGTTTTAATAAACAAACTTTGTCCTGACTAGTATTCCTGAACCCCTGGCCGGATTTAAACAAAACTTTTTAGGGATGATCAGTTCCAGGTCTAGTTGTGCAAATCTTTGCCGTGTGCCGGTTGAAGGAATTTTGGCAGAGTTATGGCCCTTTAAAGGTTTTAATACACAAACTTTGTCTGGACTATTCTCCTGAACGTCTCCCCACATTTCAACGAAACTTTACAGGGATGATCAGCACCAAGCTTAGTTGTGCATATCATCGTCGCATTCAGGTTAACAGATTTTTGGTGGAGTTATGGCCCTTTAAAGGTTTTTGATACACAAACATTTTCCGGGCTAGTTTTCTTGAACCCCTGGCTGGATTTTAACGAAACTTGACAAAGATGATCAGTATCAAGCCTAGTTTTGCATATCATCGCCATATTCGGGTTGAATGATTTTGTGAGAGTTATGGCCCTTTAAAGGTTTTATAGAGAAACCAGATTATTCTGTTCTGAACTCCTTACTGGATTTCAACGAATCTTGATGGGGATGATCAGTACCAAGCCTAGTTGCACCTATCATTGCCGTGTTCTGGTTGAATGAATTTTGGCAGAGTTATGGCCCCTTAAAAGTTTTAATACACTAACTTTGTAAAGAATAGTTCTCCTGAACCTCTGGCTGGATTTCAAAGAAACTTGTCAGGGACAATCAGTACCAAGCCTAGTTGCGTGTGTCATCACCATGTTCTGGTTGAACGATATTTGAAAGAGTTATGGCCCCTTGTGCATAAACTTTATCTTTAGCCAGTAGAGCGTCCACAGGCCCTCTTGGGCCTCTTGTTTAGAACATGAAATAGGAAACACACCTATTATTTTTTTTGCCTTATCAATTGCCTTATCAATGAGTGCCCACCGATCCCACCATTCTACAGGCTGTTAACATTGATTGCCCACCCTCTCCCACCATTATACAGACTGTTAACATGGATTGCCCGCATAATGTCCCACCTTGCTAGAGGCTGTTAACATTGATTGCCCGCCTTGTCCCACCATTCTACAGGCTGTTAACATGGATTGCCCGCCTTGTCCCACCATTCTAGAGGGTGTTAACATGGATTGCCTGCCTCATTATGCAGGCTGTTAACATGGATTGCCCGCATTGTCTCACCATTCTACAGGCTGTTAACATGGATTGCCCGCCTTGTCCCACCATTCTACAGGCTGTTAACATGGATTGCCCGCCATGACCCACCATTATACAGGCTGTTAACATGGATTGCTCACCCTGTCCCACCATTCTACAGGCTGTTAACATGGAGTGCCCGCCCTGTTCCACCATTCTTCAGGCTGTTAACATCGATTGGCCGCCCTTTCCCACCATTCTACAGGCTGTTAACATGGATTGCCCAACTTGTCCCACCATCATACAGGCTGTTAACCTTTGACTGAGTTATGGCCCTTTAAAGGTTTTGCTACACAGACTTTAGCTGGACTATTTCTCTTGAAGCCTTGGCTGGATTTCAGTGAAACTTTGCAGTGCATGTCATTGCCGTGTTCTGTCGAATGTTTTTTGTGGAGTTAAGCCCTTTAAAGGTTTTGAAACACAAACGTTATCCAGACTAGTCTTTTCTGAACTCCTGGCCAAATTTTTACAAATTTTGGCAGGGATGATGAGTACCAAGCCTAGTTGCGACTATCATCGCTGTGTTCTGGTTGAATGAGTTATGGCCTAATATACACAAACTTTATCCAGAAATTTTTCATGAACTCTGTCTGGATTTCAGTGAAACTTGGCAGGAATGATCAGTACCAAGCCTAGTTGCCTATGTTGTTGTTGTGTTCCCCATCAAAGACTCCATATTGCCAGTAGAGTGATACAGGCCGTCTTGGGCCTCTTGTTGTCTCACCTTTTCAAAGAAAAAAGGGGACATAAGTGTTGGGATCACTTTCTTGGTCACTTTCTCACAAATTGTAAACACTAGACCTTTCAAAGTTTGATTATAGTTGTATCTTGGGTGGTACATTGCAACATGACAAAGCAAATGTGGATGTGGCTTTTACCCTCCAAGCAAAGGAAAAATAACAATAATATTTACATTCAACTTTTGCGTTTAGGTCATTTTCTCAAAACTGTATGCACTAGACAGTTCAAACTTTGCTTATAGTTTTATCTTGGACACGACGTGACAAAGCAAATGTGGATGTGACCTTGACATCCAAGCAAATGGCAGATAACTTAATATTTTTTGCATTTAACTTTTGCGTTTGTCACTCTCAGGCAGTGTATGCGCTAGACCTTTCAAAATGTAAACTCTGCTGTTAACTTTCATTTAAACAACATTAACCTCTTTTTAGCTCACCTGAGCCGAAGGCTCAAAGGTGAGCTATTGGGATCACTCTTCGTCCGTCGTCCGTCGTCCGTCGTCGTCGTCGTCGTCCGTCGTCGCCCGTCGTTAACTTTTGCTTCAAACGACTTCTCCTCAGAAACCGCGTGGCCAATTTTGACCAAACTTCACGTGGATGATCCTTAGATGAATGCTTTTTAGATTTGTTAAAATTAGGTCAGCGCAATATCCAAGATGGCCACCATTACCATATATAGTTGAAACCTTAAAAAATATTTTTCTCAAGAACAGCTGCACAGATTTTAACAGTTTTTCTTTTAAAATGATCGCCAAAGCCTTGACTATCAAGTTTGTTCAAATAAAGTCCCCGGGATCAAAAATGGCTATGCCCCGGGGGTCCAAAGTTTGTATATTGAGATTTTGCATGTTTTTCAAATAGACATATAGGAAAAAACTTTTAAAAATATTCTTCTCTGAAACCACAAGGCACAGAGGTCTCATGTATTACATGTCGCATCAGCTTATGGTCCTCTACTAAGTTTGTTCAAATGGTGACCCTGGGGTCAAATTTGTCCCCGTCCCGGGGGTCACAGTTTTACATAGATTTACATACTTATATATAAAAATATTTTTAAAAATCTTCTTCTCGGAAACTACAAGAGCCAGAAGTTTGATATTTTGCATTCACTATAAGCTTATGGTCCTTTACCAATTTAGTTCAAATGGTGACCCTCGGGTCACATTTGGCCCCGCGCCAACGGTCACATGTTTTATATAGACATGTATAGGGAAAAACTTCTCTGAAACTGCAAGAGCCAGAGGTTTAATATTTTGCGTTTTTTATAAGCTTATGGTCCTCTACCAAGTTTGTTCAATTGGTGACCCAGGGGTCACATTTGGGCCCGCCCCGGGGGTCACAGTTTTACATAGGCTTTTATAGGGAAAAACTGAAAAAAATCTTCTTCTCTGGAACCACATGGCTTGGAGCTCTCATGTATTACATGTAGCATCAGCTTATGGTCCTCTACTTAGTTTGTTCAAATGGTGACCCTGGGGTCAAATTTGTCCCCGCCCCGGGGTCACAGTTTTACATAGACTTATATAGGAAGTTTTTTTAAAAAATCTTCTCGGAAACTACAAGAGCCAGAGGTTTGATATTTTGCATTTACTATAAGCTTATGGTCCTTTACCAAGTTTGTTCAAATGGTGACCCTCGGGTCACATTTGGCCCCGCCCCAAGGGTCACATGTTTTACATAGAGATGTATAGGGAAAAACTTAAAAAATCTTCTTCTCCGGAACTGCAAGAGCCAGAGGTTTAATATTTTGCATTTGCTATAAGCTTATGGTCCTCTACCAAGTTTGTTCAGATGGTGACCCTGGTGTCAAACTTGGCCGTGCCCCAGGGGTCACAGTTTTATATAGACATATGTATAGGAAAAAAACAATCTTCTCTGAGACTGCAAGAGCCAGAGGTTTAATATTTTGCATTTACTATAAGATTATGGTCCTCGATCAAGTTTTATCCAATGGTGACCCAGGGGTAAAATTTGACCCCACTTTGAGGGTCACAGTTTTACATAGACGTATATAGGAAACACATTAAAGTCTTCTTCTCTGGAACTACAAGAGCCAGAGGTTTAATATTTTGCATTTACTATACTCTTATGGTCCTTTACCAAGTTTGTTCAAATGGTGACCCTGGATTCACATTTGACCCCTCCCGAGGGGTCACGTTTTACATAGACTTGTATAGGGAAATACTTAAAAAATCTTCTTCTCTAAAACCACAAGGCACACAGCTCTCATAAAATACATGTAGCCCTGGGGTCACATTTGGCTCTGCCCAAGGTGTTACTCTCTAGCACCTTCATTTTGTATTTGATCTTTACCAAACTTTGTCAGGGTCTTAAACTGTCTATATCAATGTTGTTATACTATACACAACAGAGCCCACATTTCTTGAACAGTCTTAACCAAACTTGCACAGATTGTATATGACCATAAGATTTCGAAGAAGTTCGATAATGTGCCAGTACTAAGGTGATCGCTTTAGGGCCATCTTGGCCCTCTTGTAATGGTTCAAATTCACTCAGTTGAGCGATATAGGGCCATCATGGCCCTCTTGTTTCTAAGTCCCATCCTTGTTAGTTGAGATGTGTGAATCTGCAGATTTCTTGTTAAAAAGGTTGTTTTTGTACTATTTTCTTCTTTTCCTTAATTATTATCCTTGACCACCTCTTGTCATGCGCTTATCTTTAAACCTCCTCCCCACTAGAAAAAGACTTTTTGTTTGTTCTTTTGTCTATACTTTTACCCAGACAATTGATATACTTCAGCGGTGAAGATAAATTCACAGAAGCCTCTGACTTGTCTGTCCATCAGTCCAACCATTAGTAATTAAAATTACGATGTTAATGTTTTTCTTGTGTCTCTTACTTGTCCAAAACTTTTCGACAAGCCCTCAAAAAAGCTATTTGGATATAACACCCATGTCAGTTTCTTCAAGGTTAAGGTCACTCTGAAGATTATTCACTTCCTATATGCCTACAGTAAGGTCTATTTCAGGCCCCCTCCATAAATGCATGCATGGAGGTATTTAGGTCATTTTCTCACAAACTGTATGCACTAGACCTTTCAACCTTTACTTATGGTTGTATCTTGGGTGGTAAATCGCAACGTGACAAAGCAAATGTGGAAGTGACCTTGACCCTCCAAGCAAAGGGCAGATAACTCAATAATTTTTATGTTTAACTTTTGCGTTTAGGTCCCTTTTTCACAAACTGTATGCACTACACCATTCAAACTTTACTTATAGTTGTACCTTTGGTGATACATCGCAACGTGACAAAGCAAATGTGGATGTGACCTTGACCCTCTAAGCAAAGGGCAGATAACCTTATAATATTTACCTTCAACATTTGCATTTAGGTCATTTTCTCGCAAGTTGTATGCACACCTTTCAGACTTTGTTTATTTGGGTGGTACATCGCAATGTGACCAAGCAAATGTGGATGTGATCTTGACCCTCCAAGCAAGGGGCAGATAACATTATAATTTTTACCTTCAACTTTTGCGTTTATGTCACTTTTACACAAACTGTATGCATTAGACCTTTCATACTTCGCTTGTAGTTGTTTCTTGGGTAGTTACAAAAAGCAAATGTGAATGTGACCTTCACCATCCAAGCAAAGGGCAGATAACTTTAATTGTTACATTTACATCACTTTCTCATGAACTATAAATATGCACTAGATGCTTTAAACCTAGTTTATAGCTTAATCTTTGGAAGACAAAACATTCTATTTTGACATATGTGTGTCTTGGGTAGTATATCTTTTTGGACGCATGGATTTCATCTATGACCTTGACCAACATTCTGGAGTTAATGATTTGTTAGATTTTTTTTTGATTTTGTTTGTTATAGAATGGCATTTTGTTTTTAAACAAAAGCACTTCAATGTCATCTCAGCTAACTATAAACTCCATTGTTTTTAGTTATTAAAATATTTACAAACTTTCATTTAAGCATCATTTATCTTTTATTTTTAAGTCTCTCCCCCGTTAGGTGAGACATGTGAATCCGTGGATTTCTTTGAATAATATCCTATTGCAACAAATGAGAGAGTTGAAATGATTCCAATAACATCATACCCTCTTATAAACTAATCAAAGTGCTGAAAGCACTGATGGACTTGGGGCTTTGGAAATTGAACAGTTCTGTTGAGTGTATATGGTGTAAGTGCATTTAAGAACATTGTATGCACTGACCTTGCATATGTATTTGGATGGTACTACAGTCTGCCCACAGTGTTTTCTTTCCCGCCAAATGAATTAGTACTGACCATTGAATAATAATAGGTACCGGTAACAGAAAAACCATTATAGCGAACAATTGTTATCAATAACGGTGCATTGTTTTTCCTATTTTACTATTGGACTGTCTGTAAGTATCAATTTGGTTCTGTGTTGACAAAACTGGCGGAAAGCGTCTTCTTGAGTTCAAAGGGTCAGATTGTAATTATTAAATTCCGACACATGCACCGGATAGAAATATGGGCCGTATGAGTTATCCTTTTAGGAAAAATATATCTAATTTTATTATTGTTTACATATTTTTTTTATTGTGCTATGTATTCCATCATTTATTAATTCGGAGCAACATTATTCATATCTGTACAAAAATCTTCTCCGCTCGATTAATATTGATCGCGGGTCATGAAATCAACGCGTGATCAGTTCAATCTATTGCGTCTGAAATGCCGCTTCTACAGTTGTAAATACTGCAATTAAACATTTTGATGAAGATTTTCTTTAAGATTGTCTCCATTAGGTGACGGATGTTCCATTTTCCCGCTGATATCGCAAATGTTTACTTTGATGCTTGAAAAGCCCCTAGTCCGAAAAACAATGTCTCCAATTATATAATAATGATTCTCTTGATGTCAGATGTTGCAGTATTCTGCGAACATGTGACTCGGTCTAGTGACAGATCTAGTGAATAATTATCAAACAATCTACGAAAATCGCGGTTCTGCTATCGAGACAATATTGTAAGTTCAGTCTGTATCTTATATGCCTGTAGTAAGGCCCAGTTTATGTCTGCTACATAACACGGCATGCATATAGGGATTTCATATTACCATGTATGTTCATCTCATCTAGATTATGTGCAGAACTTAACACCCATGTTAGTATTTTCAAGGTCACAGTCACTCTGAAAGTCATTTGTTTCATATATGCCTATAGTAAGGCCAATTTAGTGTCCACTTTTTTATCAAGATGATGTGCATAACTTGACACCATGTCAGTAGCGTCAAGGTCAAGGTCACTCTGAAGGTCATTCACTTCTAATTATGCCAATAGTAAGGCCCATTTCATGTTTGCTCCTCATAGCTAGTGCATGCATGGAGGGATTTCAGAATAACTAGGTACATGTATTCATCTCATCAAGACAATGTGCAGTACTTGACACCATGTCGGTATCATCAAGGTCACTCTGAAGGCATTTATGTTGACTTCCCATTAAAAACGCAACACTTTCTGTGCGCACCCAATAGTGCAAACATGCAAAGAAACCATTTCCAATATTAGCCTGCATTCACTCAAAAAACTATTTTCTTACGTATTGATACCAAGTTCAAGTTATTACAAGTTTTTACTTATTTAATTTTGACTTTAAAGTCAGCGTATTGGGGTTATTTTTCTGACAGTATTTTGGTATCATTGGAGTTTCATTTGAGGCCTTCGGCAATCTTCCGCTATGGGAATTATCGGTGTTGATATAAAAATAAAATTCTCAAAAAAAACAACAACATATAATGCTGGTTTGTACTTGTTTATTGACTGATGGTCACCATGTACGATATATTAAATGATACATAAACTATATTCTTAGTGATTCGTTTTTCATTCCCATGCACTTTTAAAATAGTGATCTAATCGGTATATATATATTTTGAGGACGTTTTTCCGACTACTGTTGCTATGGAGCTATGGTAGTGTTTATCAGGATGTATGGCAGATACAAACTTTGGGTGTTGATTGGCATATTGCCAGGGATGTGCATGAGACTTTTGAGAAATTTTGATGCAGTGTCGGAAAATGGAGCTAGGGCAGATAATCCATGCATCTCTGACTTGCACTTCAAAAAGGTGGGGATCTGCGATGACTCACCCCGACTAGATCTAGTTATTATTTTTGTTTACATATTTCTGTGTTGTTTTGGTAAATTCTTACATGTATAGCTATGTTGCCACCTCACCCCCACTCCCCCACACTGGAAATTCGATTTTTTTATTATATATATATATTTTTTACATATTTCTGTGTTGTTGTGGTCTATTTTTACACTATAGCTATATATAAACAGAAATCGTCATATATCTGTGTTGTTTTTCAATATGTTTCGCCACCCCCATCCCCAACAATCCCACCACCCCATCATCACCACCACCAGAATGTGTTTTTGTTTTTTTACATATGTCTGTGTTGTTTTGTTTTATCAAATCTACACCTATTTCAGTGATGCGCCAAGCCCTGCCCCACCCTTTTGTTTATGGGCTCCCTGCCCCACCCTTTTGTTTATGGGCTTGCCTCACATGGAGGACAGGGGGAGGGAAATTGTTTTCATTTTATCTTCTATTATTTGGATATTATTTTTTATTAATTTAAACGCAATCATTTACATATAAAACAATTAAATTAAATTCAGATAAACAGAATGTTGAAATATCAATAAAAACAAAACTGAAAGAGTCCACACTAAAAATTGCCAGATATCCCCTCCCTCCCCGAGTTGCCTTTCGACCTCAAATTATTTTTAAAATGACAGCAATGTTGGATTAAAACTGATAAAAATATTAAAATTTCGCACCCTGCCACAAATTTTACTATAATTTGTATGAGATTCTAACAATAATTTTTATATCGGCCCGAGTTTCTATACCCGGCCCACCCCACAACCCCAACCCCAAATTGTTTTAGCCTTGTTTTTTCTGATGGTATATACTGGCTATATAATTTATTATTCTCTGAAAAAAAATCGAATAGTCGAGCTGCGCTGTTCTCCGACAGCTCTTGTTTTTTAATCAAATCTTCAAACTTGGTGAAAATATTATTATTAGATTAAAAATGTTAAAAGAGTGCTGTATACACTTTAGTTTATCAAACAACACTTTAAATTATAGAAAATGTGGGTCAGTTTCAACATACAGTCTGCCCCTCTTATGGCTGGACATGCCACGTCTGTTTATTTTAAAAAAGATTCGTTTTCTTTTGTAGACGAAGCGGCAGAAATAAGATGGAGAACAAACACTTCCACGAGTAGACATTAGATGGAGTGAACTTATTGTGATAAAGATATTATACTTAACATTACACTCATTAATGTAAATGCACCAAATAGTGGTAAATTAATCCCAACTTTGGGATTTTGCTAAGCAAGTTTAGCGAACATATTGACAATGACCTTCGACATTCGTTAATGACCTTTGTCACAATATTGTTAATGCGTCTGACATGTCTGAATGTATGTAGTTTAAGTTTCTAAGACTTTTCCTATATTTTCACTGTTCAAACTTTGTATTTATACATATTAACTAGACTTACATTTATACCTTCTAGAAATAACTAGTCTATAATTTTTCTTTTTTACCTGAATCCACAGATGTTGGATGGATCTCCCACCAGACATTAGATGAAGCTCGAATGGATCTCCCACCAGACGTTAGATGAAGCTTGAATGGATCTCCCACGAGACGTTAGATGGCGCATGAACCCAGCTGGATAGCAAAGAATTTTAATTTTACGCCTGAACTCATTAAGTAAAAGGTTAGGATTTTTTCTATCTTACAAAGTTTATGTAAATTGTGGTATAGGTGAGGTAGATGGTATGGTATTGATTTAAAAAACAAATAGATCTAACAAACATATTATTCTTATTACTATATATGCATCACAAACCTATTTTGGACTTTTTAGAGAATAGTTTAAGCTCTACTATGCCGAGTTTTATGCCTTGTGGACTTCACAATATGGACTTCAATGTTAATCGGATATTTTTAGGGATGATCAATTCCATGTCTATTGTTGCAAATCTATTGATTTTTAGCAAAGTTATGGCCCTTTAAACTGTGGGTGCGCCAAGCCGCCGCAGAGAGATATTTACATAAAAACGTTACGCGCAAAGAAACGTAAACAAACTGCGTTTTAAGCATATTTCAGAAAAAAGACGAAAGCATTAACGTCTAGAAAAAATCTTCCTCTACAAGCCTGCAAAATATTAAAATTTGGAAAAAGTACTTTTTTCTACCCAAAAAATGTTTGGTCACTAGTTTACGCAAGCGTTTCGAACGTTGTTTTGTTTAGTGCTATTACACGGCATATGAGTAAACAGAGGTCAGCTCACTGCGTGATAAATTCTGAAATTAGCTTATAAACGGTAATGAACAAAATGTCAATGTTTATAAATCAATCGGTGAACATGATAGATCTTTTAAATGCTAATTTTATTAAAAACATTGCAAAAATCACAATACCGTGTTTTCCCGAAGTCCACATTCCAACGACACAAGTTACAAGAAAATGACGTCGCATCGGATTTTAAAAGTTTCACAGGGTGAAATGATGTACGCGGACAATTTTTGCCTTCTTCGTTCTAAAGGATGCGTGTGCTAATATGTGTTCGTTTGTTTTTGGTCGGGGAGCCCTTTAAAAAAATCACTATAGGCTATTATCCCTCCGAAACCACTCAACCCCGCCCCCACGTCTTCCCCACCTCAAAAATGTGGTTATATCGGTTCACATATGACTGACAGTATGTAAGGTCATTTGGATTATAGACTCAAACGATATGAACTATGGGTTTATTGATTGGAACAACAACCTCAGATTGAGAGGAGATGGATGTAACTATTCCCATCAGACATGCCATCACCAGGGGTCGATCCCAGCTCTTAGGTGCAACAACTTATCCACTGTATTGCCGAGGCCTCTGACTCAAATAAATTGCATGTAGTATCATCATTGTGCTTAAGAAAAAAACATTAGTATGTGTACGTGTTACCGTGCCAGCACCCTACAGTACCTCTGAGCTAAGAAGAATGCAGTACTGGTAATCGTGTATTCTCCTAAATACTGTCACACTCCTCTTCCCCCTACCATGAATGCCCTGAATGTCCAAAGAAATATTAATAAACAGATAGGAAACTTCCTATCTTAACCTATGAAGTAACCAAAATATCTGTATAACGTGGCACCTTAACTTTTCCTTCTAGCTTCTCTCTCTGATGAGAATACATTCAAAAGAGTCAATAGTGAATATCAAAATGAGATTATAATAATTTATGTTTATTTTCAAAATAAGAAATTGTATAAAAAGATGTTTAAAGATTAAATGTCATCATTTTTCGCTTTCTCTTAAATTTTGGCATCATAGTCAAAGTTTCCGTCAAAACACATTTTCCAGTTATAGGTTGATGGTTGGTTGGATGGTGTATATAATTATGACGATCGATGTTTTTTTTGTGTGTCTGTGTGTCCTGAGTAGAACAAGTTAGTCTAGTAAAAATATGAAAATATGACCCGAACCCCGGACAAATTAGTACACAACTCAAACCAACATTTTCCCAAAGGGAAAATCACACAGAATGAGGAAATGAAAGTAGAGAAAAATCGATATTAAGGTTTTTGAGAAGAAAAAAAGTGAAAATGTTACCTTGTTCATGCTTTGACATACATCTTTTGCCGGACAATAACACATTAAAAGAGTATGAGAGTGGACCTTTGGAAACAGCCGAACACGACACATACAAAAACTTTATCATATTTGTTAGTTTTCTGGCATACCGTTCACACATTTACTTCAAAATAACAACATATTATGAAGTAAATTGCGCTTTAATGTTTAACACATATTTAAAATTGCCCTTAAAGGCCTTAAACGATGTTCGATTACCCCACCCACTGCAAAAAAATGTAACCTACAGATATCATAATTTAAACATCATATTGTTTCAATGGATTTTATTATGTAGTTTTGTTCGAAAAAAAAATCTATTTTTAAATAATTATCTATATTTACCGATGCTGATGTACTATTTGTATCCATCCATAATTATTTATATCCATCCATAATTATGCAGTATCATAATAAAAACCACAATAATATTGTGTTCACTGTCCTTATATAATGAACTGGTAAACCCCTTGCTGTATAAATGTCTACACATTTCAAGCTAAAACCCGTATGCCACTTATAGGAATATGTTTATTTGCATATACATGTATATGTTTCATGGTTTGGCGTTTGCAATCTAGAAGATGTGTATCGTAGCCAATCATAATAGTTCGTTATAAAAATGAGCAGATCATCATTGTTGTCTGCATGTTTTGTTTCAGTGCCATGGGGCACTAAGTACTCACTAAGCATGTGAATGAAATACTGATTGTAGAATTCTTAAGATTCTTTTTATATTCATGGTCATAATTGCTGTGAAATTCACAGTAGCTCCAATAATATCACTGTTTCTCCGCAAATGTGCAGTATCTTTTGTTGATGACAGTCCGGATATCCATCAAACACAACTACCGGTACAACATGCTTTCCAAAATTCTTGTCAAAGTCGATATAGTGTTGGAAAATCGTTTGATATGTTCAACCGCGAATCCATGGTATTCTCTGAAGAAGCGATACACCATTTAAGACATTCTTTGTTTGATGGGTACCTCCCATATTTGCTAGCTTGCCAACAAAGTTGAACATTGCATAGGCAAATTGAGGTTTATTTGTAACCTGAATCAAACTGCCTGTAATAAGTGGAAGTGGGGGATGCGTGCATAACTCATACGTGAAAAGGAAAGCTAGTACTCGTACTTGAAAATGAAAGCTAGTGCTTCTTGACTTACTCTGTCTTTCGTAGCAGGCATACGACGTTGAAACAAAACACCTGTGGATCAGATGAATGTACTTGACATATGCTTTTACAGATAATTTTGTGTCGAGTGTCGCAGAGACAGATTCAATAGCTTTTTGTCAAAAGCCCTATACATGTCACCGTTTAAAATTGTCTTCTGTTACGCTGCTTGAAATGCTTTGTTATGTTGTATCTTCATTGACAGACATTCTTACTAAGACATATATATTTTCCTATCAATATCATCTCTGATTTTCTTGACTTACTGTTCTCTTTGTGCTGTTCAATCGAAAGTGAAGGTCACACAAGTAAATTATTGCATAGCTTCATTTGAACATGTACCTGGTCAAGCTGGAGTGTAGGGACCTTTGTAATTCTGTCATTAGCCTTCCCTTTGTTATGCCACCCACTGTATTTGAACTTCTCACGAGCACTTGCTCTATAATGAGATTGGTCAACAAAACTGCCCGATAACGATCACTTATAAGCATTACATGAAAAATAAAAGAATATTTTTTTACATTTAATTTTCATCAAAAAATATATATTTGAAACAAACATATTGTCGTTACATCGTGGCAATTTTCACAATGAAATCAACATTGTTTACATCATGTGATATATTTTCTTTGACATGAACAGAAAATTGCACCAATCACGAACAAGTATACATTACACACCCAATATGACTTTACTACAGGTCAATATAAGAGATTATTATATAACCTATAAATAGACGCGTTTTCATTGGCTAAAAAGTAATTTTTTAGAAAAAATATCTAGCGATATTGACCTGTTTTTTTGATATTGACCTGTTTTTTTGATATTGACCTGTTTTTTTGATATTGACCTGTTTTATATAATTGTTTTTTTGATATTGACCTGTTTTATATAATTGTAAATTGAGGGTTATATAATAAAACAGTTATGGACTTTTCAGCTGTTATACATGATGTTGATATGTACCAAAAAATCATTATTGACCTCGGCTATCGCCTCGGTCAATAATGATTTTTTTGGTGCATATCACATCATGTATAACAGCTGAAAAGTCCATAATTGTATAATATTGACGTTTCCTGTTACATTGAAAGTCAACGGAACTTGTAAATACGTACGCGATAAAAGTATTTATTAATCCTCGATGTACTGCACTGGGTATTCAAGCGAGCAGACCTCGGTTTTAAATCTACTCCGAAAGACTATTCAGGTGTGAATGTTTTTTTCTAGTATTTAGTGAATTAATCTAAATTCAGTCCTGGCTGGGATAGAACGCACAATCCATGGACTTCTACCGAGGTGCTGACCATTACCCTAGGGTGACACCTAAGTGCCCACGAATGGCTCTTGATATGGCTTCTCCGTTTAGCATATGACAGACTGTATTATCGGCATACACAGTTTCCAGAACCTCACGTACCTCTAAACCTCCCAAGAAACTCATTTTCTTATGAAGACTTCCTAGTCGCAATACAGTGTTCTGAGTAAGCTCTATTCAGATCTATTTGAATTGTTGGCGCACTCAATGTACCCGAATTGTACAGTTTCGAGATATTTGGTATTTGTTTGTTTAGAGGCAGGGACTGACGTGGCCCAGTAGAAAGCACTATGTACTTGTAATACGGAGGAACTGGATTCAACTGCGCCACTGAGGATCGTCGGAGTGTTCTTGTAAAAGACACGTTCCCTTAGCCTCGTCTGTTGGATGGCGACGTAAACTGGACAGTCTTGTGGCTTTATCGCATGTGAAAGAACGATATAAATATATTCAGGATTCCTATGTATTCTTTCCCTCTCACTGGGGCAGCTCTAAATAACTTTTAATTTGTTGATGGGCAGTTAAACACCATGCAATTTTATAGCCTAATTTTGTGTTTAAATAAATGTAACCATTGCGCTAAATATCGCCTGTTTCACAATACTATTCGCAATAATCAAAGACCGATGTATTGAGGAAAGCCCCTTTAATTAATAAATAAGTGTGTTATAAGGTTCGTAACTTTCATCTACTTTGACACAATGTGTCGTTTAAGTATGTTCTAGACTAGGTTCATTGATTGAAAACAGAAATACACCACAAATATGTTAATCAGATTGATATCTATGTATATATTAAAAACGAATTGTCCTTTAGACGAAATTTAATTTACAAACTAAAAAAACTAAAACATCTCTTCACCAATTATTCAAGCGCTTGCGAAAAGATCACCTCATGACATTTTAACTATTCTTGAAACTTATAGTCTTTAGGTGTATTAGTTTGTATGTTGTGTTACCGCATATACATATGAGTAATTAGGGTTCTAGGGGTTATTGAGTTTTTCAAATTGTACCTGGATTCGTAAAACATATTTTTTCTCTTGGTGGACTTAGCTTGTATGCTGTTTATCCATGGGATGAATATGCGCTAGTAAAATCATCTACTTACCTAAAATATATATTGCCTAGTGGTGGATTAGCTTGTATGTTGTATAACCAGACACATATGAGTAAATTTGATTTTATTCAAATTTTAAAGCTCATAGTTTTATTCATCTTAGCAATTATTGTGCGTTTTTCTTTAAATAGATTATAAAGTTTCTAGGCATGTTTTATGCTGATATATATAACATTGTTTTAACAAATGTATGTACAGTTTGTACATATACTATAAAATCTTTTTTGTTTGAGGTCCATAATTATGTCAGACTGACTGTAAGCCAAATTTATGTTAACCTCGCTAAATCAAGATATTTTTTATAGATTCGTTCACGACTAGTTTAGTGCGCATTCCCATTGATTATGCAACTGAAACACAACCTAATGATGTTACTCTAATTTGGGTCAACTAGTACAGGAAGAACTTTATTAATATTTCCATGATCATAGATCAATAATTAGCCAAGTTAGATTGCAGGTTAAAGGAAAAAGGGGCATAACTCTGCCAAAATTAAATTCAAATTCCTTGGAGTAAGATGAAGATGTGTGTAAAGTTTCATGAACATAGGTAATAGAGGATCTTACATGAGTGCTGGAATATTTAATTTATTAAACAAGTTGGATAACATTGATATGATGCGCCTGAGGTTATGCTGAGCATCCATTTGAAGTGTTTAATAAATTCAGTATTAAATAGGCAAGATGTGAGATTCTATTGGTCATATCACTCAAAACATGCCATAAAACGTATATATTTATTAATAAATGTAACTGCCTACATATAGTCATCAAATGATTTGTTTGTCACTACGGTCTGTGTACAACACCGAACAACCTTTAAAATATCAATTTCCGTAATCCAGTATTTTAATGTTATGGTATCTATGATGTTAACAATAGTATTTTTCCAAGTAAAAAGGGAGTTAGGATCAGCATGTTCTCTATGACACCATTTAATACTAAAATCCTCAATCATGTTTCTGCGGCAAACAAAGTTCGAACTGAAGTTTCAAAACATCTACTTCTATGTCAGAGCTCAAATGCTCCGGGGAACTCGATATTGTTTACAAGTTCATTCTCTTATCCAAAGTTTCAAGTTTCAAGTTTATTTTTAATTCAAGACCCCTAACCGGGGTATGTGAATAGAACAAAGTAACAATAGAACAAATTAACAATATGGATGGAATGAACACACATACCTAAATTTACAGATGATACAAAATGTTATGGAAATAACATTCTATGAAAGGAAGGTATTTATGGAAAAATGAAAATACCAATATATCATATATAATTTGGGCAATTGCATTACACAATCTTAACTAAGGTTATAAGAACAATAATCATGATTGTTAGCAAATGCAGTGTGAATAATATGGGGTTTAAAACAAACGGTGGCATTTATTGAAAAAAAAAAGTTAAAATAATTTTAAAACATTTAGCCAATTTCATTACAATATATATATATATTCTGAATATTCGTATTCTGAGTATTATGGTTCTTAACAAGTGCAGTAGGTAGCAATCGTTTTCTTTCCTGCCTGAAAAAAAGTAAATTAAAAAAAATTATCAACTGAGATATCAATACTATAAAGTTCAAAGTTCACAGATACGATCATCCTTAGCAATACCAATACATATTCATTTCTCTATAGGTAATTTATGATTAAGACATCTAAATTGACATAAACTTATTCTTAGACATATACAGAACCATACCATACTTGTTGAAATCAGAGACGTGATAAACTACTTCTTAAATCAATGGTAAAATGTATTGATTAATCCAATATTTAGAAAATCCACAATTATTTAAAATACTGCTATATGACATATCCATTTATAGTGATAATATCTTTTATATTATATAATACAACATTTTATAGAGAGTAACACAATTGTTTTCTTGTTTGTTTTCCACAGACAAGTCTTTTTCAAAAACCTACCATTCTTGACTTAAGGTTGCGGTACACTAATTGCTTTCCCATAGGCCACAATGCAAGCTTTTCCGAAGATTAAAATAAAAATAAATTCTTATTTTCATGGTAAGTCCAAAAAGTTAAAATTCAGCATGTTTCCCCTACAGAACTTTCCATGGGGGCCGCCATATTTGTTTACATGCAAAACCGCAGTCAATATTTACCTATTTTTGAGCGGGAGTTAATCTCACAATTTCATGTTTAAAAAATACATTTGATAAAAATAAATTCTCTCATTTTAATAAATGTTATTAATTAATTAACAACTCTGAAAATGTATTTTGAAACATTTATCTGGCATGTTTTAATTTGTGTGACCTTTCACTTCTGGCTCAGGTCCCTGGAAAGGGGCGTGGCCAAGCCCATGCTATATTTAGGATACCGCAACCTTAATATAAATTTCAGCAGAACAACGACCCTGTTCACCACATAATATACAGTTTTGTATTGATTTCTTAGAAGAATATTCATATATAGTATCGTACAAATGGATATTCATTAATATCAAACGTTTCATAACCAGACACCTCTGAACCATAAAGGACAATTTGAACGACAATACTATCAAATCTTGTAATTGAATATATATATATTGGTAAAGACAATGTTTCTAGATTTTTTAAACACACTGACCATAGCTTTTCTACCTTGTTCTACTAAATTAAGATTTAGACTTTCCGTGGTAAAAGTGCCGTTTTCAGTAAAGTCAATGCCAAGATATACAAAATCATCAACAACTGCGTCTTTTTCACTATTATATGTAAAAACAGAGTTTTCTGCCTCCCCTTATCAAATATAAGGACTTTAGATTTAGTCCGGTTCACTTCTAATTTCCTAGTTTGGTGGTGTAAATACATAGCGTTTAAAAAGGCTCGTAATTGATTCTTAGACTCAGCAAGAACAACAGTATCATCTGCATCTAATAACAGATACAAAATAAAATATACCGCTATACCATCAGTATCTATTGTACAGCTTCTGAAATACTAGTCAGACCATCTTAAGGATTTGAGATGCATTCAACTAGGTCTTTACAAATAAAGAGAATAAGACAGGGGAAAGGCTCTCACCTTGACGAACATCAATATTACTAATTAAAGTAGTATTTGGACAGTTGGGAATTTTTCTAACACACGATTTAGCATTTTTACACAGGCTTTGACTTATTTTAAACATTTTACCTTTAGTGCTTTGGCACATCAGTGTCTGCCAAATAGGGATGAACGGTTTATCGAGCCAAATGATTTACGATAATCTATAATTGCACAGTAAAGGAGTTTCTTACAGTGTAAATATATATTTATTACGCTATTTGAATATGCTGTAAGTTGTGCTATATTTTCTTCTTCTAAAACCTGCTTGTTTTTCATATAATATACTCATACTATCTAGATACGGGTTAGCATATAAAGAGCATATAGGCAACATTAAGCACACTTGGATTGTTGCAGGCTAACAAGGTTTACTAGTCGCCATCTTATAATAGCATTAAATAGATAAAGCAATATTAAAATTTGTATGTGGAATAAGAAAAGGTTGATGCATATTTATTTAAATATGATATGATAATCGTGTCATACCCGGAGTAGGGTAAACAGACTGTATATTTTAACAGCAATAATATGACTATTATCTTCTATATCATCAAAAGCCTTAATGGAACTATACGAACAACGTTCCATTTACTATGTTCCGGTTGGATATAAACAACCCAAATACCACTAACTCATGAAACTAAGAACTATTAACCAGGTATTCATAGAGTATTTTCGCAACTGGAAGGAGTCTACTAGAACACCGGTTATGACGTCACATCAACTTGAACTTACATGAAGAGCTCACATCTTCTCGAGACGAAAATAGGTATCTAACACATTATTTTCGTTTTTATTGTAATTTATGAAAGATACTGGGCTTTCTGAATAATTGTTTCTTTATTAAAGCTCAAATGCGTCATACAACAATGTATTGCTGAAGCACGAATGACATTCGTAATAATATTAAAATAGAAACATGTGAAAACGAAAGTAGATATTTTAAATACAAATTTAATATATCAAACGTGAACTTAGATAAAGGATTTTGTATAACAAACAAACATAATACAAATGTGACTGGTTTACAAGAACGTATTCATGAAGTTTAACTGTCCATTCGAAAACGAAACTAGAACTGGGGAAGGCCGGGGCTTGAATTTCCGCCAAGATAGTAAACACAATTGCCTACATATTGTAGGTTAGTTTCTTTGCTTAATACACCGATTATATTACGGTTAATAAATAACCTAGTATAATTTAAAGTTTGCGACAGCATACTTATTACATTTGATCATTTATAACAATGGCAATGTAGTGACAACAGCGTCTCCGTGGCAGAGGGGTAAACAACTTTTCGTTGTAAACCTTCGCCTTTCACCGCTGCGGGTTCGAATCCCACTGGTAGCTCGACTTATAAGTGAGGAAGTGTCGATTCTTACGGTGTACAATACTGGTTCTACCCAGGAAAAGTGGGTGGTCTGCCTCCACCCCAAAAATCAACCGTCATATATAAACTTGCATCTGTTGAAAATGACGTAAAACACCATACAAACAAACAAAGTAGTGACGTTACATATCGGTATCCAGATCTTGTGAAATTCAAACCCCATATTTTTATGTTTATTGTTCATTTTGTAACTATGTTTCGATCAAATACCCTCGTTTGATTATACGTGGAAAGATTATTCGCAATGTTTATCCGTCCGTCGCGCCGGGCGTCCTGATGCAGATTCAAGGGACCCTTGCCTAACCTATATGATATTCGTACAAGTAAAACTTTTAGCAGTTTATCTTGTGTGTCCAAAATTAGAAATGTTTCAAAAGTAATCAATCATTTTTGGTTTTGAAACCGCTAAACATTCGAACAGAACCAAAGCCCTTAGATGCACACAATTTGACCAGAATGATTGTTTTGATATAAACTTTCCAGTTGTAAGCTTTCCAGTTGTAAATCTCTGATCAGTTCCATCTTTAAAACAGGGTTTGTATCGTCTTCTTTCCCCTTGAATCCCCATATCAATCCCACCATACCACAAACAAACAAACGCCTGCCTGATTTTGAGTGCAGAATAACTTTAATACGTTAATACACCTTGAATTTAATTGAATATCTAAGTCGAACAAAACAAATCAAAGAATATACAATAAACATTTACTACCTTTATATGGCACCTTCTATTTATTGTGTCTCCTGGGATCACTTTGCCATTCGTCCGTCGTCCGTCCGTTAACATGCAATCTAGCTTTGGCCATAACTTAAAACGTATTTGACCTAGGTTCATGAAACTTCATACACTTCTTCATTCTACCTCAAGGAATAAAATACCTGTCCAAAAACTGAATTAATTTCGACAAAGTTATGCCACTTTTCATAAAACGTTAACCTGCAATCTGACCAAGCTCATAACTGGCCATAACTATAAAATAGTTTGACCTATGTTCATGCAACTTAATAAATATTTTCATTTTACCTAAAGGAATGTCGTTGCACATGTCCAATAACTAAGACGTTCATTTCGGCAGAGTTATTCCCCGTTTCGTAAAACTTCAACCTGCAACCTAAAGGAGCTCGCAACTTGGCAAAATAGTGTCCTACGTTCATGAACTTTTATACAGTTCTTTTTTCAGATGCCATTCACCTGTCCAATAACTCTGAATTTCATTTTAGCAGAGTTATGCCTCTTTTAATAAAACTTAAACCTGTAACCTTAGTTAGCTCATAACTTGGCAAAATATTGACCTACGGCATTGAAACTTTATACATTTCTACCTTTACAATTAATCAATCCCTTTGACATGTCCTATAACTCTGACTTTCCTTTCAGAAGGGTTATGCCACTTTTTTTTTTATAAAACTTTAATCTGCAGCCTAACCTAGCTCCTAACATGGCCAATTATTGACCTATGGTCATCACATTTTATACAGTTCTTTCTTACCAATTATTCAATGCAGAGTTATGCCTTTTTTCATAAAACGTTTACATTTTAAAAACAAATCTGTTACTTAATTCATGAAAGCTTGCAACCCTGTCTTCAAATTTTATAGTTAGATTCTCCTTACTGAAATAAGCACAAGGCAGGCGACACAAGTGTTCCGTAGAGCACCCTTCTAGTTTTATTAACTGTTAGTGAATAGTTTATTTTGAAATTTCGTAAATGAATAGTAGATTTTATTATTATTATATACAATGAAGCCGTTGGACACGGTTATAAAAATGTTCAGTAGTTAACAATTATCTACCATTTACAAATTACATCTCATTTTGTACCAAATATTTCCAAAATTGTGACTTTCCTTCTCTCATTTGTACATTGTATCTTTGCAAAGCTCTTTGGATATAGCTGGTAGACATCTAAAATTCTTTTGCAATTCTCTGTTTTATTGGGGCGCCACTATGGTAAGGTAAAGTAAAGGTATGTGCCATCTAGAACCAGAACGAATTAGAACTAGAGCACAGCGTCTTCAATCTCCATTTTTATATTGTTGCATTGTTATCTTTTTATAACATCAGCATATCGTTTAAAGTCCCTATACGGCAAACAATAGGCACTTTTGCAACAGATGTACACCGTTCCTAAACCTACTGATGACGAGGTATAAGTGTTATAACGTACATATTTTGAGAATCCAAACTCCATAGACACAGTATAAACGGCTGTAACCAGCAAGGCCAAACCCGAAAACTGGAGCCTCGAATAAAACTATACTAAAGCTTTTAATCAATCGGCACATATATATTATTATATGACCAGAGCACCTGGTTAGAATTTTGATAAACGATTTTGTAATGTAATGTTGCCGTTATTTGACGGGTTTGTTCCTTTAATCATCAGTATGTACATTCATACTTGTGTTGGAAAACATATCTAATTTCGTATAAACGTCACTGCTGAAGTAGGCGGAGCTAAGTGCGCACGCATTCAATGTGTACTTCAATAGAAAATGTATATTCCGCGGTCTGAAAATTCACTGATGATATTTTTCTTTTTTGCGCGTATTTATCATTACAAACCTCCCAATGCACGTTAAATGTTTATAGTATAACGACTGGAAACTATTGTAAACTAAGTAGATATAAAAATTGATTCGCAATGTTTTGGCATGTGCCGTTTTGAACGCCGTTAATGAATAACGAATTTATAATAAAACACTTAGCGCTTTCATTCACTACCGGAGCTATTAACCACATAAACGCCGAAGATTTGCAAATCAATTCTGACTTGTTAAAGAGACACTCAGCAATCTTGATTTTTGTTTTCCTGCCTAAACTGCATTTGTTCAATCATTAATATTAATTATAAGAAAAGTATAAAGTAAATTGTGTTTGCATATTACAAACTGATGATTACATTTCACCAATAATATATTGAAACCTGTGGTAGAATAATGAAGGAAAGTTGAACACTCAAAATTGTATTTAAATATATGCAAGCAGGTTTAGTGTCGGAATGATACTGCCAGACGAAAAAGGAGAGGAAAGGATAAACTAATACCAGGAAAAAGAAGAAGTGCAAGATGTCGTAAAGGCAAACGAACGATGACGGACAAAGGGTAAGATAATACGTTAAACAGTTGAATATTTATACTGGAGGTCAATGAAAATGCACCAATAGATTATATGGGTGCTAAACTTTATGTAAGTAATTTATGATAAGTGCATAATAAGTGCATATTTTGAAATTTAAGGATATTAACAAATGCAAACACTAATTGTCTGAGAATTCCTAAACATGGTGTATAGCGTTCAATTAGTCACACGGGTAGAAAACATAGTTCACACGTGTTATTACCGATTATGTCCAAACTCTTTTATCGTTCCAAGGAAATCATCCCGATGTCACGTAATTCCAGCATGAAAACGTGACTTGTAACTCTAACTTAGTATGGCCTGGCGTTATCTTGTTGGAATAACGTAACATGATGATTTCCTAGGAAAGTAAGATTTAGCCGAAACCGGTATTGTTTATTTTAAATTTATTCTGAATTAAATATAATTAAATGTATTAGATAGAATTATTTACAATCGGAAATTATATGAAAATTTATAGTGATATGTGTACGAGGGCGGATATGGGGGCAGATACGAAAATTGTCGTATCATATACTTGTTATCACATAGAGAGATCTATAAGTAATGTTAAAATGACTTGTAGTTCAATCCATTTACGTGTGTTTCTAGTAATATTGTGATATTTAATACATATATTTTAACATATCTGCAATAAATATAAGTTACGGAGTTTTAACATATTGCTTAAGAGTTTTACCAATTTCATTTTGTTTCGCAAAACTCTGCTGTTACATATAGAATAAAAAGCAATAAATACATACGCACAGTATACACATGCATCTTCATTCACGAGTGAACATTCAATGTTAATACCACTATCCGTTCTAAAAACAGAAAGACGTTCATAGTCGTGTCTGTTCGTGGTCGTGTCAACGAAAAGAAAAAGTTATCAATTTTGAATAAATTGCGAAGAACCCGGTTGTAGGCAGAACCATCTGCCTTCCATGTAAAACGGAAAACCTTGCCAGATACACATAAATACTACCAGAGAAACAACTCTGTTCATCGACATTCCCCAGCCAGTCTTGGAACATTTTTAAGTCACGCATATGTTTTTTTCTTACTGTTGGAGATGTCCGTTTCGCAAATTCATTAATTTGCATCGTCTAGTGATACACTGATGTGTCTGTTTTGTTCTTCAACGAAACGATCTTGCTCGAGACTTAGTTTAGCGAGAGACTATTGCGTTGTCTCGGCCATTTTATCGAAAATGTTGTCTGTAACGTCCCGTCGCGTCCCTACCCATCATGTAACACATTTTTGTCCCGTCGCGTCCCGTCCCGTCGTGTAACACATTTTTGTCCGTCACAAAATACATTTTATTACGTGCATTCCTCAAACAGTTTTGATTGGGTTGTTTCCAAACTTCATATACACATAACAACGGATGACCTTATGTTCATGTAACACATTTGTATCCCGTCGCGTCCCGTCGCGTAACACATTTGTATTACTTGCATTCCTCAGTTTTGAATGGGTTGTTGCCAAACTTCATATACACATAACAACTGATGACATTATGCCCCTCTACGTCTCCCATGGATGATTGCCTAATTTATTACAGAATTATGACCCGTTGTTTGACTTAAAATTTAAGTGTAGTATTCATCACCTTCAGTGATAGTTCTAGTTAAATATGAACATTTCAGATTAGCTATCAACATACTAACACACAGTTTACACGCTCGTTTATTTACAGTGATGTCATGTTTAACGTTATCGTCCCACCGGAATTTGCATTAGGTCCTGAAGACAAAGTCGTTATTTGTTTTGAACCTACGACAATTGGCGGATTGAGGGGCTTAAACCATGTTTTAACACAAAAAAGGTATACATACTACCGATGATTTAATTGTTTTATATAAACAGGCACAGCAACAACACACAGGTACGACATGTTCCGGCAATTGCTACATAACTCTTTATTGAAAAACAATTATTCGTTAAACTTAGTTTGGAAATTTGTTTTAATATGATCTTGGAAAAGTTTAAAAAAAAAAAATGAAAATATATATATATATATATATATATCGTCATAATGTACCTTGTCCAATAAAATCTTAAGTTTGACAGAGAAACAATTGGAAGATGCATGGCATAGTTGTTCGGTTAGTTCACAATAAGTGCAGTTCAGCTTGTATGAAGCAGTAGTTACTGGTATTCACTCTTTAACATTTGCATAAATGAAACTCCAAAACTCCAAAAACAAATTATTGGCATTTGAGTTGAAATCTATGAGCAAAGTAAGTCGATGTCAGCTTGTATACACCATCAATTAAGCAAATGGTTTTAAATATTAATTACAGTTGGTTTGATGGTCGTAATCATGTAATGTTAATAAGATTTCATTATTAAAATCGACATGTGTGTTTTCAGAGTTGTGGTAAATAACTTCATTGTCAATTATATGCATCAAATTCTTACGGACGAACACACATAATCTACAATTGTTTTCCAAAATTAAACTTACCAATTTAAGCTCTTAGCAATAACAGCTTAATTGGAAAAATGAAAGCCAAATTTCCCCAAAAAATAGAAACTTACCATGAGTCTGTGTAACCAAGAGAGCAATTTTGGGCTGTCGATGAATAGTTTGTGTAATAAATTATAAACGTCATGCCTAATTTATTACTTAGTTTATCTAGTTATTGTCTTGTATTACATAATTGTATTGCCCATGATAGTTAATAGACACTTGACAGCGATCTTTTTGACATATAATCAGATAAATTACAGTCTAACGAGATGCATGTATCTCGATGAGATGTCAAATGACGTTGCCTTTTTACAGGTGCCGAGTGGGAAAGCAATATGTCGATTTGATTTTGTGCCTTACTGATCTCTTGTATTTAATTTTTGTACATACTGTTGTTCCAGATAAATAACAGTCATTTATTTTTAAAGGAAACTTCCAGACAGCAACGTACAGAATGAACCGTCATATCACGTATTTCAAGGAGAAATTAACATTCCACTTCCTGACAATGTAGTTGTCGCACCAGTGTCGTACAAGTACGGCATAGTTTACGCATCTGCACCGGATATAGTCGAAACGGAGTATTTATCCCGGAAGACCAGAACGTTTCACTTTCATAAAGGTTAGTGTTTTAAATGCTGTTTATCTTAACTATTTCATAAATGAATTGCCATTTCATATCACTTAAAGCTACACACGTTATTGTCACAGGATGGCCCTAGTGGCTGGGGCTAACTCAGGAAAGAATCAATGACGGTGAATGCATTTACATAAGTTTAATGCAACTTTTAAAATATGTTAATATATATACAATTATCAAAAAAAACAAGCGAATACACAAATGAACTATGAAAAGAATGTTCTCATGAACGTTTAAGACGTTCTTAGTATTGTTATAAATACTGAATGTATAAGACACTAAAGTGTTGTTAAGTTATAACAGTGTTGATTTATGATCTGGCGCGATAACTGTGATGCGAAAACTCATGAAGATGATGATGCGCGAATTCAATGGATGATTGTCATCAAATGCCTTCTGTAAGGGTTGATGACGCGAGGTAATGATGGTTAACCTCCACTGAGAGTGTGGGTGATGTTCCTACAGTGAGGACTGATGACGGGCCTACCTTGTGTCCCGGGGGTTGTCGTTAATAAAACCTGGCCATGCTGCGCAGGTACGGGGACCGTCTCCACCGCTCGTAACGTTATCCGTGGAGGCTTAGCTCCACTCCGAAATATCCCAACCTGGATGGCTTATTTCCAACCCTGGATGGCTTATCTCCAACCCTGGATGGCTTAAGCTGTAATTATACATACGTTTTAGATGTCGGTTGACAAACATAACAATCTTGCATAATTATCATTACCGAAACAAATTATTATTCCATAAATGTATGTAAGCTGTACTAATGATGAGTAGCAATGTATACATATTCTACAACGCCATGTATACGCCATGTACGTCGCTGTTAATCAATGCCCCTAATACATGTAATATAAACATTATCAAATCACTCGTATATTACACTCACTGAGTTATGCATGCACGCATGTCAACTAATGACCACATTATACAACGCTATGCATACGCGTCGAACATTTATCCTAGTCACTCATCTCATTGTTAACTAATGTTAACAATCGTGTATTACAATCACTGAGTTATACGCCAACGTTAACTAATGCACCTATTATCCACTGTTATCAAATTAATATTGTTCTACAATTAATGATCAATTGCAATAATTACATCTAATAAAGTAACTTCAAAATCATATGCTAGTCTAAAGTTAATGTTTGAGAAACATCAATGCTAACCGGATGTCGTAACCGCCAAACAAGATGGCGACGCCCGCTGAATACAAATGTACGATAAAAGTTTTAATAAAATAAATACGAACCACATGTTGCCTGTGAATTTTGCCGTCCAATCTCTGTTCCAACAAAGTAACTATCGCCCAATCCCGGCAAGAACTAGAAGACAATGGGTTTTATAGCAAACATTACGCCCAAACCATTAGTTCCCCCGTTCAGTCTGTGACAAACGTGGCTAAATCTGCAGCATTGAATCTACACGAGAGGCCCCTTATACAATTTTGCCGTTTAAGGAAGATAGACCTATACGTTTACATGCATTAGCACAAAACTAAACTTATGACACGGCCTCTCTGGCGGCCACTTAAAATGTGCACGCTTTTACGTGTTACATGAATAGATCATGAATATTGTGAATTTGTTACAACTCGAACAATAGATTAGGGTGTAACTGATAACTTACAAGAGCTATGTACGACCAATACGCTCTACCCGTGACATTTTGTGACAGTTATACTTTAAATGGTACTAATTTATGAATATGAATGAATCACGGGTGAAACGGTTTCAATTCGACGAACATCCAAAAGTCGTTATATAAAACTGGAAGTCACATTTTCTTTTGTCTTTCTTACAGGTAACGTCGGTACAATACAGATTTTGAATATAGTTTATAAAAACAGTTGCCGGGGTCGGGATTCGAACCAAGGACTTTGGACTTTACGCGTTTATTTGCGCTCGTATTTGCTCCGAACCGATGATAACCACTACATCACTGATACTATTTGATAATGTGTAACAGTAGCATTTCTCATGTAAAAAGACATTACGCAATAACTAGCCTACACGCATACAAACTATAAACTACTACGCATAAAATTGTCAAGTCACACTAAATATATTTACATATATATCATGTGTCGTAGCACGTACTTATATTTGTTATACATTCTCATGAATAGATGTGTCTGAAGTTTATGACGGAGTTCTGATCCGTCAGACAAAAAAAAGCTTCCGCAGTCAGATACTCAGCTTTGTTTGGGGTGAACCGGACATCACAGAAAAACTTCGCCAAGATCTTAGTTTTTCTATAGGCGTATACTTTCCATCTCCAAAAGATTTTGTCAAAAACCCAACTGAGGCATATAGAAGGGGAATGTCCATGTTGACAGAGATATTGCAGTCATACATCCACGCATTTCCTTACTTTCTGGACATTGGAACAGACTTTTTACAAACAGTAAGTGCTTTAATTTTGTACAATAAGTAATACCATTTATCGGAATGTCTCCTTAAGTAGTTGCGAAACATAACAAAATGTTGACTGGTTCAAAAAAAGGTTTAACATTTCACCATTAAAAATTTAACACATCGAGTAAATATGTTGACAGGACCAAACTCAACAACTTTACAGTGTTTACATACTAGTATATATATTAATAAACCGGTCATAGATTAAGGTTCAAAAAAAGTTTTAACATTTCACCATTAAATCTTTAATCCGTCTGGTAAATATGTTGACAGGACCAAACACAACAACTTTTCAGAGTTTTTTATTCTAGTATATATATATATATTAATAAACCGGCCATTGATTATGGTTCAATTTTTTTTTAACATTTCACCATTAAACATTTAATCCATCGGGTAAATATGTTGACAGGACCAAACTCAACAACTTTTCAGTGTTTATATACTAGTTTAATTGCCATAGTCCACGACCCGTTTATTTTGTTTTACCCCTTCCTTCCTTACTTCGTTCGTTCATTCATTTATTATTTTAATCCCATTTTTTAAAATTCTCATGATTCAGTGATTCAGTATCATCATATTAAAAACATAAATTTTAATTATCCAGCAGTTGCCGATTTCTATTCATTGACAAAATAAAACGAAATTTAAGGTATAGAACAGGAAGTGCTTTCATACAATATGTTTCAATTCATCGTGTAATGCTTTGTCTCATAATGAGAAAAGCAGTTAAATAAAAAAATGAACTTTTCATTTCTTTAAAACAATTTGAAAAGAAAGAAAAGACTACAAGTGTATATATTCAATTGCTGCATTTTTTATTTTCTCGAATTTTGTCACTTGATTTGTTCCTTTACAGAATGCATTATATTTGAAAAAAGAGTGTCACTGGATCGTTTCTTCGTATGTGTAACTATTTCTAAATGTCCTGACATTCCACTCGGGTTAATATATTATTGTATTCGCTATGTTATACTTAAGCGGAATGTGATACAATCCAAGAGCAATGCTTGAGAAATTTAAATTGTTTTATGAACTGATATCAGTAATTCTAGTATATCTCTAATAATAATGTCTACGTTTTCCCATACACGAGCTATTATTTTACAGTCAATCTTTTCTGCATATATTGCACAAACCGTTAGACAGATGCACAATGTATACCTATGTTCAGTGAACATATCATTATGAAAGCATTTCCACTGGTCCTAGAGTTTAACGAATGCTTAATATGTGTCCAAACATGATTCCATTTGACATTATTTAAAAATAGCTTTTGCTCCCAATTTGCTTCAATATTAAATTTCGAATTATTCATGTTAATAACCTTTAAAATATGCTTGGCCTTTAATTTATTTGGTGGTATAGTTTCGATTTTGAAATTAATGATGTGTATATCCGCTATATTAAAAATCGTAGGTACTTCCGGAACAAGCTCCCGGAAAATCAAGGCATTTATATACTTTTTGGGAATTGCTTTTTTGAGTTTCGACCATTCTGGTATCCAGTTTTGTTTTAAGTTAAGCTTCTGTACAATTTGTTTTCTGAGATAACTTGCTTCATACCAACTATCCGGAAATAAAACTAATGTTTTTTGTAAAATTATTAAAGAACAGAAACTTTATTTAAAAACGTAATCTCAGGATTTCCAAATAGTGGAAGCATGCGAAATTGATCAATATTTTTCGGCGTGCATACTTTTCGATACCCTACCCAAGCATGTAATGATTTGTTTGTAGAACTGAGGTGTTTGTCTTTTAACACAAGAGCATTTAGGCAAAACATATGTTTGTGCGTATTGTCGATCAACGGAATTAGGAAATTTATTCAAATGGCATTCCCGTGTTCCGTTTCATCATTTATTATTTTATACACTGTCTTTATTTTCATGCTTAAAATGACCTTATAAATGTCTTTATCCCGGCAAATTGTTGTGTTTGATACAATTTGTTTTGTTTAATTCCACATACAATTTAACCTAATATTTTGTGGAAACAAAAACTAATAATATTCTAAAGTAAACTTGCATAAAACGAATAGATGTATATATAAGATTATCTTAATCTTAGCATCATCAACCAAGAGAATTACACGAACTCGAACTTTGAAAGCAGTTTTAAAACTGTTTTATTAATTTTATAAAAGTGTATGCTTTATGAGAATTTTCAAGTGATATCAAATGTGTTATCATTTCTATGATTCAGAAAAAAACATAAAAGCAATCGACAATAAACAAAAACTTATTTGCAGACAATATGCCCACTCGTTGATCGACTGAAGCTTCTTATTCGAGAGCAAGAATCTGCAGACAAAGCTAGAGAGAGAATGGTGTTTGCTATTTCAATAGCTAGTATATGCGAAAAGGCAGAGCTGCAAGAGCACCAGTATCAAACATTGTTCAAGGCTCTTCTGATACGTCCTGATTTCAAGCTACAAGTTTGTCATGATTACAATGGAATGATAGAAAGTTTTGCACACGATGAAAGGTAACAGTATAGGAACACATGGTATAGAAACATACACACACACACACACACACACACACTCACACACTAATCTCACTAATTTGTTGAAAATGAATACATTTTATGTAATTGTTTTATTTAAGGAAAATACAATAAGCGTAATAATATATTAAGAAACTATAACATTCAATAAAAAAACAATACTACAATGTTATAAAAAACAACTACAAAACCAGCTTTAATCTGCTTTTAAGTGTACACTTATGTTTTTCTCTAAAAACACTTTACAACCTTGATGAGCATTTTCTGATTGACATAAACACATTAAATTCGTCATATTTTCAGTTTTAACATCTAATTGCAAACTCTTTCTTTGTATCTTGTAGTTTGTTGAATATAGCACTTGGGAACGTCGTCAGCCTCTGCAGCAGAGTATGTAAAAGAAACGCCGACCCTTCATGGTTATACTGTTTGCCCCTACTGCATTTCTACTACGATAAAGTTACACCATTCGGAAAGGTGACACGCTTGAATAGGGAATACACTGAAGATACATGCTGGAGAGTAAACAGCCTTTCTGAAAACATAAAGGATTTTAAGGAGCATTGCAATTGGAAAATGTAAGTTGTGACATTAAAAGTTCAGAAAAGGTTCCTGCATATTAGTTTTACCTGTGTTGACAAGGTTTAATTTGGGATATATTATTTAACCTTAACAGCATAAGAAACAAATACAAACATGAAATTATGTGGCATCTTTATGGTAACATGTACAATTAATTGAGATTAGAGATAACTAAAATACAAATAGATATGTCATAACTGGATCAGTTGATTTAAGTCAGTTTTGTGTTTAACTAAAATGCGCGTTTTGTGATACCTTCAAGGCTAAAGTAAAAGGGTTTAAAGGGTGTGTTTTCTTTGCACTGTCATTTAGATTTTTTTTAACCGAAGTGAATATAGTTGATTCAGAAGTAAACGCAGCTTCATAACACTTCTACTATGTCCAAGTTGATGGTTTTGTTAATCAGTTGTCTGTCTCCTTTTTCTTTAAACTCTGTTCAGTTAATCTTTATATTTGTTAGTCCATTATTCTAAATACGCGTTTGGCTCAAGCAGGTTAGTAAACTTAGAATGGAAAATTTTGCATTGTTTTTTTACATTAAATATATTACTGAAATAGCTCAATTTTTCAACGCGGTACTTCAACATTTAAGGATTTCGTGTTTCAAAGTGTTCTGTGAATAAAGTCTACAACAGCTCAGTTTTGTCCCTTTCTCTAATTAGCTGCAAACATTTTAGGATCTTTTTGGAATATTACGTGGTATTAGGTGTGCAGTATATACAATATATTTAAATTCCCGAATTGCGTTTCTTTTTTACTTTAGCATGCATTCCATGTCGATTTATCTATACAGATAACTTGTCAAATGAATATTCCTTAACACTAGTTATTTCATTTGTGAATAACACATATAGAAACGACATGATGACCCATTACATACCATTTACAATATTTGCACAGAGTTTATAATGACTTAATTTTGAAATTAATGATGTGTATATCCGCTATATTAAAAATCGTAGGTACTTCCGGATCAGTAGTGTTATTTTTTACTGGTCCTTTGGGACCAACGAGCCCAATATAGGTGGCTTTGAAGTAGAATACCGCTTAAGTCGGTGCTAGGGGGCGTGAGAAGTGTTGCTTTTTTCATTACTTCTCATGAACAGACTCAATAAAACCGAGACTGCTGCTTTATTCTCTTAATTGTGTTAGTTGCTCTCAAAGGATCACCTTTATCAGTACTTATTAAATGCAGATGTGTGTTGTGCAAAACAAAAATCTAAAGGCATAATAAAGTAACAATATATGTACAATCACATATATTTTCAGTGCAACATTTAAACACTAGCATAAGGGAAGCAACATTATTGTAACTATTTGCCTTGGTTCGTCTCACTTGTCTCATTTGATGTTTTCAATACTTTACAGACCGATGAAAACAGTGGTAGCATGTTTAGAACCACTGTTCAAGGTGGACGACCTGTTACAAAGAAGCTTTGTAGCAACGCTTAATATCACCACAATGAAGACTTGCATGTCTCTGTGCAAACTGGATGTCAACGTTGCTCTTTCTAAGGTGTATTGCCTTCTCCTTAAAGAGAGCGAAGAGCATGCGAAGGTAGGCAAACCATTTAGTTTAGTTTAATAGTTGAAACATACAGAGTGGAAAAGATAAAATAATTGCATAAATGATAAAAATAGATATAAAACTCGAACAGGAAAAGTAGCATTCAATAGTCAACCACAAACACACACAGAAACAAAGAACAACTGTAAATATGAATAAAAGGCAAATAAGACACCACAAACACAAAAGGGTTGACAATAGGGCTACCGCCTTGGAACGGTCAGTGGCAAAAAAGGCTGCTGGGGGTGGGTTTTAAACCAGGTTCTAGGTTACACCCAACATCACTCTTACCCTATTGTCATCCCAATAAACGGGACAGTGCAAATACAGATATCCCCGCCAGGTTATAATCTCCAACAAACAAGACAGCATTAATAAGCAATATAAGTAAAACACATAAATGATCATGTATATATAATATAAAAAACAAAAGCCTAGAAAGACATAAAGTAAGTACTCAATGCCAGAGCAACAAGAGAAAAACCGTTAAGGGTACGACAAGACAAGATTAAAGACAAACATCAAACGCTACCGTCCTATAAGAATTTACTAGGTAGACGTCCTCATAGTGTCCACAATCTGTCCGGTCCTACAATAAAAGAGGAAAGCATAGTGGCGAACTGTAAATGGCCAACATGCAGTACGTTGCAAAATGATAGGGTCATAACCTCTTTTGATATTTTTTTTTAACAAGGTTAATAAAGATTGTATGAAAGTGATTATGACCAAGGATCTTACGAAGTTTGTAAATCACATCACCATAGAAGTCAGGTTGTAATAGTCCTTGTCCAGAGTTTTTAAACTACTTTTATATTTTATATTTTTTATACTTTTATATTAAAAGTAGATCAGGGTTACGATAATAACATTTTGCAAAGTTTGTTCGAAGTTTATGGTAACGGTAGCCCTGCTGGAGTAGCTTTTTAGTTATACAAAGATTACGAATATTAAATTATCAACACGACTATAAGCTCTAGAGAAAGAATAAATTGAGAAACATTGACCCCATAAGAAGTAGCTCGGTATGGGGATAAGTAATAAATCAGAATTAAAATCAGCTCTCTTGTCATAGATTTTACTAATTATTTCGCCATTTTCAATAGATAGAGGTAAATCAAGAGCTTTGTTGAGTTGAAGTTCCTTAGGATAGATATTATTAACCATAGTAGAAAATAAAGGATTGTCAATGTTTAAGATGTCATCCAAATACCGAGAGGAGTCATTAAAGGCTTCAATTACATCTGCTTGAGTATCGGATGAAAGACTCAACATGAAATCTCTTTCATAGCAATACAAGAACAAATTTGCGACAAGAGGTGCACAGTTCGTACCCATAGCGATACCAACACTTTGTCTATAAACGGTAGTTCCATACCTGACGAAAATAGTATCTAATAGGAAAGTGAGTGCTTCACAAACTTGTTGGCAAGTACACATATTGTAATTGTCTAAGCTGTCGTTAGTAAAAAACGCTTTAATATTAATGTAGTTTTTTCTCTAGCGAAAGATCTGAATAAGAGCGATAAGCTTGTTTTTAATAAGGTGATGTGGTAATGTTGTATATAGTGCAGAGAAGTCATAAGTACTTATAAATGAAACTTGACGTTTCTTGCAAATTTTATCAAGAACGTCTCCTGAATTTTTAATGGACCAAAAGAAATTAATCCCAGAGTTTTCATAAGTTTTAGCACAATATTGTTTAACGTGATCTTAACAGCAGTGAGACAAGAAGTTAAAAGTTCGGAGATGTTTGTGGTGGTGCAGGCACTATAATTCGAACTGAAGTGGGCCTTATACGGATTTCATGTAATTTAGGAATCCAGTACATAGTTGGCAGTTTGTTTTGCTTCTCGTCTACCTTGAAAGTAGTGCACCGAGTGATATGTGTGGAAACAACATCATCCTCAGTAGATTGAACTAGTGCTACCGAGTTCCAGAGATAAAACATTGACGTAATGTAGGCGTCAAACAATAATTACATAATTAGCTGCTTTATCAGCAGGAACTAAAACAAATTTATTATGAAATCTTTGAATACCCGATTTTAAATTATGGATAAAGTCATATAATTATTAAGGATTGTCTAAAACATTTTTATACAGATAATTGCTACATTATTTCAATACATTTTATTTTACTGATGGCATCAGTCGTGATAAAAATTATAGTTTACTTGTATCAGATAACATGGCTTCTGGGAGAGTAAAATAACAATACACTAGCGTATTTACCAGGCAATTGAGGCATTATATAGATCACAACAAGTTCAGAAATTCCTTAATATGACTGTATATCATATTAGATATTTATTTTATATGTAACGTTAAATGTGTATTATTTGGTATGCGAAACACGGTACTGGCGTCATTTATTAAAACAAAAACGACGTCATGAGCTATAGTAGCAGATTGAAAACATTTAAGTGGAACTATCACGTCCTACGGGTAAACGTAGGTATACATGTCAAACAGGAAAGGTTCGTATCGTATCATTGTATCCAACGAGTTCATTAAAGTCAAAAATGCAAAGTCACTCGCTAACAAATATTAGTATTATACACAAATGACTTCTATTAAGTTGAAGAATTTAATTAACCTGGCTAAAGTGGTGATGACGCGATTACATAGATACTATGCATCGAAGGTCAATAATGGCAACTGCATAGTAGATATAGCCGATCGTTAAATAGAAAGGGAGACCTATAGTACTCGCACCGTCCGTTCGTTCGTTCGTCTGTCCGAAACAAGCATGTTTCAATCATAATTTTGAAAGTACTGTGTGTGTGTGTAATTCTAAGGTTTATAGTCCCTCCGCCAACGAACACGTCAAGGTATACCTGACGCGATGGGCACAATAGAGTCTGGACTTATTTTGAAAGTACTGAAGGCAAGTGCATGAAACTTCACAGATATATTAATCACAATGAGAAGTTGCGCATGAGATGTCTTGCGCAAGAACCTTAAAGTCAAGGTCACACTTGGAGGTCAAAGATCAAAAAACATTATCGGAGTCATTTGTCACTGTGACATTTGCTGTTAATATTTTTATTAATATTTTCACATGCTAACAATATGAGCATGTGATTACATTTGGTCTCTATTCATGTTAATTGTATTTGCCACACATATTTACTTTGTTGACATGAAAATTAACCGACCATATACTTCAGTGTATTTTTAGAGTTTATTAGATGATTACCGGTTGCATAATCATAAACATGTAAACACTGCATACTATTATAAACTCTGTAATCGTTCCTGTTTCAGGACATAGTGTATATCCTTCGGGAAGTCAGAAACACGGTGACTGCATTAGGACCAATACGGTAATTGTATTTTGTTAATTGTTTGTACATGTTTACAGTAGTTAAGCCTATTGTTTTCTTTTAAATATACTTGTTGTGTTGATACATTCGGAATGCATGCCAGTGGTTATATATTCAACCATAATGACACATGTTAAAGTCCCTATTCCGCCACCAACAGGCACATTTTACAACAGATGTACACCGTTTCTAAGCCTACTGACGACAAGGTAAAAACTCAAAAACAAACAAAAAAACGCGTTTAAAAAAGAAACGTCAATTATAAGGATAAATATAATCAAACTATGCTATATTTTAAAAATAAATATAATCAAAGAATGCGACACCAGAGCTGACAACATGTGAACCACATTGGGTCGGTCAGTAACCATGGTAACGAAAAGGTCATTACAGTCATTAAAACCCAGAGGACGCATGTTTATCATTGTCTTATCCTGTAGCTTATTTGTATACTTCCCGTTTAACGATTTTAGGAGCAAAGATGACCGGGACCAATTTATAGATGCAGATCAGAGATGCGTTGACATTCTTGACGTCATATGCAGGAACAAAAGTACCAATCCATGTTGGACCGCTTTACGAGTTGAGGCATACTTATGTGCATTGGCTGTGGCGTCAAAGCTCGCTAAACATCATGCTGACAAGGAGCTATTTAAAAACACTTCACAAAACACGGCGAAGGAACTGCTTAGTTTCCTGACTATGAAAGCTAAGCCTGATTCAAGCTACATCATGAAGGTTATATATGACTCATTATACAACTTAAGAATCTTAAATAAATATGAATGTTTTTATATTCAAAACTATATATCTAACCACAAATAAACAAACCTTTCGGAAGGGCACTATGCTCGACTATTCTAAGACTATTCTAAGACTCTTAAGATACACAACCGTTTCAGCGATTTTTAAACGATGGCAGAATGGGCATTTCCTGTCAATGCCAAACATTAAATTTGTTCAAAGGAATACGTTTGTATAATGAAATAAGTTGTTTTTACTATATGGGAGGTAATTCTGATATTTCACTTAGAAAATAATAAAATAACAACAGGTTTTGAAAACCAAATTCCTTATCTACCATTTCTAATATCTTCAAACAATTATATCAATGTTCATATGTTTAATCTTATGTCCCCAAAAATTCATACTAAACATTTTTTGTTCAGTATATTACGTCTATAATGACAGGTTTCATTGCGCCTTATAGGGATACAATCTTTTGCCCCAAATGGTAACTGTTACAATAGGTAAAGGTCATAAATTAGAAGCTGTTGAGATCCCCACCCTATAGACATATATTCACTTACTAGGCATGAACATACATATGTTGAACCATCACTGTTTTCAACAGCGATCCATAAATGTACGTAACGGAACCCTTTACCTGTCGTTGTTTTCAAAGAGCTTCCCACAGATAAGGTTTACGAGACAATGTTACATGACATTCAAAACTGTGACATTCTAAAACGACCTTCTCGCATCGCAATCATCAAAAGAAATAATTGATGCGTAGAAACCGAAACGTAGAAATGTATTTTCATAGAGAAATTCATTTTCCATCTATTATGGGTTAATTGCCGACATACGGAAACGGAATTCTGCAAGTCAGTGATTCATGACAGTATCTTAAGATGACAGTATCTTAAGAGGACATATTTCCCATCGCTACTTGGTCATTGAAAAAGCATGGGAATCGTGTTGATTTACTGACTGCATGCTCCATGACCGATCAACTCAGGTATATCAATTGAGGCCCGCTTGTAGTTTTTTTCTTTGTGTTACATTGCTATATTAGATATTGTCTTGAGTAAGAAAAGCTAAACACAACTTTGTAATTTAGAAAAGCATATTCATAATTTAGCTAGTTTAAATACAAAACTTGTCTGATATTTCTTTATTGTTTCTAGACAAAGAATGATAGCAAAGCATTAAATGAACAACTTTCTGTTGTGTGTTTATATTTTACTGCACACAAAAAGGCTTTATTGGATGGGCCTCATAATTTGAATCAAAATTGAATATCACAATGTTCTCATGAAATTGCATGGCTAACAGTGATTTACAGTTACCTATAGAAATGCTCTCCCCCCACCCACCCCCCAAAATAATATAATAGGCTCGAAATATGTCCTTACGGCTGCATATCCTATACTTAAACCGCAGGTACAGAGAGCTGTACCATGAATGCGTGTAGCAGGCGTGCATAGACGAGCTAAATCGGATAGATATTACTTTTTAAATGTGAACATTGTTATACTAAGTGACAAAGTACGTACTATAACTGTATTTAAAGCAAATAATTATAAATGTAGCAAACGTCAAGAGAATCAGACAATTACTTTACGAAAATTTACAGTTGTCTAAAAATTTAGTTTAGCTTTCCTAATTACCCTAGAAGCGCCAAAGTTGCGTTTTATAGAACACATATATAATTTTCTTTTGATGACTTCTGCTATTTTTATTTTTTTTATAATTATGTTCTATTTTTGTTTTGAAACACAACCTACACAAACTTCGAATACGTTCTTTCAAAGTGAGCTTCACGCCTTTTGTTTGAAAAGTATGTTTAATTGTAATACATTAAATATAAAGACAATGTGCAGCTATATTCTTATTACAACATAGTTTTCACGGACAACATAATATGTCATATCGGGATGAATACCCATACCGTATGCTGCTGTTACAATTCTAGTTGTTAATGACGACCTGCTAAACAGTTACCTACCATTACGATTTTCTGCTTCTCTTTTTCTTTTTTGAATGTTCATATAAACTGAGTTACATATTTTATAATACAAGTCTGTTTCCACAGATTTGGGATGACGTGTTCGCGTTTCATTTGTCGAATGACCTAGGAGAGGACGTATTGAGTCGGACTACTGAACGTTTCAAAGAATTGCTTTCGGAGGTTGATATTGTGATCAAGTTTGAAATATTCTGCTTCCATGGTGACACTTACTGTGCATATTTACAGCAGTTGCTAGAAAAAACAATAGTTCAGGTAAGTAGCTGAAACATCTTAACGTGCAACCTTATGTACACTCAGAGTCTGCCCATAAATAACCACGACATTTAAACAAGTAAAACCTACACATGTCCCATAATCGTAACATTACACATCTAACAGAGAGCTACTAGTATGTTATGCATTTTCAAGAAGCAAGTCATGTGACATCAAAAACACAAACGGGTTGATAATAGCATTAATAGGCAATATAAGTATGTCACAACGATACCCTGTATATATGAATACATATGTGTAAGGAAACACATGTACTTGCCTTTGCATATAAAATTACCACACAGGAACAGACTCAATAAAACATAAGAAAACTGGTCCGACAGAAACCACAGCACCCAAACTCAAAGACCGTAGGTCTGCAATGTACTGCAAACAAAGATAAAATTAAATAAACAATGACAAGGACGACGCACAACACAATGATTGGTGAAGACGGGGAAAACATCTATAGCATGCGTTCACTGCTTTCGAAAGATCCCATTTTCAGTATTTATTTATTTAGAGACTATATATCGAATCCTGATGTTATCTGAAATATTTTGTTTATGCCCCACCGCAGTGTTTTACAGTCAAACCTGTTTTAAGAGACTAAATTACGGGAGGAGAAAAATTAGTGTCTTAAAACAGGAGATATCTTATTACAGGTTCATTTTAATATTTGAAACGATACAGCTGGAATGGAATCAATGGTCTCTTAAAGTACGTGGTGCCGGTGATGACCTTTATACCAACGTGAATGACTAATAATATACTATTTTGATAAGAATAGTAGATGGTCTCTTAAAACAAGTTTGTAGAGATTGTGAAATGAATGACACTTACTTACCCATTGAAGCCAAAGAAAAAAACTCGTAAAAAGGAGCCAAACATTTTTATAGATTGCTTATACTACATCTACATGTGACTTTACGACAGTATAACATTTACGTCTGTTATATTGGGTAAATATAGAATAAGATAAATCATTTACCGCCTGTTTCTACGAAAAGTAAGACATGTACTGTACACGTAGCATTCACAAAATGCTGTCAACCAAACACACTTAATCGTATATGTAACAATCGATACTTGATTAAACTAAATGCTTATGATCAAATAAAATAGACACCCGTTTCGAAATATAGATATTGACATGTTTACCGTCGTAGGCTGACCGTCATACAGTACATCTGGCTTTCTACCATTAGGCGTTTACACTGCCTAAAGATGTTAAAAAGTCCTCTTGCAAAATGTGTTTTAACTGAGAGAAATAGAGCAGATCTTATGCAACTGTTTATCGCCACATTTTAACCTTTAAGAGACTTGTGTACTTAAACATAAAATGCAATCTTGATTTGAAAAATAAAACAAAAAAACAATGGACGAAACACAAACGAAAATCACAAATGTTGCGTTTTTAAATGTAATAAGCATATAACCAATAATGTTTAAAGAAATTAACCCGCCAAATAACGGCAAAATTACACTATAAAACCGTCTATCAAAACTCTTCCCAGGTGTACTTATCTATATCTGCGGATTAAATTAAAGGTTTATTCACCGGATTCTGAAAATACCCGTGACTGAATATACCTTAAAATTAATTATGAGTTCGTAACTCTTAATTCGACGCTCCAGTTTCGGGGTTTGGCATGGCTAGTTAAAACCGTATATATTGCGTCTATAGAGTTTGGATTCTAAAAATATGTAAGTTATATATATACCTCGTCGTCGGTAGGTTAAGACTGGTCGGTGTACATGATATGATGTAAAATGTGGCTGCTGTTGGCGGGGTAGCTACTTTAATAATTATGTATATTTTCTATTTTAGTGTTTGGAAGAGCTATTCCGACGCTTTAAATCTAAGATCTGGCGAGCACATACAAAAGCTAAGTACAGAGCAACATTTTCAAGGCTGTTCCATGAGAAATGCACAGTACTCATATCTAGTGGAATGTCCCTTTTGGATATATGTTTGAATGTGCCAACGTTTCAAAGTTATTTGAAGATATTGGGTAAATATAAACTTAAATGCGCTTTATGTAAAGTGTTTGTTGTGTAGTTTGGATTATTATATATTTGTTGTGTGTTTTTGTTTCATTGTTAATTTAATGTGTTCATATTGTAATCAAAATATTGAAACGTGCAGATGTAAAAAAAATGAGAACAGATGAGTATGAGTAAACTGTAAAGGAAAACAGAAAAAGACAATCGTTACATGATCTTACATGAGTGACTGTGTATTATTGATTTTAATAAACGAGTTGGATAAAAAGAAAGGATACTCGGCAGAGCCTCGTATCCTATCATTTTATCCAGCTCGTTTATCAATAATACACACTCACTCATGTAAGATCCTCTATGTCATAATTGTAACGATTGAGCCGAGTATCCTATCTTTTTATCCAACGAGTTTATTAAAGTCAGTAATACGCAGTCACGAATGTAAGATTCTGCTTATCACATAACACACTTACGACGTGATAGTTTCACTTTAGTGTCACTTTACCTTATATAGGGCGGCAATTTTTTAGAGAAATCATGACTTTGTTTTATTGTTTACATGACGTCGCTACGTTACGCGGCAGTAAATGCGTTCGACCTACAAATAATGCTACACCTTAAACAAAATTTAACGTTACTAACATGTATTTTATGAAGTAAGATTTCAAATAATGATAAATAGTTAAGGTGTTTGAACATATTATATGATAAACCATGCAAACAATTGGGATTAAATGTTTTACTGTATACAAACTTAGTGATTCGGCCCTCATTTGAATCTGTAATACACTAGTCATGGCTTTATTACACTCCCAGAAGCCATGTAATGTGATAAAACTAGATAAGAACATTATTGATATAACGCATGTAATTTGCAGATCCTGTATATGTATGTACTGTTTAATGGGGTAAAGTTAGGTTTTAGCTAAATTAAGTTATATTCCTGTTATGCATAATTTATGAATTATATACAGACTGATATCTATGCTACATATTCGTATACATTCATTGATATACGTTTGCTGTATTTCGAATTGAGGCTTACATCACATCTTGTAGGACAACATTGTCAACACGTTAAAAAGTACAAACATATCTCTCCATTTAAAGTTTTGGAAGTTACTTTTATAATACAAGTTATGTAACATTTCTTTCGCGTATGCATTATTGTGTATTCCGATTTCGTCGATTAAGCTGCACCGTGTTGGGCTCCACGTTTTAATCGGTCATAAATTGTCATTGTCATTGTTTTAATCATTAAAACATAATTCGAAGTTGATGTAGCATGGTTTTGATTTGTTTGTATAACTGACGATATGGATAAACTATGAAATAGTCAAAGCCTTTAACTTCCACCTACATACCTCTGGGTTCGAGTGTCATCCTTCATCTCGTATTTTTACTGTGAGTTTGCTTTCCCCAATATAACTTACACGATTTGTTAACGTCGTTTTACATCATTTTTACAACTATTTCAGATACAATACGTATAAATAGCTACTTAATAAATAGTTCAATTTATTTTGCTCACATTTTGTCAATGCTCTTATATATTGGTCTGTACCTTTCATGTACTCAAAATGTATTTATATGATTATGCATAATATATTAGGGAGGTCATGATAGCAGAACTACTCTATTAATAACAATTTCAGATTAAGCAGATTTTTAAATAAAAATACAACAAATATGCATATTTATTATTTATCCTAAAACTATTAAATAACGGATGCTTCTTACATTTTTTCTCATGACAATTATCTGAAATAATGGTCATCGTATGAAATAGGTCATAGTTGTAAATTTGGCTGCCTAAGAAGTTCCACGTATATTTCACCATAGAGATGTACAAGTATGTATCTTGATATTCGGAATTTTACTCTTACGTGTGTTTTATATTTAATGTCATTATCTAATTCACAGTCTCACCTTTGTTCCAGACTCAATGACGGATGCCTTCGATGCGGATTGTATACGTACGCTTACAGAAGCAAGAGAAATGCTAGTAGACATAAAGACTAGACTCCTCACCGGGAACATGACAATAGATGAATTCGACACTCTATCAGTACGAAAGGATATCTTTTGCAAATTAGCTACCAATAGGAAGAAAGAATATAATGTTGTGGAAGCCATTTTTGTACGACGAAAACAGGAAGTGGCACTGCTTAGGAGGCAGACCGAGGCAGTGGAAGTTCTCATGGTGCTGTTCAATAGGATCAACAAAGACCTTCGGTCTACAAAAGGTAATCAAAACATACATTATAGCCATTGCTCAGTATCGCTCTCCGGTTTATTTTGCACAAAGAAATATAAAAAGATTGGACAGGGAAAGTAGCATTCAAGGAGGACAGTCAACCACAAAACATAGAAACAAAAACGCAAACAGACAAACAAGAAGGCAAAAGTAATAATAAATGCAAACGACATCACAAACACAAAAGGGTTGACAATGGAACTTGGAACGGTCAGTGGCAAAGTAGGCCACTTGGGGTTTAAACCGTTTCTAGGGTGCACCAAACCTCACACTTACCCTACTGTCATCCCATTAAAACAGGACAGTGTAAATAAAGAAATTCCCGCCATGATCTAATCTCTAACCAACAAGGCAGCATCAATAGGCAATATAAGTAAAACACAAATATGCTCGTGTAAATATAAATACAAAAAAACAATAGCCTAGAAAGCCACAATGAAGGTACTCAGTGACTTGGCAGAAGCCAGAACAACAAGAGAATAAAACAATAAGGGCACGACAAGAAAGATCATAGACAAACATCAAGCGTCCTAATGGGCTTTAGGTAGGCGTCATCATAGGGTCCACAGCCTGTCCGGTCATCGTACAATTAAAGAGGAAAGCATAGTGGCGCACTGTAAAAGGGTCCACCACCAGGCATGCAGTACGTTGCAAAATGATAGGGTCATAACATCGTTTGATAAATTGTTTAACAAGTTTAACAAAGATAGTATGAAAGTGATCATGACCAAGAATTTTACGAAGTTTATAAATCACATCACCATAGAAGTCAGGTTGTGATATTCCTTGTCGCAGAAGAGTCCTTGAATTACTTTATATTTGGGAAGAAGATCAGAGTTACGATAATTAAATTTTGCAAAGGATTTACGAAGTTTATGGTAACGGTAACCCTGATTGAGTAACTTTTTAGTTAGTTATACATTGTATGACTAACAGTGCCCCCCCCCCCCCCCGCCCCCCCCCACACACACAAATACAATAGGCTCGAAACCCACACACACACACACACAAATACAATAGGCTCGAAACCCACACACACACACACACACAAATACAATAGGCTCGAAACCCACACACACACACACACAAATACAATAGGCTCGAAACCCACACACTCACACACACAAATACAATAGGCTCGAAACCCACACACACACACACACAAATACAATAGGCTCGAAACCCACACACACACACACACAAATACAATAGGCTCGAAATATGTCTTTAATGCCTTAAATAAATGTTATAAAAGAAATTTAATTCCTGGATTATCGATCACGTGACCTTAAGTAATCCAGTCTTTGTCCAGGATCGGATAGTTTACTGTTATCACATAACAATTGTTAAGCTGATATTGTCACAAGCTTTGATTGTGTGTATAAGCGTTTATTTATCCTCGCTGTATTGCACTAAGCATTTTAGCGAGCAGACCTCGGTTTAAAGTCTCATCCGAAGGACTGGTAAGGTAGGAAATACTTTTCTGAAATATTTCGATAATTAACCCAAATTCGGTCTTGGCTGGGATTGAACGCGCGATCCTTGGGTTACTAAGCCGCAATGCTAACCATTACACCACGGCGCTACCTCGAGCTTTGATTTGGCATTTATTGGCTCATATAATGCAGTTGCAATCAATGTGTCCGGCACTTGCGCAATGGATGAATGGTTTTGTCTACAGAATGTACCATACACAATGAATTAATTCAGAAATAAATATGTATGAAATATACACGCGTCTCGTAACATTGAAGAATGCAAATTTTAACGGGGTAACACATTCGATTACAAAATTGTCTCTTTTTATTTTAATTTTTCAAAATTGTTTGCATAATTTATTTGAAGCTTTTTGAAAAGCTCGAGGCGTTACATTATTATTCATTACGTGGTCTGACCTTAATTCCATTAAGTGATGGGAAATCTTATATTTGCAGGATTTTATAACGGATAATTCGACAATAAAACACGTTTAAAAGCATTTTTTACTGAAAAAATGCGATAACCTGTTTAAAATTACCTGTTAAATGTTTTAATTTTACATTCAAAATTAAGGTTTTATTTCATACCCCAGCCAACCCCGTTTTCGCTTCTTTGAGAAGGGGTTGGATGGGGTATGAAAGTTAATACTCGGACCACGTAATGTGGCGATAGTATTGACAATACTTTAAAACAAATGCTTGCTGTTTTCACTTGGTTTACCGTGGTATTAACATATAGATTAACAGTTAAGAGATTTTACTCAGCGTCGCATTAAACAAATAATTATGTGCTAAGCTGCATTATTTAGACTTTAGTTTTGGACCAGTTGAAATATTGGGAATAGTTATAAACTCACTTTGTTGCAAGCTTTAAGTGTACTGTTCGGAATATCCTGTTTTTTCCAAGGATAACCAATTTGTTTTTCCCCAAATGTCAATAATTTGAAGAGACTGTTGCATTTGACACTTTCGATTTCAAATAGTACTTAAAACAGGACAATATTTGCTGCTATTTTTTAACTTAAAGCGACGTTAGAATTATCCTACCGTCTGTTTCAAGGGTTGTTACTATATGTTTTAAGACCTTACACGAGTTAACCTTATATAATAAAAAATATAATGTCAAAATAAATAGCATTTTAAATACCATTATTCCAATCAACCGATGACGTATTTCGTAGCCCATGGACATTGGAGACACTTACAATTTCTGGAAAGTCCTCTGAATGAAAGGTATAGTATGTGAGATTATAAGACTCCATCACGAGTATCCATGTAGATAGTGAAATCTCACCAGAGGGGACAGAATTCTGATCCCGAGGGTGAGATTTCCCTATTTCACATGGATAAACTCATGATGGACTATTTTTCTCCCACTATGCGCTTGGTACAGGCATTAAACAATAAGAAACTTCAATAACTGTATTTGGTTAACGTTAGAATAAGGCGACGTCAAAAAGTGACATCATTGCGTCTCATGTAAGACAGAGTAATGTCATACGAGGCAAACGCCTATCTCACATGACTAGAAATAGGAGAAAAATCATTTGTCATCGCTGTTGTTTATAATACAGTGGGTTGATGGGTACAGAATCACTTGGGTTAAACGTCTACATGTAAAATAAAAGGAAAATGCCTTTTAGTTTCGATTTAGATTTACACTTTGTATGAGAGCAACATTTCTGAAATTATTGTCCTATAACCGTGATTTTTTAATAGCTTATTTTTGCACCAATATTTATATGATTTCATTGTATCCCCAGAAGTGCCAAACTTTAACGAGACTGATTTGATGATTACATTTGGACTTTTTTCTCTAAAGTTTGTTATAACAGCAAACATACATATTATCTCAGTTTATTGTGACGGTATGCATTTTTAGTTTCAAAAACACACTTCATTCGGTCAGTAAAGAATAATTTTTTCCTAAAAAGTGTTAGACTTAGTCATACATATTGCATGGCAAAAATGCACAAAATCATTTCACCTCTGCATAAATGTATGCTATTATGATATCTCTTCAAGCCGGGACAATTATACAATAATCTAACGTACATGAGCTGAGAAAATTGAATTTAATGATTAATTTAAACATATTTTATTGCCAATATATAATCGCAAAAGGGTTGGGCTACAAGTTCTTACAACATTAGTTAATGCCCTTTCCGACAAAATAGTATACACACAAAGTTAGACAATTACATAGGTAAATATACATAACTTGCACATAATATCATGAATAGAGAAAAGATGATTAAACAGAAAATGATTCTTTACTACCGATGATTCTATACACCCCAATGCATTTTACTGTCCAGTTAATGCCTAGTCATTATTTTTTTCAGGCAACTTGGAATAAATAACCGTTAGTGAATGCACAATTTCTGCCACAACAATTATAAACTCTCTTCATTGTTTTGTGTTTGTGACCACATTTTTAAATGTAACTGAATGATATATTTATTAACAATTTATACAAAAACTCGTAACTTTGTTGAAATAAATGTTCTGATATTCTTATTATTTTTAATTTTACAGTCCTTTTAATCATGTTATTTCTTTAATCCTAGTTGAAATGGGGCGCATAGAAGACGCATATCGAATATATAAAGAACGAAAACGTGAACTGAAGTTCAAAGAGTTTTGCGATTGTTCGTCTGTTGATGGAGGAATATACATTCACTACTATCGCTTTTCTCGCGAACTGCAACAATTGACTGACTTTATCTTAACGTGGAAACATTCTTGGATTTTCGAACGACTGTGGTGTAATTTTGGCAAGAGTCATTTACAGACACAAGACGACGTTTGTACGTTTGAAAATTCAGTACTTGCTGTGTTTGGACTTGTGGAACCGGAATGGAATACGTTAAGGAACAATTTAAAAAGCCAATACATAACTATTGAACAATTACTATTCCTCATTGGGTCGACGACCACAGAGAAAGATAAAATTGAATCCGGACTTCTGGAAATTGGTGTCCCAAAAGGAAAAACAGTGTCATTTACGAGTGCATTGTTGAATTTTAAGAAACTTGCGCACATCAAAAGAGTAGCCCAGGCCATGTTGTTGTTCAAGGATTCGTGTGGTCTGATTGGAACTTTTGAAATGATCAGGTCTACAGCGGAGCAGGTATAGTTTCCGTCACTAATCTCCATTCTGTTATATCGATAATAGTATCCAAGTCTTAATTTTATAAGTAAATTGGATTAAATTCATTTCCTGCAGTTGTTAAGCGCATCTGTTTCGTACATAACTGCCTAAGGTCGACTATGTACACAAATAGCATACTTTGTCAAACGTTTAATGTGTATTTTTCACAACGTTTCATAATTATGAATCAAATTAACTTATTTGTTGATACTGTTATCTAGTATAGTTTATTATTTGTTAATGACCAGGAAGAGATTTAGCCGCTATAACTTTCCTGCTCCATAGTTCATTATATTAATGCACACGATATTTGCTAACAATACGGAAAATAAGTATACAAGTCGAACAGGAAATTTTGGAACAAATCTATTAAAGAAATAAGTTTTTCTTCTAAATATCTTCCCCAACCCCACCACAAAGAAAACAATCTGCCGTTTTTTTTTCGATGCTCTGAAAGGCAGTAAAACTACTATTCCACTATATTTCTGCATATATAAAATAACAGTAAAAGCAGCTTTCAAGGACGACCACAAACACACACAGATACACAGAACATAGTTAAAGATGAATAAAAGGCCAAATAAGACACCACACACACAAAAGAGTTGACAAATAGGGCTACCGCCTTGGAACGGTCAGTGGCAAAAAAGGCCGCTGGGGGTTTAAACCAGGTTCTAGAGTGCACCAAACCTCATACTTACCCTACTGTCAACACAATAAAACGGGACAGTGTAAATAAAGAAATGCCCGCCATGAACTATTCTATTCTCTAACCAACAAGGCAGTATTAATAGGCAATATAAGTAAAACACGAAGATGCTCGTGTATATATAAATTCAAAAAAACAATAGCCTATAAAGCCACAAAGAAGGTACTCAATGACTTGGCAGAAGCCAGAGCAACAAGAGAATAAACCATTGAGGGCACGACAAGACAAGACTGCAGACAAACATCAAACGTCACCGTCCTTTTGGGCTTTAGGTAGACGATCATATACATAGAGTTTGAATACAATTTATTTAATGTAATTTGGTTATAACTTCTTTGTTTTTGGCCCCGTGTGGTTCCCGGCTAAGAACAGGACCACTGCTTATCCAGACAGAGTGGGAGAGTGGGGCGGGACGTGAAATATGTTAAGGAAATGCAGTTCTAACTATGTACAACATTTAACAACAAATACTTTCAAAGGAAAACACTGTAGCAAATGTCCTGAAATATAAGTTAATACTATGAAAGAGTTATTTGATACTGTAGATTTTAGTCTTGTTTTAGATTTCCTAAAAGAGGATCAGACTATAAATCATTATAATGTGTTCTTATATATATTTACTTGTTTATATACCCGTTGACGGGCATTCGTTGACGCGCATTTGTTGATTTACATACATAGTTTATATTACACCTTATCATCCCTTATTTTTTAATAATTTTATCTTTATATACTTACATTAATTTTTAATTAATTCTTCATTTTTCATCAATTTTTGCGCACAATATGACCTATTTATGTGTCGACGTGCCGTGAAACACCATTCATTCATTCATTCATTCCTCATTTTCTTTTAGAGTATAATTTAGATGTGCTAACATATCAATTGCACAGTTAAACATTTTTTCTGATATTCAGGAGGGCTGGCGTGGCGCAGTCGGTAGCGCGGCGGATTTGTAACCGGAGGCCCCGGGTTCAATCCTCCGTGGTGCCACTGAGTTCCGTCGGTGTGTTCTTGGGTAAGACACTTTTCCTTAGCCTCGTCCGTCGGATGGGGACGTAAACCGGGCGGTCCCGTGTATCGGTCTATCAACCGAGCACGTTAAAGAACCATAGGAATCTATTCGATAATAAGAGTAGGGCAGGTTCCCGGATTCCTATGTATCCTTCCCCTCTCTCTGGGGCGGCTCTAAATAACCTGTACTGTGTTGATGAGCCGTTAAACAACATTCAGTTCAATTCTGATATTCAGAGCGTTGATACAACCATGGAAGTTCGACAATTCAGCTTGTTTGACGAAAGCTTGATTCCTGCCGACTTACGCTGGGTACAAGAAGATCAATGCGAAAGTGTAGAGGTATTCAATAGTTGCCAGTCAATAGTGAAATGGATCCAAGAGAGCTTAGGTAAGATTTCGATTTTAACAAGGTTTATACAGACATGTATTTGCTCGTTGGTTAGCACCACGCTCTATATTAGGCAGATAGCTCTCATGGAGTAACGGTTTTTGAAATATGTCATGTATTATAACTCAGGTTACAATACGTATGTGATACATGATATAGCAACATGAGGCATAATACACAAAATACAGCTTCATATTACAGTATAGGTACATGGAACGTGGCCAGAAGAAGTAGCTGTTGAAGGTTAAAATAAGCTAGGGTTACATAGTTTGATGTAAAATATTAAAGCAGTTGCAATTTATTAGCATGTTTTGGAAATGTTTTTATTCATGTTAATGTATCTTATGTTGCATTTGATAAAGCAGTATTGAAAGTTATGCATTCTAACGGAGTGGAAAACACGGTAAACAGGACTACACATATAAGGTGTTGTAGCTTAATTTGTAACTAGTGATGTCACGGAGATAATATGCGAATAAACAACACCTTCATCAGCATATGTAATATGTACCGATGGTGTTTTCGATACGCTTTTTGTTGTGTGGCAGTTTTGTAGTTTCCCTGGGGCATGTGTTTTGTTGTTGTTTTTCTTGACTGTTTATCTGATCATGATGGTCAAGGATGAGGTGTAAATAAATATAAAAAGATCGGACAGGGAAAGTATCAATTCAAGGAGGACAGTCAACCACAAAACACAGAAACAAACACGCAAACAGACAAACAAGAAGGCAAAAGTAATAGTAAATGCAAACGACATCACAAACACAAAAGGGTTGACAATAGGGCTACCGCCTTGGAACGGTCAGTGGCAAAGTAGGCCACTGGGTGTTTTAACCGGTTCTAGGGTGCACCACGTAACACACGGAGCTATGGGAATACTGTCTGTTTTGTGGGAGTGGCGGAATTCATCCTCACATCATTGTCAATTTTATAATTATTGGCAGATTCACATTCCAATGATGTACTACAGTGACAGTAGAGCTATTCAGTAGAGGTATGGCTTTGGGTATTTGAGCGATAATGCAATTCATGCCTTCCTGTACTCGATCGTGTATGTTGCGTGACCCCTTAGAACATTGTGTATTGCAGAATGTGATGTTCCATAGTGTCACCATGACAAAGCGTTCCGCCGAGAATTAGATAATTAATCGTTTGAGATCATACTTATCACGAACTCTCTTAATCTCTGGCGACAGATCTTTGCGAGCTTCGCTTATTTCGGAGGGATATTTGCAACATCTGTACCTTTCAAGAAACGGGCATAGCACATTATTTTTTCAGTTTAACACAGGATCTGTAAAAGTAACAATAATGCTCCTATGTTTGGTTTTGGGGCCAAACGTATTTAGTAGGCCCTGGCAGTCAAGAAAATGATCACATAGTGGATTTGTATTTCAGAAGACGCAGCCGCGGTTAGGTAACCTTATAGATCGCACATACATATTACTGCAAAATAGTATCTTCACGGATATGAATGACACTTAAACAGAAAATATTGTCAAAATATGTAAAAAAGTCAAACTTATCATGCATATTTGAACTCAACAACACACTCTATTATCAGCACTTCTAATGTTGTTAATGTTCTACAATTACAATTTCAAATCGCTGAGATGATATGCTCGAGTGTGTGTTTTAAAAGTTACTTGCGTTTGGTATACTACTTGGTATAAGAGGCTACATGTTTAGTAGTTTATCGTATATAGCATCAGAATGTTGTATTTACGTTTATATGTTTCTTTTAGAGTCGGAGACAATTTTAATAATTGCATGTTAATAATATATAATAATAACTTGAATTACCACCATGATTACCGAAACATCTACTTCATGTGTTATACATATACATGTCATACATTTCTTTTTCTAAAGTACGCATATTGATTCTAATATGTCTATGTTCGTTTGAATAGCATAGAGAGTTTCACCATTAACACTTACATTAGTAGATGCTATCGTATCGGTTTTATGAAAGTGAGTGGTCATTTATAAAACTAAGAGATAGTAAATCTCCATAGTTCTCAAAGTCATAATTGTATCATTTAAAGTAACTTCTGATGTGATACTACCTGATGTGGAAAAAAAACATATCCCATCAGAATAACATTTGTTGATAACAATGGCTATAACCATGCACATATGTAATTAACAGGGGAGAATAACAACAAGTGGCGAGTGTTTGTAGATCTAGCCAGTATTCATGCCGAAAATGCTGCAGATATGTCACGAGTACACTGTTTTGAGTCCGTAGTTACAGCATACACGCCTCTGATATTTGGGCTGGAAAGTCACTTTGGATACATGGATGTCTTCAAGCAATGTCGCTTAGTCTGGAAGGCATTAGCAAATGACAAATTCCTAGCCGATAAGCTTGTAAGCTAATTTGTTGTTATAGAGTATATTGGTTGATTAATGAACTTAATTGCAGCAAACCGACACATATAGCTTAACATTTATATTCACTGTACACAAAATTAATATCGTCTTATTTCGGAAAAAAGAAACATTTCACAAGGCGGCGGAGCTACTGCTCACGCATGTCAGTGTCTCAATAGAAAATGGCTATTCCAATGTCTGAAAATACAACAACAGAAGTTGCCTCCCTTGCACAACTTGTATCATACTCCAAATACACGTTATTGTTGGTACTGGCGACGGGAAAATAGTGTAAGAGTAAGGACTGGCTAACATTATTTCGGCGTTTATACGGTTTAAAAGCCAGTAATTAGCAAACAATTTACCATGAAGCGCATTTGAAACCGCAAACTCCAAAACAAATACAAATCATTTCTTAATTAAATTTCAGAGCATACTAGAACGGTTATTTTAAACTATTTTAAAGGGACTGGATGCGGTCTTGAATAGTAATTGGTGCCAATACATAAACAAGAGAAATCTCTCATAGTGTGCTTCGGTTCATATAATGTGGGCATCTATTTTACAATCCGTATAATAAGTTCGGTTGAACTATTATTTATTGAAATTTGGTCTAAAAACACGACGACTCGGGGTATTTTTGTTGTTAAATCTTCCCTAATTAATGCACATGGGGTTCATATTTCTAGCAGTTGTACATATTATTAAATAAACTGTATCACAAAACACGAATTTGTTATAGCCGTTAAGCATCATATGAATTTCATATAAATTAATATGAATGATGTATTCACCAGCCAGCCTAATCGTCGAGCGTTTCCGACCAAACTATTTTATTGGCAAAAAATAAATCGATTAATTTATAGGGCCTTGTTTAGTGCGTATTTACATTGAATATGCAACTGAAACACAATATGATGGCTTTACTCGTGACACCCATTACTCTTTATGATCGCCTACTGTCTCTTCAAATGTTTAAGAGTTATAGCAGTGGTTTTATCTAAAATATGTGACAAAGTAAACTAATTGGTCTAACATATATGTAACCTCGTAGACGACCCCGTCTAGAAAAAAAATATGTAAAACGGCGTAGTTAGTACACATTACTTTATAGTGTACGTTTACCAACAAATGTACAGGCCAATATTTTAATGTAACAATAAACAAATGATATTAAGATGTTTTAAACATGTTAGATGCTACAAAGAATATATTTATGAAACGCTTACTTGTTCACAGATCTTATAAATGTAATACAAAACTGGACAATGGCCTGGACTTTAAACCATATTTTACAATGGTACATAGATTTTAGTCACTGAGACCATCACAATCAAAATCTTGAAGATGTTACATAGCAAATACATAGAAGCTAAAATAGTATTACTGTATTACAATTGTTTCAGAGAACTGGACAATGAATCGCACTTTAAACAAATTGTTATAGTGTTAAGCGATTATCACACAAATAAAAAACAGAGATTTTAAATAACAACAAATCAGACCAGTTAAAACCATCAATCAATTGAAAAAAAAACAATACTGGTTACACTTGTAACATTAACTTTCTTTGTAAGACATATTGTGTCCTTTTATATCTTGGGCTAATTGTGTGCGTTAGATGGGAACACGTTTAGAAAAAGTACCGTTTATGAAACATACGCAGTGACGTAGATTTTTCCTCCCACTAAATGTTGCCCTAATGAAAATACTATATAAAAGTAAAATTATACGACATTTTTGACTACTTAAATATTTAAAGAAACTTTAAAAGTGTGCCACAACATCTTTCTGAAGTTCTCCTTTTATATTTATTATTTCCTTCGATTGCAACTAGTTTACAACAACATATATACGTATAATAAAACATTCCATGCATAAAGATGCACAATGTTACACAGCCAACCTGCAAAGATATTAATCGTCATTTGTTTGATCTACATATTTTATGTTTAAGACGAATGCACTTGATAGGAACATGGTATTTGTTTATTATTAGCGCCTGCGAATAAACACTATCACATCCACAAAGTATACGAATATGATTATCTGAGTATTTGATTATGTGTTGCCTTACTTATTCATTTAATTTCATTGTATGGTTTTTATTTTACGCCATTTTAGCGGGAGTTGAACAGAAATCAAAACTGGTACGAAGACATTCAGAAAGCAATCATATCTAATTCTGTGACAACTACAGAACAAGCAAAGAGGATCAACGAACTTGGCATTTATCATGTCGGATGTCTTCAGACCAATACTCTCAGTATGCGAGACACTAGTGAACATGTATGTATATCTGTCTTATAGATTTTACCTTCATTGTACAAAATAAGGTACTTTCTAGTGGAAGTGTTTGTGCCGTCGCTTGGCGCAGATATGCTGCGGCTGTATGACATACAATAAATATACCTATCACATAATATGGCTTATGGGAATGCAATACAGCCATGACTTATTTCTCGTATGCAAATGAGGACCTAATGACTGTGTTTGTATACAGAAAAACATTTAATCCGAATTGTTTGCATGGCTTATCATACGATACATTCAGACAACTTAACTATTTATTGGTATTTGAAATCTTACTTTATAAAATGCATGTAAGTAATGTTAAATTTGGTTTAAGGTGTCGCATTATTTGTAGAGCGAACGCATTTACAGCCGCGTAACGTAACGACGTCATGTAAATAACAAAACGACGTCATGATTTCTATTACAAATAAGGTAAATTGACAACATTAAAGTGAAACTATCACGTCGTATGTGTGTTATGTGATAAACGGAATCTTACATTCGTAACTGTGTATTATTGACTTTAATAAACTCATTGGACAAAAAGATAGGATACTCGGCACAGCCTCGTATCCTATCATTTTATCAAACTCCTTTATTAAATTCAATAATACACAGTCACTCATGTAAGATCCTCTATATAGTACTTTTAATTTCTGACAATGGTATTCAAAAACTGGCTACTAACGTTTTCTGATAATGTTCACTATACTACTAAAATAGATTATGACATCGTACGTCGTCGTATGACGTTGTGTGATGTCGTTACCTACCTAGTTTTACTTCAGCCGTTTATTTTAGGTCATATTTTGTAAAAACGAAATAGGAAATTATCTTTTTTCAAAACTCATATCACTTACTTATCTCTGTTTTTCAATAAAAAAAGCAAGTCCCCAAATGTATTTTAGTAGTAAACATAGATGTTATTGCAGCGAGTTCCGTTACAGTGTGATCCTTTTTCCTATATGTTTCGTTTATGAGATTTTCCAACAGGTTAAAGACTCTTGAGTCAGATGACATCTTTCTAAACAGATGTTATTTTCTGACCTCTATGATTTATTTTTCTACGCAAATACACGATGACATCGTTCGTAACTTTAAATGTGAACAATAAAGGGGTAAACTGCATTAAAAACGTTCAATATGAGAAACAGTCTTAATGCTTTTCTAACATATTCGTTAATGTAGGCCCATTAATGACATATAATTCAAGGCTACTTTATATGACGATATGTACTCACGTGTTTTTGATATCTACTTGTGCAATCATCAATAGATCCAGTTAATGCACATGCATGGTCTCTTAAAGCTATAGAGTCCCTATATCAATCGATTTCTTCTTTGTAGGCGTGTCTTTATTTGTAACTTCATGTTCACCAGTTCATGTCGAAATCGTGTTTTTAAGCGAGCAAATATAGGGCAGGAAATCATTTACTGTAATACATCGACCAGCGCACATCGTACTTATACACAGGTAACAGTAATATTTTCCAAAAAAAAGTTAGCTTCTTTCGGGGCTCGAACACACGACCTTCTGATTTCAAGTCCGGTGATTTTTCCACTGAACTACAACCTACTTGAGAAAATAGTATACTAACTGCCATTTATTATGAGGCAAAATAACTTAACATAATTTGAACGCAACTAAAAATGGATTAATAAATATGTAGTCCATATTGTCGCACGTGTAAATTAACATTGCCTGGTGTAATACTGTATGTTATCAATATGAAACTAATACTTCCAAATCTCGACTTGTTATTTAGCGCTTGATGAGTTTGTGTGCGCGCTCTTGTTATTACGTATTGCCTATTTAGTGTTAAAAATGCTACAACATACCAATAAATAGCAGTGGTCTAGTGGTTCAGCGTACATCTTTCAAAACTTACAAGTGCAAGGCTGTGATTCAAATCCCGTTCCGGACAACTATTTTTGTATCACATATATTCTGGAGCCGTATATGTATCGATGTTACCTGTACGGAGGCTAAATAAAAATGTGAAATTTTACCCATCGATTTCTCCTTATATACCGACTTTTGGGGTGTTCGTCGAGTTGAAACTACTTCACACGTGACTCATTCATATTCATGAGTTATTACCAGTTAAAATAGGGACTGTACAGCTTTAAATGTTTTCAATGCTATTTTCTTTAATGGGTACGTTTTGTTAAAGAAAACATTTATCAAACTCTGCAATTGAATAGTTAGATACATTGTAAAATTACATAATTGATAACAGTATATTGTGTTTGCTATTACATTCTTTGTAACTTTAAGTTGACCAAATGCTAAATTTAACATCCATTTCTCTGACAGGATCCAGCTAGGTTTCTGAAACTAGCCATACCCCATGCAAATGAAGAAGAAACACAGTACTACTCATACGAGTGGTTGCAGAATTTTCAAAGCCGACTCATGCTTTTGTCGGAAAATGTGCATAGCCAAGAAGCAACACAAGAAGTGCAGATATTTATTCAGGTAATCTTTCAGAAGGCATTAAATAACAGTGTTGGTATATGGCTAATATATACACTGTAATGAGTATATTTAGATTTGTTACCAGAAAGAGGTTTCATTTATTCAGAGGGCTCTATCGAATATATTTCGTCTACATTCTTTTCGTATCTTATTCGTTCTGACAAAGCTTTATTCCAAACACAAACGCCTTTGAAATCATATCATATGCAATGTTTGTCAAAGTACAGCATGATGCCCATTTTGTTTAAAACAGATACAAACTATGTAAATATGAAGAATAGCAATAAAGTGCATAAGGTCCTTAGTCTTGAACATGTTCTAACAATAGTGATACAAACTGCTAGACCATTATCAAAATAGGTCATAACCATACTTTTTGCATTGTACTGGTTGTTTGTTTTGGTTAATGACCTATTTACAGTTTGTCACTATAAATTATTTATGCTTGATTTTACGATGACCGGGAAGATTGACGGTAACGTGTTAGTGTGTTCTCAATCTGGTCTTGTCAAACTGTTAGCGGTTCTGTGGCTTTTTCTAATTCATTCAGTACATTCTTGGTGGCTTTGTATATTTTGTGTTTAAAATATGTATGAAAATAATCATATCAGTGTTTTGTCATAATAATCATATATGTGTCTTTTCGTGCTCTCAATGGTTTATTCTCTTGTTGCTTTGGCTTCTGCCAAGTCATTGAGTACCTTCTTTGTAGCTTTCTAGGCTTTTGTTTTTGTATTTATATATACACGAGCATATTTGTGTTTTGCTTATATTGCCTATTAATGCTGCCTTATTGGTTAGAGAATTGTTCATGGCGGGGATTTATTTAATTACACTGCCCCGTTTTATTGGGTAAACTAGTGTAAGTGTGAGGTTTGGTGCACCCTAGAACCTGGTTTAAACTCCCAGTGGCCTTTTTTACCACTGACCGTTCCAAGGCGGTAGCCCTATTGTCAACCCTTTTGTGTTTGTGATGTCTTATTTGGCCTTTTATTCATCTTGGAAATTCGTTCTTTGTTTCTGTGTGTGATTTGTGTTTGACTGTCGACCTTGAATGCTGCTTTTCCTGTTCGATTTTTATATCTATATTTACTTATATCGTATATTAGTGCTACCTAGTTTGTTAAATGCTAGTCTGACGGGTATTTGCACTATTATGATTTGATTGGAATGATAATAGGGTAAACGTGCAATCTAGAAAAACAAAACAATATAGGGGTAAGTAATACATGAATATTGAATTCATACCATACTAGAATGCAATAATATTGAACCTATATTTCCATGGCATATATGTTGTTTTGAACAGGCTTATACTTTTTGTAAATTAACGCTTATTTTCGGATCCAGGGATTTGATAGTGTTGTGAGACTGTCAAAAATCTACCAACATCTTTGCTCAATTGGATGTGTGCTGTTTCAAAAATGGAAAGCAGATATTGCTTGCAATCCCTCACACCCCGTTTCTGCCACCATACATTTTGGAAACGGATATGAGGAGCTGAAATGGGTATGCGAGAATGAAAACGATGCCTTCAAAGTTACCTCAAAACTCGCGCAATTCATGGAAATCTGCGTTGAGAAGTGGACAGCGTACGTTGACAATCAACGGTACACATCTCCTTTACTGAACTTCTACACAATGGACCAGCTTGTGATACTACAGAGAGAATTGGTTAATGATAAACCTTCAAATAAAGTGTATCCCCTCCTGTCGTTTGTGCAGCAAAAGTGCAGTAAAAAAGGTATCATTCAATATATTACACATTTGGTCGTACAGACTAAACTTATGAGATTCGTGTTAAGGACCATAAACTAGTATGATACATGTAATGTATAAGGCCCTAGCTTTTGCGGTTTCCGGAAAGAAACAATCTTTTTCCTTTGTTTCCTTTGTAAAACATATGAACCCTCATACAAGATCATATTTGATCTCAGGGTATCTATTTAAACAAACTTGGTAGAATATTTAATATAAGCTTATGCTGAAATATCAAGGCCCTGATATGATATCTATATTGTTTTGGAGAAGGCGATTTACTATATTACTATTTATGTAAAACTATATATGTAAAACTGTGACCTCCGGTGGAGGAACCAAATTTTACCCCAATGGTAAGGATTTAACCAGAGTATCATAAACGAATGATAGATGCATATAAACAAGAGCAGTATGCTTTGTAGTTCTAGAAAACTATTTTTAAAGTTGTTCGCAATATAAGTATATGTAAAACATGTGACCCTCTGGGTAGGGACCAAAATTGACACCATTTCAACATCCTTGGTAGTGCAAAATAAACGTATGATACACGAGCAACTATTAGGCCTCTAGCTCTTGTAATTTCTAAGAAGACTGTTTAAAGATCTTTCACAATAAATGTGACCTCTGTGCGATACGAAAGTTGACCAGTGTCACAATTTGAACAATGTTGGTAGAGGACCATAAGCTTATGAAACCTGCAATGTATGAACGCTGTCTGTCTTGCTGTTAGAGCTAAACATGTATATAAGCTTTGAACACCCGGTGCGGAGTCTCTTTTACTCCCGGAACTTAATTTAAACAAACTTGATTGTCTATGGTTTGGCAGTCATTAATAAAGAATAGCTGTCAAACTTTGTTCAATTGTTTTTGAGAAATGTATTATTATAAGGTTTCGACTATTTTTAGTAATGGCGGACATTTTCGATTTCACGTTGATCAAACTTGAAAGCCGTTACTCTAAGGATCATTTATGTGAAGTTGACCAAACAGTTTTAAAAATATTGTTTGTTTGAATGGTGTTTTACGTCATTTGAGCAAATTTTAGGCCGCATATGACGGTCGAAATGTTTATGTGGTAGACGCAGAACACCCCATTTTTGATGGGTGTAACCAGCACTGTACACCTACCGTCATCCGTAAAATCGACACCTATTTATAAGTTAGCTCCCAGTGGGATTTGAAACCGCAGCGGTTAGAGGCGAGGAGGTTTACAGCGCAACGTCGTTAACCCCTCGACCACGGGTTCGCTGACAATTAGTCGTTTAAATCAAAGGTAACGCCGGACGGACAACGGACGAACGATGGAAAAACGTCGTGCGAAGATTGATCATAATAGCTTACTTTTGAGCCTTCGGCTCAAGGTCAGCCTGAAAACAAAAATAATATAGAAATATAAAGTTACAAAGTATAATATAACTGTTGCCTTTTCATACACATATGTATAACAAAATATCACCAATATCTTTAGTTTCCATGGATTATTTGTTTAATCAGTGATTTGTGTATAAGAAATGTCTTCCATCAATTGTGACCGATTTAAATATTTCAACATGAATAATTCTTTTTGAACAGTTTAACATTATTAGTTATTAGGATTCTTGACAGGGGACATGGGCTCACATTCCCTGCCTGGAAATCATATTCACCCGAGCCGTCAGGCGAGGGGGAATATATATTTCCAGGCAGGGAATGTGAGCCCATGTTCCTTGTCAAGAATCCTAATAACGAATTTGTCATACTTCAAAGTTGTAACCATTTATTTAAGAAAAAAAAGCCAAACACGATTTCATTTTTATTGCGCCATTTTTTCCGTAACGTGCCTCAAACTAGACGTTGTTTACTTTCGTGACGTCATCGCTCTAACGTCGTTAAATTTAGCGGATTTTTTAATAAAATAAACGTATTTTGTCACTATGTTAGTGTTTTATTATCTGTAAAATTGCCAAAAAAAATACACTTACGATTATTTCAGACTTTTACACATATTGGAAAGCGCAGAAAAGCGATAGGAAGGAAACAATCGGCGGTTTCCAAAACGAATCGGCAACGTTATCGTCGCCATTTTGTTTTTGTGTATTTGAGTAATGGGGTTCGTCCTATGTTCACGTCTCGAGACGTAGACATGGGCTCATGGCTCATGTCTACGGCGCATTGACCAATGAAATCCTGAGAATTTTCTTTGCAGTATGACAATGATGTATAGCCTCAAAAAAAGAGACCGACAGACACGTGTTGCTTTTTAGCTAATTTGGGAATTCTCCTAGTTTACTTCTGTTATGTTAGAAACCTATAACAGACTATGTGGACTGTATGCAGTACATATCAATATAATACTTATTATTATGTCCTTTTTTATGTAAAACGACCAATATTGTATTTCGTTTTCTCCATGCCTGATATAAATGTAATATCACACAAACCGTATGTGATAAAATAAACAAAACCTAATAGTATGATATTGATATGTTTCAGGAGAAAATGACTTTGTTTACCAGATGTACATACTTTTGTTTTAATTTGGTCTCATTCTCATTCTGTCAACATCGATATCTACATAACTTTTGTTTCAGCCTCCTAAAAATGTTGAACTTAGACATTTAAAAGAATGGTATCTCTCTGTACTATAAACTGCTTATACTGGTAGTGTTATCCAGTTATATTTCTGCTGAATAACTTTATTCAGAATAAAGCAAATAGTTTTTTTATTCTTGAAAACATCTTGTATGTACAGTGGTCCCATAAATTGTGCAGTTCCTTTTTTATTTTCATAGATGTTGATAGAGCTATAAAAAGGGCGAAGATGCTGGTACAACAAAGACAACAAAGAAACCAACCGTTCACCGAATTGCAAGTACATGAACGCTGCAGAACAGAGTCCTATGGAAATAACTTAGGTAATATCCCATCAAATAAACGCCGTCATAACTAAGTTAGACCTCCCAATATTCAAGATGATCGGCCTTAAACTAGTATCACGGCCTCCAAAAGGACCGAAATTATTTATAATGTAAACGATATATTTTAAACGATATCTCAAAAAGCTTGAAACTCTTATGTGATGTTGTTAAATAGGCTCTACCTATATCTTTTTGTCCACCAATTGATATAAACTTTACTTAATTATAAAGAGGACTATAAAAAAGGTAAATGGCAATAATTTCAACCCATGTAATATGCGTTTTGCTGGGGGAAAAACAGGATTGAAAAGACATTTTTGAAATTGTATTCGTAATTGTTTTAGACAAGCCGATTGCGGAGATTTTCCGATCTTATTCGTTTACAATCGGAACTGCCTCGTCGGATTGGCGAAGAGTTCCGATCGATTCGTTTACTATCGGAACTGCCCCGAATAGTTTGTTTTCGTTCAACTGAATCGCATTACGCATGTCCGAGAAAATCGTAAAAACTCGTAGTTCTCCGGCAGAAATAAACGGCAGGGCAGCATTTTATTCAAGATATTGTTTTGATCATAATTAATAATTTACAGAACTGGAATACAAACCATGTTTCTTCTTAGAATACTCATAAAATAGCTTTGTATACATATAAATGCAGTAATATTGAGTATTTAATATCATACATTAAAAATCGCGTAGATATAGGTAGTGCCTCTTTAAGCGATATGTTGATCGCTATAAAGTTTGTGTGATTGTCATCGTCATCGCCAAGAATGCCGTCACGGCAATGTGTTTCTTACAACGAGTTATATAGGGAAGTGTAAACTTTAACAGTGTTGTCATATTTTAGGAAATAAATGAAACTTGGTTAACTTGGTAACGCGCCCTGTGATAAATGCATGTTTATTTGATGCCATTGTCACATCTGGTAGTCGCAACGGTTAGACTTTTCTTCTTCTTTTTTTAGAAATATAGATGTCCAGATTTTGATTTAAATTATGTAAAAATGTGTGTTCTTTAAATTACCGTTAAACAAAATCCCCTTGAAATATTTAAATGTACTAGTTTAATAATATTTTATTGCAGATATGTTACAATACATCAATTCAACATCACAATATTCATAGAAACATATGCAAATGGATTGAACTGCAAGTTATTACAACATTAGTTACAGTTCTCTCCATTGTGGCTGAAAAAGTGTATATGATTATCGGTTTGAAATTGTAACAATATATTTAAATATAAATGTACATCTATGGCATCAACGTCAAAGAGTTTTACTTTGTCGCAATACGCGAAATAATTAGACGTCGCTAACGCATGTCAAATGTTTGATACGTAAGGTTTTGGGCATTGACTGTTGATGGAATTTTGTGTTTTAGGATAATCGAAAGTCAGTTAAGAATATAAATAGGTTATGCTTAGGAGATAATTATAACTGCTTGTGTAATCTGTCCTTCCTATTAGAAAATAATAAAACTCAAACAACACAAATAAAAGTCATGTCATAATTGTTTGAATTAGTACATTTGTGGGTTACCGTAACATACGCGGCTTTTTATAACATTTATAGGGATATTTTCAAAGAGCCCTTTTAATGTTGATTCTAGCAAGGACAAAAGCATGTGATATAGAGTTAATAGTGTGTAAAGGTCTTTACACATGTATATACACAGCGCCAAGTGGTATAAGGCATTAATTATAAAATTGTGTTCGTTTACTCGAGATAAGTGGAAAGTGTTTCTCCCTGGTTATCTTATGTTATAATTTCGGCATATACTAGGAGCCCAGATAATGGTGACGGTGTTGTTCTATGAATCTGAAGGTCAAGGTTCGATTTCCGCCTGTGGCAGTGACTGTCCTAGCTTATTATTAATAGGCACATTAATTCGAATGTAGGCTTCGTATATAGAGTGATCAGTCCATGTAGGAAGTAGAGATGTGCATGATGAGTTCAGTTATTGTTTTCATCTCATTTAACACATACAAGGCCATACCGGTACAGCCACGTCAGATGTAGATCAGATAAATGCTGCATATTTGCACCAGAGGAATTGCACAATATATACATTCAAAGCTTATTAAGTAAAATTCGCTATCTGCTGAACCACAGTTAAGGTATACACTATTATTTTTGCTCACCTGAGCACGAAGTGCTCAAGGGTGAGCTACGGTGACCACTCTTCGTCCATCGTCCGTCACCTGTCGTCTGTCTGTCTGTCGTCAACTTTTAGCTTGTTTACCCGGTAGAGGCCACATTACTTGAGCTATCTTAAACAAACTTGCACAGTCGATAATGGGCCAGATCGGACTAGTAACCCAGAGTTATGGCCCCTGAATTAGCAAAATATGCAGTTTTTCATCTTCTTTACACGATAGAGTCCACATTTCTTGAATGTATGAATGAATGGTGTTTTATGGCACGTCTACACATAAATAGGTCATATTGTGCGCAAAACCTGATGAAAGATGAAGAAATGAAGTAGTAATTAAAAAGTAATGTGAATGTTCAAAGATGAAACTATTTACAAAAAAACGATGATATGGTAGTAATATAAACTATGTATATTGGTAAATCAACAAATGCCCGTCAACGGATGTGTAAACAAGTACATATATATAAGAACGTATCATAATGATTTATAAAGTCTTCTTTCTTTCAGAAAATCTAAAACAAGACTAAAATCTATAGTATCAAATAACTCTATAGTATTAACATTGTAGTACCTTTGCCGCATAGGATCAAAGTCTACACATCCCAACAAGATATGTTTGACCGTTAACGGTGCAAAACAGGGTTTACATTCTGGTAATTGCTCTGACACCTTGTAATAAATATGAATGAGTATAACGTGTATGCTCTATCCTGCACCTATCCTTTACCGGGCTAGGACAACTTCTTCTCGACGAATAGGTCTTCTAGAAGGACAGAATTCTCCGAGTAACGGTTTAATTAAATGGAGTTTATTTTTCACTGACAAATCCCAAGCGGATTGCCAAGAGTTACGTATATATGTGTTAATTCAACTTTTAAAATCAGTTTAAGGTAATTGGGCAGCATTAGATATAATTATGTAAACCTAATGCTGCCTTAGTAGCACTATCAGCTCGGAAGCCTGCAGAAAATAATAACATATTATTTTTCATTATTTATTTTTTATAAAAAAATATTATTATTTTTTTAATATATATTTTTTTGAACTAACGCCGTCTTAGATTTGACGAAACATAGCAGGAAGCATTGGTATGATGTCTTGTTGTGCATATTGCGGTTCGTTGATTTTTGACGGAGTTACGGCCCTTTGACATTTTTTACTTTAAATTTCTTGTCGGCGCTCCTCCTCCTAAACAGCTTGTTGTATTTCTACGGAATTTGGCAGGAAGCATTAGTATGATGTCTAGTTGTGCAAATCGCTGTATATCAATGAAATATTGGACAAGTTCAAAAACAAGCTAGATCTTGTTTGTAACGACAGAGGTATGGCCCTTGATTTATTGAAAACATGCTTTATTATATATTCCTTTGTTAAATCTGTCGCTATTTTGTTTTTACCTGATCTTTAACAAATTTGTTTAGAATGTTAATATCAATAAAATCTTAAACAAGTTGCCTGATTCATATCCATCCATATACACCCCTAACCCCAACCCATTTTTATGAAATCTCATTCATAGAAGAAAGTGGACACATTATAAAATACCCATGCCAGACTAGACCCAGCAGACTTATTGCCCATGATTACCAGGTGAGCGATATAGGGCCATCCTGGCTCTCTTGTTTGTATCTTCTCCTCAAAACACTTTAGCCTATCAACCTCAAAAGTGAGTACCTGTATATGTGAAAGTAATAAGTTTATCCTATAGTTTGTGTACCTTTACACAAGTGATGTACAAGAATCTGAAGTGAACATTACTTTTTATTTTCTCAGTTACGGACTGAGAACTGACATTGCTTGATTGCGCGTCTGTCAGTCGGTAGCTGATCAATAAGCTGTTTGAGGTACAGTCACAAGGAAACAAACGTAATATAATAGGGAGATTTTTAGGACAGAAACTCTTCGAAGTTATCTAACAACCGAACCATATGAAATTTAAAAAAAAGAAGAAGAGAAACGATTCCCTAAAGATAGTTGGTTTGTCGGTGTGTTTTTTTAGGATGTCTTGACATAATAACAAAAAGTGACTTTAAAACGATTTTCTTTCTCTAAATTCCACGTTTTATCGTCTCAAACCACATTTTGTGTGGTAGGTCATAGACAAATACTGAAAAAATAATAAAGAAAACGAGATTTAAATTGTAACAAAAACAACGTTACGTATAACTCTGATCGCTATAGTAAAGCCATTTTAACAATTAATACTACAGAGCCGCTGTTTTAATTCTAATAAAATGTCATCGGTATATCCTACGAGTTTTTGTGAATGACACAGGGTCATATGTTTCAACAAGAATTCACATTCAAAACAAAGTACGTCTATGAGACCGAATATATAAGAACATACACAAATAACGTACCTCAAAGGTGGTGCATTTACTTTGTTTTTCGACATTTAAAGATGACCACCGGTAAATTAAAAGTAAAATTAATTTTCGACGAAATATATACTGGTATCATCTGAAAAGGCTTGGCAGTTATTCACTTGACATGAAATGTCATGTAAATGTCATGTAAATGGTATTTTGGTTGCAATTGATCAAGTTTGGGCTTTTCACGGAGGTCAAATAGTTTAGATACCGTCAAAAATAGCATTGTTTGAAAAGTTCATAAAATCAAAACATATTGTGAAATTACTCCTACATTCATTGTATAGACTTATAGACAAAAAATTGCGTGTTGCCTAAATAAACTGTATCATTGTTATTGATAGATGAATGGGTGTCTGACAACGACCAGTTAACCACCGATAATGAAAAAGAAAACGAGGAGGACCACGATGCTTGTTTGTAAGACATTTGCTTTATTTAGTACACATAAAACTAAAGCATAGTAAATACCCATTACGTGGTCCGAGTATTAACTTTCATACCCCATCCAAACCCTTCCTCAAGAAGCGAAACGGGGTTGGAATGGGTATGAAATAAAACCTTAATTTTGGCTTGAATAGTTTGCATATTGTAAAATTAAAACATGCAATATGTAAGTTTAAACAGGTTATCGTATTTTTTCAGTAAATAATGTTTTAAACATGTTTTATTGTCGAAATATCCGTTATAAAATCCGTTTTTGATAGAGAAAAATGTGTGTTTTATCGCAACTAGACAATTTCATCTGTTTGATAAGTATTAAAAATAAATACTAATAGATATTTATACATATAGTATTGATAAATATTTATTTGCAATCAACCTATATAATGTATATTATCGAAGCTGTGTCTTATGCTTCAACGTGTTTTGACAACATGACACGCCCTGTTAACACATTGACAAGAATGCACAAATTATTTACAGTATTCGTAGCATGGACAACACGAAAGCAATCATGGAAGAGCTGAATAAAATATGGAACTTATCCATCGACTCGGTTGACTCTACAGTCGGAGGATACATCAATTTGAAATATCTATGTCAGTTTTTGGATTGTTTTTCGGATTTAGGTAAGGTTGTCATTAAACTCCTTCCAAATTAATACTAGTTACGTATACTCACGAGGTCCATACGCTTTACGCACTGCATTGTGGCAAATCTATGGTGCTTCATGCTGTAAGATAATACAAGTACTTGCATGTAATACAAAGCATAGTGTTTGAACAATGAAATTGAATAGTGACTATTCAAAATACTAGTGTAGTTTATTGAATACAAAGATGCTATGCGTAAGACTTAGGATTTTACTGATTGACATTAAAGGGACACACGGCAATCTTGATTTTTTCAAAAACTATCGGCGTCTCGTTAGTTTTTCTACACAAATAGCGTTTGTTCAGTCATTAATATTAATCATAAAAATAGTATAAAACAAAGAAATATAAAAAGATCGGACAGGGAAAGTAGCATTCAAGGAGGACAGTCAACCACAAAACACAGAAACAAACGCGCAAACAGACAAACAAGAAGGCAAAAGCAATAATAAATGCAAAAGACATCACAAACACAAAATTTTCTTTGCATATTAATAGCTGTTGAGAAGAGTTGACCAATAATATATTCAAATCTACGGTAGAAATAACGAAGAAAAGTTGAAACTTAAAATTGTATTTAAATATTTGCAAGCAGATTTAAAGTCAAATTGATACTGAATTAACAAAGACTTCAATATTGCCATGTGTCCCTTTAATTCGACATTTTAAAACATGATGGGCGTTTCATCGAATCAAGTGTCTCCAAATGTATATTAATATGTCATAAAAATGCATTAACCTTCCTACTTTTTTGGAGTATCTCTGTCTTTATGTGATGCCCTGAAGCTTTTATGTATATTTTCCGAAGTCACAGGTCTTGACAAATTAATGTCTATAAGTCATGTAATATTTAATAATGGCACTTTTTCATTGTTAAATTAATCGAAAATTGTTATTAGTATTCAATGAACTGTACAATAAACAAATAAACATGTTTTTCATATTCGGGTAGATTGAAAATTGAAACATTTTTAAGAATAATGATTGTTAAAACGGATTAACTTCCAGTCTTTTAATGAAAAAAAAAGCTTGACAAATAATAAACACGTTAGGTTTATTCGAGTTCTTGCAACCATCTACATGTGAGCAATATGCTTTGTTATTTTTTCCTTAGATTACATAATAGTTTGTATAAAGCATAGTCACATGAATTATTTATTTCAGAAACAGTAACCATTCATCGAAAGTTAGGTGGTACTCTAAAAGCGGGAGTTCCGAATTTGAGTGTTTGCCGTAGAGGTAAGAATACTAAGTATCAAAGTAGAACCCAAAGAATTTTAGAAGTATGTATGCGATTTTTGTCAAGTATTTGCTTTAGAAATGATTAAAATGTGTTTACAAACGGAAAGAAATCTTCATTCGCAGTCTCTTTGGCTTATATTTTACACGTTGTGTTCTTGCTTTTGCTTAAAGTTATTACAACTACGTGTTTTACACAAAATATACGTCTCTCTCAGTTTCAGTTAACTAGGTTGTCACATTGCCTTATTCTAAACTATTTAGCTACTAATCTACTATACATAAATAGAAAAAGACATAGGCTTATAACGGTACTTTGTAAGGTTTCCCGCCTCCTTCACCCAAACCAAAATCAGGGTAAGCAAAAAGCTCCACGTTGTCCATCCGCCCGTCCGTAAGTACCTCACTTTTTTCAGAACTAAGGCTTTAAAACCAATTAAGGTAAATCCATATGATGTTTTAAAAATATCAAGCATACTAAGACAAGGCAATAAGACAGTGCAAGAACCGTAAAGAGAGTTCATGTTCAGTGTTTTACCCCGGCAGATGTCAACAAAACCTTTAATGACCCATCTCTGTATCTGGATGATATTTTAAATATTGACTACTATTTCTTTTTTACTACTGGCTGTATACCAGATATCGTCATTTTTATGTTGATTTTTAATATATCTAAATCAAAACTAGTAATCTCATAAATATTTTTGCCGGTAGAGTAGCTTAGCCCTTTGCCGTATATATTCCGTGTTTACATTGTTCCTATTCTCAGTAACAAGTGTCACGTGACCGTTACTAAATATAGACTGAATTAGGGCGGTCGTTTGAGCTGAATGTAGTAGTTATCGTCATGTTCAGTTTAATACCGAAAATTCCATGTTAGGGATGATGAAAACGTGTGTAGTTCTTAATTGAAACATAAATATACCATTGCATATGAATACACAAAAATAATCTAGAAAAAATATATATCTACAATTTAAAATGTTGTTTTCAACTGTAGGTATCGGATGTAATTTACTTCACTTCGACGTCCATAATTTAAAGGGAAATAACTGTCCACAAATTAAAATTGATTGACGGGAACTAGTTGTTTTCGTTTATCACATACTTTGAGTTTTTTGTACCTGTCAAATTGATTCAATGGGTCAGTTATTTTAAAAGGAAATTTTCCTGCGCATGCGCATTAGCGCGTGATTCTCCCGATTGTTTAATGTTTATAACGGTATTTATATAGGTAAACGAGTTGGTTTGAGAGTGTATGTTAACATTTCTAAACTATTTTTTCCTCTCCAATCGTCTGATGATAGTGTGTAGTGATTTGTAAAGTGGGTCGAAAAATAAGCACAACATCGAGCGTTTTATTGATAATGACGAAATCTGGTGAATGACGATAACTGGTACACAACCAGTATGGTTAGTAACATACACCTTAAATATCTTCAACTTAACAAGGCTAATATTCCTGATACTGTTGCTTTGTTTCTCGAATTGCATCTCTCAGTTTTAATTATCCCTACTTTTCTCGAATTGCATCTCTCAGTTTTCATTATCCCTACTTAGACGGTGATGTTCCCAGAGCATTATTGTTGTAACCCTGATTTGCTTTTAAAAAGTAAAAGTAATTTGAGAACTCTTCGGCGACAAGGACTATCACAACCTGATTTCTATGGTGACGTTATTTACAAACGTTTGGGTTATGATCACGTGTATTGCATATTGATGCTGCCTTGTTGGTAAGAGATTAGATCATGGCGGGGATTTCTTTATTTACACTGTCCTGTTTAATGGGATGACAGTAGGGTAAGGGTGAGGTTTGGTGCACCCTAGAACCAGTGGCCTACGTTGCCACTGACCGTTCCAAGGCGGTAGCCCTATTGTCAACCCTTTTGTGTTTGTGGTGTCGTTTGCATTTATTTTTACTTTTGCCTTCTTGTTTGTCTGTCTGCATGTTTGTTTCTGTGTTTTGTGGTTGACTGTCCTCCTTGAATGCTACTTTCCCTGTCCAATCTTTTTATATTTATTTATACTCTTCATCTTTATTAAGCTTGTTAAACAATTAATGAAAACATGTTCAACGCACTGCTTGTTTAGAGCAATTTACAGTTCGACACTATGCTTTCCTATCTGACTGTGCGATGATCGGACGGACTGTGGACAGTATAATGACTCTACCGAAATCCAGAGATCACGGTAACTTGAATGTTTGTCTCCAATCTGGTTTTGTCATTCCCTTAATGGTTTATTCTCTTGTTGCGTTGGCTTAGTGGCTTTCTATGCTTTTATTTATAATCATATATACATGATCATCTTTGTGTTAAACGTATATTGCCTATTATTGCTTGTGGATTTTTTTTATGTTAATTGTCCAGTTTTATTGGGATGACAATAAGGTAAGAGTGAGGTTTAGTACCCTAGAACCGGGTTTAAACCCCTAGCAGTTTGTTTGCCACTAAACATGCTAAACGTAGACCTATTTCATCCCTTTCATGCTTGTGATGTCATATACCTTGCCTTTTATTTATTCTTTTAATTGTTGTTAGTTTTATGCGTGTTTTTGGTTGACTGTGGTCCTTAAATGCTACATTTCCTGTTCGTCGTTTATAGCTACTTCTATTATTTTATTGCTATATTGTCTTTTCTTTTTCCTTGCCGTTATTGTAACATCAAAACAGTTTGAGATAACGTCTGAATCTTGTTTCAAATAAAAGGTAGAAAAAGACGAGCTTTGGACAAAACTGTGATATTCCCTTGCTGTTGACGGTCTTTTTTTCTTTATTTTTCATTTTACATACCATACTGAAAACCACACTAAAAGCACATTACCCTTTCTAAACATATTACACATGCTAAGCAGTATAGCAGAGACGCAAACAACATATTCAGATTTTTATTTTCGAAATGTACGCCCATTTACCGCAACGAGCTTAAACAATCGGAAGTTACACATGTTACAGCTACATACTTTTGATCGAGTTGTTTTTGAACTCCTTTGTATATTCCCAAAATTGTTTTATTGTAGGGTAGCATTGAACGTTTTTAGTGTCTCTTGTTTATAAATGTTATACCATAGAATGGAGTTAATAGTTTACCATTCCAAAGAATATGTTTTGAAAATGACTTGTAATTGCGTAAAGGGCTTTGCGATTTAATTGAATATATCTAATTTGTAAATAGCATTGCACCACTCAAGTTTAATTCATAAACGTAGACCTGGGAATGGGAGACACGGAGTTTTAGTCTGTGTTTGTTCATTTTCATACATGAAACATATATGAAACTGAGACTGTGCCTTTTCACAGACATTACATTCTATAAATCTGAAATTAATGACAATAAATAATGAAAAATGTTCTTTTTTTACTTTTCAGAAAGTATATTAAAATCAGCATTAGCGATTTACATGATGGATAAACGACAGCCAATGCCATTGCCAGAGGAGGTTTTATTGTGTACTCCATCAACGACCCTGGATCAGGTAGAATACATTAATGTGTTAAAATTAATAAAATACTTTGTTATTTTGATTGCACAGAGATCATTTGAAATAGTAGCGATGCCATTACATTTACTTTAGAAAAAGGAAACTATATCAGTTTGGATTAGATTTACAGTTCTATACCAGTAGAACGTTGTTTTTTAAGGAGAATCCTTCAGAATGTCCGGAATCAACTTACTTGAATGTGCAGCGTTTGCTGCTTTTCAAAAACCACCTCTTTTTATATATTAAAGGTTGACGTATTTCTGCGAAGAGCTTTGTTTGACAACACAACTGGCAAAATATACTGTTTGGTTGAACCAGAGATGCTGAGCTTTGTCGTGGATGACACATGTGAAAGGCATCTCGCAAAATACGTCATAAAATGCAAGGATCAAGGTAACGATTGGTGTTATTGACCCCCATTTAGAGACTTTAACACAAGTTTATCAAAAGTATTATACTGTCTCCGTGATTAGATCACGTGGGGGTTACTCTGTATGGTTAATACAGATACAGCTTACACAATAGTGTTATTCTGTTATATTTATATTTTACATTACCATTTCTGTTACACAGAATATAACTGAGTACACTACACATTTGTCATAGAAAATCACCTACTCTTGTGTGAGCTTGGTGTGGTTACAGTAATAAGGCTATATACATACTGATCCTTTAACAATATATTGTAACATGCATAAAAACATTAGGGGAAGGTTCCCCAGCGGGATCTCGCTAGCTGGGAAGGCAAACCCTTAGTGGTCAATTGGATACTCTGCTGTGGCCAGACGCTTGCAAGCCCCCTCAACACTAAACGCATTTATAAAAAATGGTATAAAGGTCAAACAAAAATCGTAGTTTTCACAGAACATATTAAACCAAAACACATTAAAATCAAACAACATTGTTAATAAGAAGCAAGACATGTGACATCACAAATGAGTTGACAATAAAAAGAGCGCTATACCTAAATAATACGAGTTTTAATATGTATCATACTTCTTTTAGAATAATTTATATTCCATTTTATTTTATACATATGTTTTGTATAAGGCCAATGTTATTATAATTGATTTTAGCTGTACTGGCCACAGGCCAGCAAAGCTTATTGGATGCCAAGTTGCCATCGTCCGTCCGTTCGTCCATCGGCCGTCTGATAACGCCAGAAGTATGGCCCTTGATTTGTTGATAATTCCAGATAGTGCCTTGTGAACACTCTAGCACCTTCGTTTTGCATTTGATCTTGACCAAACCTGTCACAATTTTGAATATATTAACAAAAGCTCTGACAACTTTGAAAATCACCTATATTAAATTATTCACATCAGAGTTATGTTCCTTGAATTATTTAAAAATGCTATATTCTACTTCATTAGCGCTCCAGCACCTTTAATTTTTATCTGATTAGCCAGATTGATTGTTGATATCAATGCAAGCTTGGACACTTTTGAAATTCAGCCCGATCAGTTTACTAACACCATAGTTATGGCCCTTGACTTACTGATATAGGCTACATTTTGCTTTGTTAAATGTCTAGGTACTTCATTTTTTATCTGCTCTTTATCAAACTGGATAGAGTAGTGTTTATATCAACGAAAGTTTGAACAAGTTAAATAATCAACCAAATATTAGCAGATCCCACCACCTCTGCCTCTCACGTGTTATAAGAGAAATTGTTAGCAAGTAGAGCATCCACGTGCCCTCTTGTGCCTTTTATCTTATTTTGTTTTAGTTTTTACTCTCTTGGACCTCTTGTTTTATTAACGTTCACCTTTTACACTTTAACCTCATTATAGGTAGACGTTACAGATTTGTCGTTCTATCATCGAGTTCATGCAGTACGAAACAATCGAAAATTGTATCAGCAATAGAGAGTCACACGAGACAAATTCCGATTCCATCAGACGACGCCATAAGGTCATACATCAAAACCAAACTGACAACGTCCAAAACGTACTACCATAACGACGCTTTTGCTGCAGCAGATTTAGGCAAAGAGAGGTTGTAGAACTGTGTTATTATTTAGATAAAATTATTATACTTGATGATGTAATTAAAAAACAAACAGTATCGAAAGTTAAAATATTGTGAAAGCCTGATGGAAAATATATTTTTCGGCAATTTTGCGTTTGGTCACTTGATTCCATATAAAAACAGTAATTTACGAACGAGCGTAACGAGTAAGTGTCATACGATGAAATACAAGCAACATACCAGACTTTGGATAAAAATAGTTGTTTATTATTTTTATTTATTATTATTCCTTATTATTTGTTATTAAACGATTCTTTCTTTTTTCTGCTAATACTTCGCAAACATTGCTCTTCATTTGAACTTAAAGATTGTGTCAGTCGTATAATACACCAAAGGGAATTGAAAACGAGCATTTCAAATGAAGGAATCAACATTGTGTTTTACGTATAATATTATAATTTGGAAAAAAGCAATCGATGTAATTTTATCATAACTCGCGAAGGCTTCATTTTAGGATTTAGAAGTATTAACACAGTGCATTAGAGTTTATAGCATCACCGGTAGTAAGTAATCGTATTCTGTTTAAGGGCTATTCCATTAAAACATACCCGGGACTCCAGGACGGTAATTTAATAAAAATCCATGGGTGAACCCTATTTTCCAAAATGTGGTTCTATGCCTTGGTGGTTTAAAACAAATTTCGCATCTATGCATGGGTGTAATTTTCAGGATCGTGATATTTTCACACATTGGCTTAAAAATGGACGCGAACGACGCCAGGACAATCTCGGGACAATCAGCATTTTCAAACTAAAATCCAACCAGAAGTCGTGTTTTATTATGTTTAACGTATTTGTTAAAAATCAAAACATTCCCTTACGGAAATTGCATATATGTTACTTATATGTCAAGATGTATGTTACATATATGTCACTTATACTTGGCTTATATCTTTCACTTATAAGTGACATATATTGATTTTAAATGCAAATGAGATCTATGCCGCTTATAAGTATGCAAATGAGATCTATGTCACTTATATGTCCAGATAAGTATTGCAGTTCACTTATATGTCACATATAAGTGACTTATAAGTGGCTTATATGTTTAGCTGGGATGTCAATGATATACATATAAGCAACATATAAGCCACTTATATGTCAATTATACTTCACCAGACAGAAGCACATTTAGTTTCTTGACCACCTGCAGGGATTGATTTCTAGAATCTGCAAGGTCATCCACTGATCTTGTTTTCTGTGGTTTCCTGCCGCAACAAGATCACTGCTTAGCGGGGTATACACATGTAGCCTAGCAGGGCATATACGCCTGTGGTTGTCAAGGTTAAACCTATTTCAAAGGGAAATGATTTTAAAAAATCACAGTTATGGTCCTTTTTTCGTAATTAACACATATTCATTGGCTCATGTTGAAAGATGTGTGCAAAGTTTCATTGTTATACATCTAATACTTTGAAAGTTATTAGTCACAATCACTTGTAAAAGGCAGTTAAACCTGTTTTCAAGGGGTGAACAATTCAAAAAATATGAACCATAGTTATGGGCCTTTATTAGATGCATACATTGGATCATGCTAAAGATGTTTACAAAGTTTCATTGTTGTAGACCTTATACTTTCAAGTTATTAGCCAATCAGTTGTCAGACAAAAAGTTAACGGACGGACAGACAGATGGACGGACAATCGCCAAGACCTAATATACGCCCCTAAGGGCGTAAAATATGTGAAGAAAGAAGACAGAAAGCGTTTAATCTTTGAACATAATATTGAGGTTTAATTGGTATCTTCTTTTTACAACACAGAACTTCAGCAGATGTTTCCACCGCAGGGCTTTGATCCAGCAACCACCTGTAATCAAAGAAAATATTATAATGAACATATTAAATTACATAAATGGTTTTGAAATATATAAAATATAATATATTTTTCAAAAATCAGCTATATATCTAGCACATTCATAATTATGGTTTGTTTGAAATGAACAGAATGGTGTTTTAGGTCATTTTAAACCCATGTATGGCCATATATGACAGTCGATTTTTTTGTGGTAGACATACCATCCCATTGTTCCTGGGTAGAACCAGTACTATAAACCTCTCAACATCCGTAAGAAGCGACACTTCCTCCTTGGACAAGTCTAGCTCCCAGGGGGATTTGAACCCACAACGGTGAGAGGCGAGAAAGCTTCAGTCGTACCGTCTTTTCATAGAGGCACTTATTAAAATGCATATGAAGAGGAAAAAGGAATTGAGTTAATGAGATGTAAATATATATATATATATATATATATATATATATCAGCTTTACTCCAGCTGTTCCTGAAAACATGCACGCCCCAAAGACAGCACTTTTAAAAACATATGTAGGGGTAGTTCCATTAATTCCTTCTGCAGGGGCTAAATACAAAAACAAAACAAAAAACATTTCTATAATATGGGGTTGTCTATTGGGTGGAAAATGCTTCTTGATGTATTTTTCATGCAAACTCTAACCCAATTAAAATAATCTTAAAATGCATGCATTCAATTTCGAAAAGCATGCTGGTGACGGTAAATATCCAGTGAAATTTAAATAATGCGGGGAAAAAAAGAATTCCCACAAATTAATTCACGAATGAGAACTCTTTACCAATTTCGTACGCAAATTGATAGTGACATTGTAACTATCGTACTCATACTCATTTTGATTTTAATAGTACAATCAGTAATGTTTCAGTCCTAGGAAAAATAAAAAGTGGCACCTAGTTACACTGATCTTAAGACAAAGTGCCTACAATATCATCAAAGACATTGATTCGGACATTAAACTTGTATTGTTTATCATGTCTGTCATCATCTCAAGGGCATAGCTATAGTGTTCTGTAAACAGTGTTTCCGCGAGAGCGCGTTTCTTGCGTTTTTGACGCACTAAAATGATCGGTGACGCGACATAAATCAGCTTGTGCGTTTTTCGTGACGCAATGAAATTGACTAGGCTAGCAATGAAATACCCGTCAAATTATCGTCGTAACACTTTCTTGAAAAGCTTCAAATGTAAGGAATCACGACTGAACTTATTTCTATTTACATCTTGGTCTTTATTTAGAACAGGAAAAACTAATACCTGTACTTCCGTGTTATTGTCATCGTCATATCGGTCATATTACATCTTATAATTTCATTTCAATTTACTTTATTATGCTAATCAGAATTGGAAAATCTTGGTCTATTTTTAGAACAGGTTAAACTAATGTCTGTACTTTCCGCGTTATTGTCGTCATCATATCGATTGCGTTTATAATGTGGATCTGAGTAGGTAAACGCTTATATAAAACACTAGCAAATAAAAACGCGTAGATGATCATGATACGGCCGCTAAAATGGCAGACAAACCCAAAATGAAACATTACGCCGGTTAACTTCCTTTTTTTGCTGACCAATCCACCGAAGATGTCTAATCAACTAATAATACATGTCTATCTGACATCAGTCATGGTCTATTCATCAAAATGCATGTCCAAAAAATATGACCCCTATATTTACAAAATGACCCCCAGTTTATTCTATAGGGGGTCAAGGATGACCCCTAAAAAATTGAGACCTGCAGAAACACTGTATAAACCCTGTATCTGATATCAAAATAACATATCGGTAAATCTAAATAATGCTAGCCAAAATCTTAACTAATCAAATTGTATGTTTCATTCTTATTTAACACACTGACGGTAATATTGTGTGTTTTAAGAGCTAAAAGTTACAGACATTGTCTCTTTAATGGATGTCACATGAGCAACAGATATAAATATTGTAGTGCCAGCGATTACAAACAATAAATAAAACCTTTTAGGTTTTAATCAACACATTTATTACAGCACACTTATGTGGGTCTATGAGATCATGTTTCTACACATACATTTCATGAGTGAAAAAAAGAAGTTTATTTGCTTGTGCTCAATATCTGCTTTAATTATGGACAGTGTCAAGTTACAGTAATAATAAAACTAGCTCAAAACTACTTACTAATAATGGCATTCACAATCGTGCCGTCTAGTGGTGCCCTTGATTTAGTACCCTTCACACAACTCTTTCTCAGTGTCTCGTCGTCAAAAAACACAATTATCAAAAGCCTTGCCATGGCAGTTCCACTGTTTTTTGCCTTCTAAGGCAGGCATCAAGCTGTGCTACCGATAGTCTCACACCATAGCCAGGAACCAACTCGACTTCATGTGTGCTGGAACTCTAAATGAAACAAAAAAGAGGTCAACGACCTTGAAGCTCTACTGATAGGTTTTGATAGCTAGATCAGCATTCCTGTGAAGTTTCATAAAAATATGTAACATAGTTTCAGGAGTAGTCGTTATAAGTTTTTACTATATAACTCTATGTAAACAAAGATGGCCACTGGCGGTCATGTTTAATGTTGAATCAAAATAATTTTCGACAAGGATCAACATCATGTCATGGTGATCATTTTAGAAAAAGTCCGATATCAATATCACTTACAGTTGTCAAAAAGTAGTTGCTACAAACTTGTTTTTAAAAAATAAATGTTTAGCCGTGGTGGCCATCTTGAATTTCAGGCCTATCCAAAATTTTGCTGGGATCAATTAGACATCAAGAGCAACATTCTTGTGAAGTTTCACGGAAATCTGTCAAGTAGTTTCAGAGGAGTAGTGGCTACAAGTTTTTACTATGTAATGCTATGTAAAAAAGATGGCCGCTGGCGGCCATGTTTAATGTCAAATCAAAATAGTTTTCAACAAGGATCAACATCATGTCATGCTGATCCGACCAAATGTGACCTATATTTCGATAGCTCGAACAGACTAATGGACAAATATATACCCGGACAACATTGTAATCGCTAAATCGAGATCCGTAAACGGGCTCAACAAAAATTAGAACTCTATAAAAGAATATATATGCCTGCACTTTATACCTACATTTTTTTTAAAAGTATAATAGATTAACACGTTTTTATTACATTTTCATCGGCAAAAGATTGGAATTTCTCAGCTAAATATTATTAACTAACTCCGAACACAAAAATAACTGTGACGCCGAGTTGACGTCAATAACGTGGTACTGACGTCAACGTTATCCGCTGATAACGTTCAACAAAGCGAATAATTTCGGTTAAAATCATGCACAAACTGATTTAAAATGTAATAAACAGATTATTTAACTGCTGTGTTCGATTATAGAGAAATCCTTCACTCGATGGTAACATGTTTTTTCACTCACTCATACGCTCTTTCGTGAAAAGAATCACACGTCTCCCATCTCATGAAGGATTTCCATATAATCGATCCCAGCAGTTAAATAATCTGCGCAGTATCATCAGTGAATATTTTTAATTATAAATATTTATGGAAGATACTCCTTAGGCCAAATAAAATTATACCTGTGTTTACTGTAACACTGCTGAAAAAAATTGGGTAGGCAGGTAGGCATTTTTTTTTTTTTTTTTTGGCGTTTGGCGAAGTTAATTTAAGGTGGCGATGAGCTTTGATGAATGGGAAAATGTCATTGTGGTATTTTAAAAACAACAATAGATAACAATATGAAATTGTGTATGTGTTATTGTTTCCCAAAAGGCATGGCAACAACTGGCTCTTTTCCCAATCACTTGCAATTATTGCAAAAGGGTAAAACAGTTTATTTTTTGCAAGTCCGGAAGGGGATCAGTTCCAACAGCAGGACAATGAGCACATGAGTCGGCCGTGATAGCGTGAACATAATTATTTAAAAAAAAAAAGGAGTCGGGGTTGTTTTCAGCGGGTCGGTCGGGTTACAGTAAACTCAGGTATAATTTTATTTGGCCTTACTTTGAAAATGTCAAGCAATACGTATTTATAGACCGATACTTACAGCTTGATATGCAGTATAAATGTCGTCATCCATGGAATCGATACTTTCCACTTGCTGGCTCACTGACGGAATATTCTTCTGTGTGTTTGGTGTCATTAGTGAGTTTGTTGGTGGAATATTCTGTTTGTTTGGTGAGCTTGTTGGTGAAATATGTGCGTTTGATATTGTTGGTGTAGTTATCTGCAGCCTGTTAAGTGGCATTGCTTTCTGTGTGATTGGCTGTATTTGTGATGTGCGCATATTATGCTGGGTGTTCAGTGGAATGGATTGCAGTATGTTTGCAGGTGGCATTGATGATGTGTTTTGCATAAGAATGTCAGTCTTCTCCTCTAATTTTTTTCTTGTTCCATGATTTCAATTTGGGAAGCGCAAGAGCAATCCACTGTTGAGCACTGGTCTGTGATAGAGTTTGCTGTTGAATGGTAGCTTGGTCCTTGAATTTTTCTCGTGATAGTTACCAGGCCATTGAGTTAAAAAAAAAATTGTCTCGTTTATTTCTTCCTCCCTCCACCTCCAGTCCTTTCCTGGGCATATTTTAAAAACCTTTTAATTTCATCCTCCACAAAGGTCTCCACCACTTGTCTGAAAAGGAAAGAAAGATATATATATGAACAAATTTACTGAAAAGGAAAGTAAGATATACGAATCTGTTTATTTACACAATTAATATATCAAAAGGCCACGGCGTACAACCATTTCATGCCGAGTAAGGAATTTACAAATCGCGTAATTACGCGGAGTTTTGGTGATAAAACTACTCGGCGTGGGAATCGGCTCTCGGCGAACTTACGCTACGATACTTTGCGTATAACGGTTACGCCACGATACTTTGTGTATACAAACTCGGAGTTCGTCGAGTCGAAACTGCACAGGTGAAAGGTGCAACACTTTATTACTGCAGTTATTTTAATGCATAATTATTCAATAACTTTAAAAAAAGCAGAAAACAATTTTTATTTTTGTTTTTTGAAAATTCGAATGCCCGGATAATGTCACGATAATTATATGGCGGTTCCTATTACCGGCTTCGCGGCGACAACATAAAATACAATTAGTAATTACTATACTGGAAATTACAATTATTATTTAATCGGTGTTTGTAAAACGATTTACGATTCTGCTGTTGATTATTATTATATCGATGTGTTTTTTTAGTAAAAATAAGCAAACAAATTGTAAAGAATTCCGGGTCATAAACCTGTTGTTAGTGCCGGGGATTATGGGTATACATCCAAATTATTTATGTCGGTCTCAGGAGAACTGATTTTTTGACAACAGAAACGGAAAAACGTTTGATTAAATGCATTAAAAGTTTGAAATCCGTATTTTTTTCGCAATGTCAGTGATTTATTTTCCAATGGACGCATTGCTTGAAAATTGTACAAGTGGTAAATAACCGTTTTCGATGTGATAACAAGAGAACAAATATAACACGACACCGGTTAAAGTAGAACGCAATCACAATGTAGTACGCGTATTCTGATTGGGTAAAAACTATTTGTCATCCAATCAGTAACAACATTCTACTAACTGTTGGTGTTCGCTAGTATGGAAATCCCTAGACTGTGTCATGGTCCTTTGCGCTTCTCTGTTGAGATAACAGAATAGAATAGACTAGGAAATCCCGGATGATGAACACAAAATGCCACCGAAGAAAGTAATAAAAAATTACCCACAATTAAAATGTTTAAAGTTAAATTGACACTTGATTGGCATGTCAAACTACTCAGGACTAATTGAACTGTTTAAAGTTTGTGTAGACTGTTTGCAACCATAAAATAAAGAAAAAATACAGAGATTTTATGATGGTGATTACCCGTTACAGAACCGAGACAACTGCGCCATATAAGCACATATTCTAAAAGAAATACTTTGTAAAACAAAGAATGGTAGCAATATATAATAAGGAATAACACGAAAATGATACAGTTTTGAAACTATGCACATATTTTGCTGATGTTTTACTGAATTGAATGTTGTTTAACGGCTCATCAACACAGTATAATAGGTTATTTAGAGCCGCCCCAGAGAGAGGGGAAGGATACATAGGAATCCGGGAACCTGCCCTACTCTTATTATCGAATAGATTCCTATGTTTTTTTAACGTGCTCGGAGGATAGACCCGATACACGGGACCGCCCTGTTTACGTCCCCATCCGACGGACGAGGCTAAGGGAAAGGGTCTTGCCCAAGAACACACCGACGGAACTCAGTGGCACCACGGAGGATTGAACCCGTGGCCTCCAGTTACAAATCTGTCAACATATGTGAGTCCCAGCGACTCATTAATGTAGACTTCAAAATGAATTACTGAATGTATTCATTATATTTATCAGTCATGTCAACTTTGCACGGCGTTTGTATTTTTCTGCCAATTGATTGCTTTTTTCAAGCGCGATGTCGGACAAGTTGAAGTTGTCGGAAAATTTAGATCTGTTCCCAAAAAATAAATCGCCAAAGGTGTGAACTTATGGTTAATTGGATTCTACACAGAGTGACTTCGTGTCCTTTCGCCACGTGGATTCGCCAAATCCAAACATTGACTTGGCATAGATTCGCTTGGCACTCAATAGGGCCAAACTCGGCAAATCGAGTAAAGTGTGTGCTTCGCGTGAGCCGTACTGTACATGTTGCCCTCTACAGAGCTAGATTTAATACCTTTAATTAATACATTACCAATTATAATTTTGCAGAGACATGTGTTCTTGAAGGGAAATTTCCATTCATATTGATTTTCGCCATCAATCCATTTGACATCGTCCTGAAAGAGAATAAGGACCTTTAAGAGAACAATCATTTGATTCTTAGTATTTTACTCTTTTCACATGTTTTCATACTTAGCTTCCAGTTGGGTAATGGCTGCTTAAACAAAGTTGCTGCAAGACAGATTGATAACCCACCCTTTCAATCTTGCGCGTTATGTACACAAATGTTTAAATGGAAGTTATACAATTTAAGCGCTATAGCTACTAGAAGCGCTAGTTCAAGCTCAAATCAAGATGGATATAAAAATAGCTAGGGCCAGAATTAACGATTGTTTGTTTGCCGTCACCTGAATCAGGACTAGGTACTGCGAAAGTATGGCTGATGGGGTCATTGTCGTATTGTGTACTACAGAAAGGTACCCGGGGTACATCTATGTATACAGAAACGTACCCTAAAATCTTTGAATCCAGAACTATCCCCAAATATACAGAAACGTAACCGGACAAACAAGATCTCATTGGCGGAATTGAAACAATTTAGAACTTAATAAACAACTACTTAAACAATATTGTTTATCATTAACTATTGCACTATTGTTCTTAAAAACATATTTAGGCTGCCATAGTTAGTAATAAAATCTAGAACGTATTGTCATAAAACCGGAAGTTGTAAATCATCAAATCCCGCGCAAAATGTAAACAAATACACAGCTCGTCATTCAAGAAAAGTTTAATGAAAGAATCCCTGTACTTTTATTTCTGAAGCCCCCACCGGAAAAACACACACACACACGCAAATTTGCATTGGGAATTCTGATAATCGAATCATCAAAAATATTGTTTTTCAAATATAAATTGGCGCCAGTAAATACGTAAATACATTAAATATGTAAGCTAAACTTTTAAGAAAGTGAATCGTTAATGAAAGTTTCGCATTGTACTCTCACGAGATTTTGTCATTTATGTATATTTGGGGGCCTTTCTGGATTTCGATAATTTTCGGGTACATTTCTGTAAACATAAATGTAACCCGGTTGCCTTTCTGTAGTACCCAGTATGACAATGACCCAATCAGCGAAAGTATGCTATCTTTTGGACGGGATGTAAAGCCTTCAGCACTGTGTGCAGGGAGAGCCACACACATTGCATGCAAGATCTCACTGTAATTCTTAATTCAAGCATTCTTTGACCTTAAAAGCCTTCTTTTTTTATCTTTTTGTGTGTGGCTTTTTAAGCAAAGCAGATGAAATATCAAAATCGTAAAATGAGCAGGCAAGGTCAGAGAATGCTCGGAATATGGTGTGTGTTGTGTTGTGGTGGGTGGTGGTGGTGGTGGTGGTGGTGGTGGGGGGGTATCTCAAAAGAGCATTACCGTCAAGAGACTGGTCGTTATATCTTTTGAAAAAAGGATAGAAAAACTTCAAAAAAGATGGGCCCATTCTAACGAGTACGAAATCGATCGGGATTCGTTATTGTTCACAAATATTTTACACATACTTTTCCCATCAAACAAAGTAATACTGACTTACCACTTCGAACTTGATCACCGACGCTTATGGAATATCGAAATGACTGTACTAAAACGATTTTATACACACATTTCTTTGTAAACAAGACACAATCTCAGTTTTCCGCGTGAAATTTTATATCCCTGCATTTGATTGGCTGGGTCAGCATTTCCGTTAGTGGCCTCCTACCGGATATCCAGGGGAGGAATAGAATAGAATAGAATATCTTTTATTTTCAATTATGGGCCATCACTGGCATAGTAATCACATAATAATTTTGACATATATGCATGAGGTTATAAAATAACAAAAGCTTAATTCTGATTATACAACACAATTAAACATAAGTAAACATCTAATTAGATAAGGCATAAAACAACAATAACAGTTTATCAATTCAATTCAAGAACTTCAACAAGTTCTTGCAGCTGTTAAGTGCACATTATATTTATGAAAAATCCATGATTTTTAACACTAACATGACATACCTGTTTTGTTACTTATATTACAGTTCAAATGATTAAATCTCATGGTATAACATGTGTAAATAAACCCTGCTGTTCTATTGATTATATATTCGTCTTCATTACATAACAAGAAAGCAAACTGATTTTTGTATCATAAACATTGACATTTTTACATGTATTAGAGATCTCTGTTGTAAATTCATTTCTTACTGAAGCATATTTTGGACATTCCAACATAAAATGAATTTCGCTTTCAATTTGATTAGTATCACAAAGTTTACAGAGTCTGTCTGTTAATGGAATATTCTTGTACCGACCAAGTTCTATTTTGAAGTTTATGTGCGCTTAATCTTATTTTAATAAGACAAGATCTAACCTTAGGATCCTTAACAACATATAGCATAAGCACGCAGTTTTCCAGTATTACCCTCAACACATATACTGGAGGTAACATCTGTTATAAACTTCCGACTTCGAATCATTAGGATAAACGTTTTACGGGTTACGCTGCCTTTGGAATATACGACATTTTATTGTTGCAATTAGGCCTAACGTACGTTACTTGCAAAACGAATTCCGCGGATGCAATTCGTCAATATATAGGTAATTAAAGAGGACATTTAAGGAGTACAGTATATAATTCTGCAATGATTAATGGCGTTATCTATCACATCTTTTATTTACCTACACCTCGATAAACAATTTTATGATTGATATATCATATATATATATATATATGTATACATATATATATATATCCACAATGTTGAAAGGTCTACCTTTTATCAACGTCTATACAACGTTACAATTCTAACGATGTTCCAACGTTGAGAACGGTAACGTTGAATCAACGTTGATACAACGTCAGTACTCACATCCATACAAGTTGATGGTTGAAGGTTGAATAGGGCAACGTTGATTCAACGTTGAAGTAACGTTGATCGAAGTCGTGACCAGAATCCAACCACATCTCAACGTTGAATCAACGCTGTGTGCCCACTGGGCGGGGCGCTTAAAGGGGCGAATACGGTACATTGTTTTTAAATAAATGCAAACTAGTTAAAAGTTAAGAAACTACTAGATTAATAATTTGAAATGTAAAGTTCAATGACTGATAAATACTTTCAGATTGTCGTGTATCCCTTTAATGTGTGTAAACATTGGTGTATTGGGATTATACCGTTTAAGTTTGACAAACAGACTGTCATGATGTGATTAAGAGGAAATAAGTGCATCTGTTGTCATCTTTACCAAAATATTCTGTATGCACTGCTGTACCATGCAATGGTAAATAAATGATAAAAATAAAAGTTTGTATTAAAAATTATTTTTTATCTTAAAACCCGTTTTAAATGCATGTTGAATGTCTCCGAAATCTGGTAATAATGATTCCCACATTGTCATATCAAACTGTGCAAAAATTGAAATTACAGAATTTGTAAATATTTCACTTTATTTTGGACTTAGAAAATTACAGACATCGGCAACTAAGAAAGTGATTAGAAAATGCCTAAGTTCTCACTTATATGCGGTAAATGTTGTATACAGCACTCCTGTACAACTATTTGACCTATGTCAGATCCGCATATAAGTGACATATATGCGAGTTATATGTCAAAATCAGCTTGACTTACACTTGACATATACATATAACTCACTTACTCAGGATTTGATGAGACTTGTAAGTGAAGTATAAGTGACATATATGTTGCATATAAGCCGCATATAAGTCGCATATATGTCGCATATATGTTGGTGTATGTAGATTCGGTAAGGGTTCTCTCCCTTGATTAAGTTCACCAGTTTGAAAGTGTGCATTTAATTGGTTGATTGCATGATTTAAACCAATCGCATTACAGCTTTCATAATGACATTGAGTGGTCACGCAAATTTGTCACTTTGGACAGAAAAAGAAAGATCACTTGAATATTAATAGTTTGAACTGTGATTTCCTTTTCATATTCTTATATTTCGATGAATTGCTGTATAATATTTTTCTATTAACAAGTCTGTATCATACAAAACGCTTAACGATGAACGCTTATTCACAAATGCAAGCTGCTAACACTGGAACGCACACCTGTTTTGGATGTTTTAATTTGTGGGACCATTTACGTTTTTTGACGTGATTCGCGGCGCGATCATAAAACTGTAAAATAAAATAATATTGTTTTTATTATATGATGCAATGGATAAATGAAAAGAAAAGCCTGAGGCTTCCCAATTGCAAAAAAAACCTCCTTATTTTCCCAATCCCGGGTAAAAACATTCCAATGTAAAACAATTTTTTTTTTTTTAAGAAAGTTACTTTCATTGTTAAAATCTTTGCTAAATTCAATACCTGATTGATAGTGTTCCTAAAGCATACATTTTAATAAACGTTTTCTCTTTAAAAACATTCTTTTAAGAAAATTATGCTCTTTTTCCCCATTTTTGAATATCTCGTTCATCTTTTCCCCAAAATCAGCCAGCTAGGACTTTTCCCAATTTGCTGATTGGGGCTAGAACCACTTACATTCTTCAAGCAGTTGTCATGTTTTTATGTAGTTCATACGTAAATTTATATGTAGTTCAATACATAAATAAAATCTATGGGTGGTTGGGTGTATTGTAGCCAACTTAAATTCTATAGGTGGGTCTTGCAAACTCCATTTTGCATCTATGGGTGGGTGGTCAATTTCAAAAGTGACTTCCTGGGGTCCATGTATGATTTAATGGAATAGCTCTAAATTTAATTTCTCGTTCATGTATACAATTTTCCAGTCTTGAAGATATATCATATAAGCATACATATGTGCAGCGATGAAATGATATTATGCATTTTTCCATGCAAAATGTATCACTAACTCGAACACCTCTCAAAAAAGGTTTGCTTCTTTACTGACCGAATGAAGTGTGTTTTTGAAACGAAAAAATCATACCATCACAACAAACTGAGATATGAATATTTGCTGTTATAACAAACTTTAGAGACAAACATTTGAATGGAATCATCAAATAAGTTAACTTGTTAAAATGTGGCACTTCTAGGGATACAATGACATATTGGTGAAAAACAACAACAACCTACTTTCCTTATTTAAAGTAATAACAATAATAGGAAACTAATTTCAGAAATGTTATCATACAAAGAGTAAATCTAAATCAGAAACTAAATAAACATTTTCCTTTCATTTTTAAATTGAGACATTTTACTCAAGTGGTTCTAAACCACCCTAACCCACTGTATATGAGGGTTAAAAACCCGAAATCGACCAAAAGTTATAATGGAAGTTGTAAACCGGAATATACATACGACTATTAAAATCCATATATCCCGGAATCAAATCAAACCACGTTTTTAAATTCGAGCCAAGATGACAGAAATATGATATAACAAATCACGTAGGAGTCATTACTGAAAACGTGCAGAACTGTATATTAGCGAAAGACACACTCAATGTCGAATGTAATGCGTACTTTTTACACGAACACTTGGGTATTTTGCAATATTATTTCTCCATTTTCTTCCAAATTAAAAACGGTTTACAGGTTTAAGTTGTTTACAAGTGCTTCTATCCAGTGATGAACGCATTTCACAATTACGAGATGCATTGCGTCTCCTTTATTATTAAAACCTTTGCACGTTTTCAACACTGACCCCCAGGTCATTTACGATTTCATTTATCCGTCGATTTATTCTCGAGTTTAATATCGTGCTTGACTTTTAAAGAAACGAAAATGCTTATTTCCAATGGTATATGCATTATAACATTACGACACCTATTCCATTGTTTAACATCATGTGACATCTCTGTTTCATTTTTTTACCGGGTATATATATTGCTAATTGGCTACCTGAAATGTTTAAACATCAACTAAATTATAAAGTATATGACATCCTAAGATAGGGTATACATAATTATATTATTGACGACAATGTCCAGTGACAATCTTTAATATTTTTTAATATCTTGAGGCTACACAATTCATACAAACTTAATAATCCATATATTAGTAAATAGATTGCAATAAGACAATGGGGAAAGATGGTAGTACATGTTAACGTGGCTCCAGCGTAAATGGAGTGTCTACAATAGAATTTGCAGCAACTCTGCAGTTCAGGGTGAGAAGGTTCTAGGCCCGTTCTCCATATTTATCTCGATGTACATGGAGGATGAGCCTGGCATGTTCATGCCTGTTAGGCCCCATATAACCTTTCATGTGTTGATGTGCCTTAAAACCCCAATTCAATTCAATGTTTTAGTCAAGGTCGATTTAGTCAGAGTCGATTCATCTGAAATACGGATATATAAGGGTATATAAAGTAGACGTGTTAAACACGCACTTTCAACAATTTCAAATGCATACACTTCAAAAGCAGACTCTGTATTTAAAACTGTATATATTGTATTTAAATTGTATTTCTTGTTATCAAAAGAGGTTATGGGCGACCCTATCACATTGCAACGCACGGCATACAATTCGACACTATGCTTTCCTCTTTGATTAGGCGATGACCCAACACAGTGTGGACCTTATAATGACGTCTACCTAAATACTTAAAGGAATGGTAACGTTTGTCTTCAGTATTGCCGTGATTTATTCTCTTATACTCTGGCTTTTGCCAAGTCATTGAGTACTTGCATTTCAGCTTTTTTGGCGTTGTTATACCCATATATTAAAATTGTATTCTTTGAATTATAATTATATTGCCTATTTAATGCTGCCTAGCTATTGTTTATATGGAGTGTGTACCTTTAAGAAGTAACATTGGAGGAATTGCTCACTGATTTGCTCTAGATAAATATACATCTACTATTGTATTCGTTCTATTCCAGATGTTGTATCAGGGTGATTAAGTCAGCCAGACCGGGTCTTGGAAAATCACTTTTGAGCAAAAGAATAGCAGAGTCTTTCTGTGAACAGAATATATATGAACATTCACCCGAGGCATTGTCTATACTGATACCTCTACACATGTCAGTTATAGACATTCACGAAATCACGACGACATTGCTAGAACGCACTAAACATGACGGTGACAATTCTGAAAGAATAATTCGTATCGATATAACGTCAATGGTAAGCCTTACTTAACATATAAACTAAACGTTTGTATATGTATGTTATTGATAAACTTAACGTTTTTATTATGCGTTAAAAACGTGTAAATGAAATGTTCATTGTGTAAAGAAGAAGTATCTGATTAAATACCTTGCAAAAAATGAGCACAAACAAGTGAAAAGGTAGCAGACTCGGTTTTATTTAGCATGTTTCTGAACGGTAATTTAAGGTGTAGCATCTCTAACGCTCCATAGCTCCGGCTAAAAATGGATTCTACTTTACAGTCATAATGAATGGGCTCGGCGATCCCAAAACACCAGTAAGTAATAATACTACTGATTAGTAGTCGTGGGGACTCTTTATAGCCGTCAAACAACAATAAACGATCACAAGTATGGGTGTCCATACAAACTGAAAAAAAATTCAGTGAAAGAACTTTATTTAAAGGCATTTTCTGTAGTTTTTCATGCGCAGCATTTTGGGCGACTTCTCTTCTAAAATAATTGAATGGATTTTCCTAAAATTTACAGGAATGTTGCTCTTGATGTTTAGTTGTATCTATTGTCTTTTTTTTTTTTTTTTTTTTAATTTTTTTATTGACTTTATTTATATAAATGCCTATTAATAGAAACATACATAAAATAGGAAAAATATAGCATTTTGTAAAAATTCAAACAAAATTAAAGAATTTAAGCATAATGGTAGGGTTCCAAAAACCAATAGTAAATCTCAATATGCATGGTCACCTATAATTTTAATTGCATATATTGTCTTACTATATGTTCAAATAAGTGCCTAGGAAGTTTGAACAAATTCTGTTATTAGGAACATAACAAAAAAGGAAAATATACCATTTTTATATAATTTCATACAAAACTTGGCCTTTTAGCATAAGGGTAGGGTTTCAATTTTTTTTTCTAAACAAGCATGAGGACCTCACATTTTTATTGCACATTTTGTTTTTATATATGTTAATCTGTGTGCTTAGAAAGTTTAAACAAATTCTCTTATTGGGAACATACACAAATAAAGGAAATTGTATCATTATGGGCTAATTTGTGCATAAATTGTGGTAATGGTCTCAACAGATTTAGTAAAAAAATAGAGGTTTTACATAATGATGAGCTTTAAATGTTATTGTAATTAAATATTCTTTACTTTAATACAATTTTAGCAGAATTGTGACCAATGAATAAATGATTAGACTTCAAAAATGTCTTATTTAGCTATTTCATGAACTTATTCAACTTTTTTTTTTGACATGATGGTGGCATTACACATTATTTTTTAAAATGTTAACAATTATTGTGACCTACCATTATTTTTGCATTTTCTGTCTATGTATATAACAGACTTACTGCACAAAAAGTTTAAAGAAAATCTCTTATGCAGAAAAAAATATAGAAAATGTCTTTAAATGCCTTCGACATACAAAATATAGAAAATGTCTTTAAATGCCTTCGACATACATATTTTTAGCAAACATATTACAATTTATGGTAAGTACAACATACGTTTAGCAAACATATTACAATTTATAGTAAGTACAACATAATTTACATCTGTGCTTATCATATATATCAGGTGCCTGTAAGCTGATACGCACAAGTTATGACTAGTAGTGTATCAATACTCATTACAGGTAATTCGTACGCCTGTTATATTGTTTTTAAACAGTATAACAATTGTTTAAGAATAATGCTAATAAGTTACTGAATACTCGTATATGGTGTTACGCATATTTGTTTACGCTTAAATGTATGCGGTTATTTCAAATCATGGACAAGCGCTCTTGATTTATTCTATTAAAAATATATTTGGTTCGCAATTTCGTGTGGTTAATGAGATTATTTAGTTTATCTTAAATATGTTTTATGTTTGTGGTTTCGCATTCTTTTTCCTTGTAATTGTTGTTTGTTTTGTATACATACTTTTGGTTGACTGTGTTCTGTGAATGCTAATTTCCTGTTCGACTTTTATACCTACCCTTATTCAAACTGAATACAATATTCAAGGTGGAGACAGGTATTGATCACCTACTGTTTAACATGTGTGTACTCGGATGTCTCGTGAACAAAGAAGGTCATGTCTGGAGACGAAATGACCGTTGTTTGATTTTGGTGGAGAAAACAATGAATAAGGTATACTCTTATATTGTTTAAAGGAGTATATGTAAATAACAAATTAGTGTAGTTTAGATATAATACAATGGTAAATTAAAAATATACTTAAAGTAACAATAATGATAGATATGGTCTTATAGAAACCACAGCAATCAAACGCATAGACCGTATAAAGGAGCATATTTAAAAAGTAAAAAAAAAATGGTTACCTTAAATTTATGTTACGTGTACACAGCCTCGCTACTATCCAGTCTTCGACTCCCAAAATGACGGTGTCAATAAAAGTACATCCCATCAAAAGAGCATCTCTAACAATAATGTCCACATCCAGAGGAATTAGCAAACGTGTTGTTTTAAAACTATATACAAATACATAATTAGCGAATAATTAACACTTTCGTTAACAACTAAACGCACTTAAAATTACTGCTAAAGTTAGTAATTGTTCTAACCAAACGATGAAACTCAACACGTTAGATTCAATTAAGCGCAACCGGTTTAATTGGCTGACTGTAATAATTATATATTTCGAATGATGGATGATAATTGACATATTTCTTTATTTATCAATTAAGAATGGCTCAGGAGACGGATGCCATGAGATGTTGTTGCTCCTTCCGGACATTTGGTGTAAATCAACAGAAGAATGTATTGATGCTAACAGTCGCACAGGTAGAGCAAGTTCCATAACGGATTATCATTTACTTAATTATTAAAAATCTCATTTACTTCACGTATACTGAAAATCAAATGGTGTGTACTTCCACAAATAATAGCTGTTTCACTCTGATTTGATGTACATTCTAGTTATACCGTGTATTTTGTTTAACCCTGATTATTAATATATCCAATGATGCATATCACAAATACTTCAGTTGTGTGTTCAAGATAGTAGTAGGCAGTTCAAAGGCAAAAACAACAAACAACTTTGATGGCATTTTTTAGTAGAATTTGGCATCCATGCTTATTTAAGTCTTTATAAATATATCCAACCATGATAGGGGTGGATGCCATCTTGACCTTTGTTCCTGTGGGTAAAATAACTAAGTTAAAGGTAAAACGAATAATTAGAGTATATTATCACTTTCTATTCAGTTACGTATATAACTGTTCTAAAATATTTGGATACTGTACTAGAAATAAAATGCGTTATATAATGTCGAATTTATAGTACTTAAATGGAGTCAAAGGTCAAGTAAGTGCACACATCTTTATTCTATAATTCTATAGTTGTATATCCATAATGAATGATAACTGTGAGATATCATTCAATATATTTAAATGTGCATGTTTAGCAGAATGGTTATATCTGTGGAACTGTATATATCAAAAACTGTAAAATTATGATTAATACACAATAAAACAAAGCACCGCAAGTACTATAAAACAGAAATTACGTTATAATATGAAAAGGTAAAGCTGAGTATTTCATGTCAACGATAATTTGTTTTCAAACTTAATTTAAAAATGCACGTTCGACGAGATCGTAATATATATCGGTGTGCTGATAATTTATTCAAAGTACTGATCGTACTGAAAAATGCCTATTTATAATAAATAACATATAACATACATTGTCGAAGTCGGTATTTATTATTAGCATTTGTAGCATCATCATTATATAAGCATACAATAAATTCACAAATTACAGAATTGGCAAAAGTAGGCAATAAATCCTAAATACACTAATCTTAGCATGTACATTATCACTTTACGCTCGATCCAAATCGTGGTTATCATCAAAACTCATCACAGTTCCTTGTGAGATGAAATACCAAATATTTTTAAATGGCAGAAGACAAGAATAGCTGGTTTGCGTGAAAGACAAAAACAGTTGGTCTGCGGAAGATTATAAGAAAAATTGGTCTGCGGCAAATACAAGGACAAGTCTTTTGTGTTTAAAGGTTACACGCCTAATGTAAAAATCCTTCTAAATTATTTTTAAACTGTGACCATTTTATCTTTCAAATCCATGCAGAGTAAATTATGAACATATAATATTATTCATGTAACTTACACATATTTGCACCTTTGTGGCTTCTCTAATTATTGCATCATTCTACCTTTCTTCGGTTAATTCCAAAAAATAAATAAAGCGGTGGCCTTTATATAAATTTCACCATTGTTCGATAAATAATAAATAACCGTACTGCTCGCATATGTAGTGTTGTTAGTTTTCTTTATTTGTCCACCTTAATAACAGTGAATTGTGTAACTGCTCAGCTCATCATCGTCCTAAACATCAACCCAATTATAAAAACAAACATTTTACTTATTTACTTCAAACTTGCATGTATATCAAATCTCAGCGGCTCCCCCCCCCCTTTATTGTTGGTAGTGTAGGCACGTAGTACTTAGCTTTGTCCATCTCTGTTATCTCCTCCCCACTCTAACAATACAGTGTTTTTTTCCCATAATGTTCTTCTTTGTGTATATTATTTAATGGTACACAGGACATACCTTTACACATTACACTCATCACCCATACCCTTTGCACCCTAACCAGCCCCTCACCCAGTAGCTCACAACGGGTTCTTGATGACATTAATGGCTAACTCATTCGGTTGATCTATTTTGTTGCCTGGTTTGGTGAAACCTGGAAGTGATCATTGCGTTTTTAACAACGAATTGTCCTAACTCCTGAGTTGTCACTTTCATTTCTAAGAAATATACGAGATCCCATTTTGCGTAGTTTGTATGATGGTCGTATATTTTCATTCAAGCGGAAACATTGATGTTAACACCCCAAGTCAGTTTCAGTTTTTGAGTTCTGATGAAGTATGTTGGATATTACAAGCGAGACAGATAGACGATGGATAAAAGAAGACCGAAGTCAGCAAAGCTAGGCAGTTAATTACTAATTAAATATGGATGAAAGTTTCCTTCCTATGTTAATTATTTGCAGTTGTATGCATAAATGCATATGCAATACGTGTCACTCTGAATTCCGTGTGGACGGATATTGAAAACAAGAGGCCCAAGAGGGCCTGTGGACGCTCTACTGGCTAATATGGCTCTTATGACATCAATGAAGCGAGTGACTATCGTCTTAAAGAGGCAAAATATAGCATTTTAACTATATCAAGAGCAATAACTCCGTCATTACTGGTCCGATCTGGCTGTTTTTCAAAGTTGGCCAGTAGAGATAATAAAAAAAAAAAAAAAAAAAAAAAATAAAAAAAATAAAAAAAAAAAAAAAAAAAAAATAAAAAAAAAAAATAATGAAAAAATATATATATATATAAAAAAAAAATAAAAATAAAAAAAAAAAAAAAAAATAAAATAAAAATAAAAAATTCAAAAAAAAAATATGTGAAAAAAAAGAATAAAAAAAAAAGAAAAAGGAAATAACAAAATAAAAAATAAAGAAATTAAAAAATTTAAAACAAGCATTGATGTAAAACTGTGACTCCCGGGGCGGGGCCAGATGTGACCCCAGGGTCATCATTTGAACAAAATTGATAAAGGACCATAAGCTTATAGCAACAGCAAAATATTAAACCTCTGGCTCTTGCAGTTTCAGAGAAGAAGATTTTTTAAGTTTTTCCCTATACATGTCTATGTAAAACATGTGACCCTTGGGGCGGGACCAAATGTGACCCCAGGGTCACCATTTGAACAAACTTGGTAAAGGACCATAAGCTTATAATAATTGTAAAATATCAAACCTCTGGCTCTTGTAGTTTCCGAGAAGAAGATTTTTTAAAAAAAATCCTATATAAGTCTATGTAAAACTGTGACCCTCGGGGCGGGGACAAATTTGACCCCAGGGTCACCATTTGAACAAACTTAGTAGAGGACCATAAGCTGATGCTACATGTAATACATGAGAGCTCTGTGCCTTGTGGTTTCAGAGAAGATTTTTTAAAAAAAAATCCTAAATGTCTATATGAAAAACATGCAAAACCTCAATATACAAACTTTGGACCCCCGAGGCACGGCCATTTTTGACCCCAGGGACTTTATTTGAACAAACTTGATAGTCTAGGCGTTGGCAATCATTTTAAAAGAAAAACTGTTGAAATCTGTCAAGCGGTTCTGGAGAAGAAGATTTTTTAAGGTTTCGACCATATATGGTAATGGCAGCCATCTTGGATGTAGCGCTGACCTAATTTTAACAAATCTAAAAAGCATTCATCTAAGGATCATCCATTTGAAGTTTGGTCAAAATTAGCCAAGCGGTTTCTGACGAGAAGTCGTTTGAAGAATTCCCTATACATGTCTATGTAAAACATGTGACCCTTGGGGCGGGGCCAAATGTGACCCTAAGGTCACCATTTGAACAAACTTGGTAAAGGACCATAAGCTTATAGTAAATGCAAAATATCAAACCTCTGGCTGTTGTAGTTTCTGAGAAGAAGATTTTTTAAACAAAAATCCTATATAAGTCTATGTAAAACTGTGACCCTCGGGGCGGGGACAAATTTGACCCCAGGGTCACCATTTGAATAAACTTAGTAGAGGACCATAAGCTGATGCTACATGTAATACATGAGAGCTCTGTGCCTTGTGGTTTCAGAGAAGAAGATTTTTTAAAGTTGTTTCCTACATGTCTATATGAAAAACATGCAAAACCTCAATATACAAATTTTGGACCCCCGGGGCACGGCCATTTTGACCCTGGGGACTTTATTTGAACAATCTTGATAGTCTAGGCGTTGGTGATCATTTTAAAAGAAAAACTGTTGAAATCTGTCAAGCGGTTCTGGAGAAGATTTTTTAAGGTTTCGACCATATATGGTAATGGCAGCCATCTTGGATGTAGCGCTGACCTAATTTTAACAAATCTAAAAAGCATTCATCTAAGGATCATCCATGTGAAGTGTGGTCAAAATTAGCCAAGCGGTTTCTGAGGAGAAGTCGTTTGAAGAAAAGTTAACAGACGACGGACGACGGAAGACAGACAACACACCATCCCATAAGCTCTGCTGGCCCTTGGCCAGTAGAGCTAACAATAGCGCAAAATTGTTAGAAATACGCATGTCGTGAAGGGATTGATCGGAGAGTTACCTACATTTAGATTTATCTACTTCGTTAAATTTGAGCCTACTTCGTTAAATTTGAGCCTACTTCGTTAAATTGAAAATGCTCAACCAATAAATGGACAAGTACTCTGGGGGATACAATGATCGGATGTCGCAATTTATCGAGATTTATTTGGTAATAGGTATTTTGACAAAGTAACTTACATTTAGATTAGAATTTCTCCAAGTTATTGAGCAAACCGTGTCTGTTTCAACAAATGCCACCAATTAAGGAGCAATAACTCTAGTGTTACTGAAGTGATTTGGTTGTTTACCGAGCTCGACTACGATATTTTGGCCATTATCATTGGATCCATGTTTGGTTAAAATTAAATTATAATTATTCAAGTAATTAAGTACACGTTGTCAATTTCAAGAATTTTCACTCAAAAAGGGAGATAACTCTGGGATTATTGGTGCGATCTGGCTGGTTATCACAGGGCAGTTAGTTCCAGGCTTACTGGTGCAACCTGGCTGGATATCACATTTGATCGAGATATTTTAGCCATAAGCCTGTTAAAATATCCATTAAAATTATTAACGTTATTGAGCAAAAAATCGTTAATTTCAAGAAGTTCGCCAATAAAGGGGATATTATACTATGGTTACCGTTGCAAACTTGCTGGTTTTCAAGCTCGACCAATATGTTTTGCCCATAAACATTGTTTCCAAGTTTGGTATATTTTCAATTAAAATTACTCAACGTATTGAGCACATCGTCAATTCAAAAACAGAATCACCAATTAAGTGGATATAACTCCAGGAATACTTGTTCAATCTGGTTGGTTATCGAATTTTGACCGAGATATTTTGTCCAGAAGCATTTTTTCCAAGTTAGTTAGCTTTGGATTAGAATCATTCAAGTTATTCAGCGGACACTAAATTTCCCTTTTATGCACTTGGATAACCTTTGACATGTTGTATGACCTTAGACGGCAATGGCATCCGGCCCTACGGTGTTCGGGAAACTCCAGTAATTATCCTGGTATCACTGAAAGATTTCTACTAAACATGCCATTAACGCCAAAAGTAAACTTTTCTTATTGCAGTTGGGCCACCTACTATAAATAGCCACAACAAATACAAAAAATAAACTGTTAGTACATTTTCATATTTCATTTTTGACGTATAAAAGTATTTCACTTTTTTGAATAATAGTTTTTCTTCTTTAAAGTTGGCCAGGGATTCGACACACAAGTGTTCAACAGTGAACTATTTCAAAGGCCTATTCGGCATATAATGGGAATGGACAAAATGAACTTGACGATAAGAGACAATAGTTCAGAGACATGCCTTAAGAGTCTGTTGAAGTAAGACAACTTATGAATATATACAAACATTTAGTAAAACAATGTATCCATATAAATCATGAAATTTGTATCAGCCTCGTACATACTTGTAAGGTTTTGTATTGTATCTTGCAAATAATATACATTATCGCTTGTTTAATGAAACCCACCAGAGAAAAAAACAATGTGTGTTATATGGCATGCACTGGATTTCATATTTAACAGAAACAAATATAATTTGTATCATGTCAATTTAAATAAATTTGGGTGCAGAAAACACTTACATAGCACCTTCTCGATATAATTCTTTTGACGAATGTATTTCTTATAACTTACTGTGGCATTTAACGATGCATTTGTAAATGCATCAAAACAAAGTAAAACACATTGCTATAAAGAAGTTAATTATGAAGTCCCAAGTGACATACTCTTCCAGCTGTGTTCAACATGTATAATAAAACAAAGTATATTAAGTTGAACTTTTTCAATTACCTTACCTTTTGTCAGGAAATGTGTCAATTTGCATAGAAATGTAAACCATTGTTTTTATATTACAAATCACAGTCACTGCGGTGTCCATCATCCGCCATTCCATCATCCGCCATGGTCGGAACTAACACAGTTTGTGAAGTTTCTAAACACACAGTTAATGGATTACGAAAGTTCGGTGTTCTGCGGAGAAGCTGCTGCTGACTGTCTACCAGGATTTTCAGAATTTGTCCTGAAGTTCCTCATACAGATGTCACGGGTATAATTAACCTGCTTTTAAAACAACCTCTCACTAACTACATGAATAGACGAAAACACTGATATCACACTAATGCCTGAAGACTTGGAAAAAAGTTCTACAAGGAAAAGAACATGATTACAAAACACATATCAAATCAACCACACATCATACATAGAGCTGTACACATTCCTATAGCCTATTTGGTATAGATTGGCCACAAATAAAAACACCTTCTGACACAAACTGCTCCCATTGCCATAGTGATGGAACTATAAATAGTTTTATCATCTCACTAAAATACACAATACCCAGAGTCAAGGATGCAAAGATAAGATGTATTTACAATGCTAGGTAAGTTTAGTTTTTATCAACATTATTAATTATCATAGTATGAAGTCATGATACTAATTTAAGATAATCGTATGGTTGTTTTACTTGACATTTTAAGGACTTCTCCACAAGATCTCTTACAATCAGCGAAGAAACGGACGGAGAAATCTATGAGCAAGCGGAAGACTATGAGTTTGCTTTGTATAAAATGAAAAGAACATGGGAGAGCAGGTAAACATTTGTGCAGCTCATGTGTCTTGTTTTAAACAAATCTTTAGCCGGAAAGCCTCACTGAGATACCGACTGTAACTAACTATGGCTATTATCTCGAATTATAATTTCACCTATGTTTTATAACACTCGTTTTTCGCCCATTAGCAACGAATACAGTTTGACCTCATGCCGTCATCCATTTTACAGCGAAAATGTTTGCATTTGGAACGTTATAGTGACGTCGTTGTAGTCAAAGCACGCCTTATCATATGTATTTGCGTGGGGAAAAAACACGATGATATGGTTTCGGATATACGATTAAATATCGAGAATACCGAACTTGTTATATAATAAAAGGAGTAAAATATAATGCAGTTTTGTTTCCGTTGCTGAAATGTACATGTACTTTTATTTAGGTCCCTCCCAATAATTAAAATGTTTTTTTAATTAGATTTCGTAAGGTTAACAAACAGTTGAATATATTTATAATTTTAGGAGTATTCAATATATAGAATAAAAAGATGTAATATGTTATAATTACTGATACAGTACTATTATATGTTTTGTCAAAAATGGATCACTTAATAGTCCGGCTTATAATGCATGCATATACGTTACTTTTATTCACTATTACAGTACCATTTTCTTTGTTTCTAATTTAAGCCCTCATCCATACATATTCTTCAATCCCGACCATCAGTCAATGACATTTCTTGGATTTAATATCAATCGTAAAACAATGGACTTGGAGGATTCAAGAAATGGAAAATGTTTGCAAAAGAACATGATGAAAGAAGATCTTCTCAAAGCCTTAGAACATAACAAAGTGCCAATTCAAGAAAATTTTGACACTTTATCAAGGTATGCAATGATTGCCTTTTCGATGATATTTCAGACATAATATGGTATGTAAGGTGTCATGAACACCCCTTCACTGTTTAGAGGTAACCACAAGGAAACACAGCTACCAACAATTTAACTTTGACCCCAGTCTAACACTTACCTTATTGATATGGATATGAGTTTTGACATAACGTGGTCGCGTCTTAATTCCATTAAGTGATGGGAAAGCTTATAATTCGCAGGATTTTATAACGGATATTTCGACAATAAAATGCGCTTAAAAAAAGAAGATTATACTGAAAAATGCGATAACCTGTTTTTACCTATCAAATATTTTAATTTTACAATATGCAAACTTTTTAATCTGAAATTAATCTTTTATTTCATACCCCAGCCAACCCCGTTTTCGCTTCTTGGAGAAGGGGCTGGATGGGGTATGAACGTTAATACTCGGACCACGTAATGAACTCTACACATTGTTGTTAGACCAGCACATTTTCTGTAACTTATCAGAAAAATACCATAAAGGGCAATCTTGAAGTTTGTATCAACATTGAAATAAGAATCTCAATTCATTAATCTAGTACGATTTTGACTTTAAACGTGCTTGCATAGAATTAAATGCAATTTTGATAAATTTTGCTTCGTTACTCTACCAAATAATTAATAATATTATTGTTGCAATATGATCAACTATTCAAATAATTGATATTGATGATTGCAAAATGCAAGTAAAGTAGAAAAAAATATCTAACGTGACGCCGCGAGTTTTAAAAAAAATCAAGTTTCCCGTTAAATTATTCGGAGAGGACACGAAATACCACGTTTGTACGTTGATCCCCAGTATGAAATTTCTGATAGTGGTTGGATGGGGAGAAGGGGTTGGATGGGGTATGAAAGTTAATACTCGGACCATGTAACGTTGATAATAGATAGGAACGTGGTAATTGTTTGCTACATATTTCCTTTTTAACACCAACCTTTCTGTTAATGTTTATAAAAATCCGATTACCGGCTTCAATGTTATAGACCGACTATTTATTACACAAACACACACGTTTGATATTTGATTTCCCCATTGCAACATTGACTTAATAAGAACGTGGAAGATATATGCAACACATAGTCAGTTTTTATACTACTATTTCTGTAGATTAATTTCTCCATATTTTCGAATGTTAGAAAACAAAACAGACATTAATATACGCACATTTGTCCTCTAAACAACCCGCTGTGACATTGACCCTAAGATTGGTACCTTTTTGAGTTATTTATTAGTTAAATCACTTTTAAAAAAGGTATAAGTAATGAATTACCATTTATTACATTATGCGTGAAAGATCGGGATTTCTCAGTGAAAGAATATTCATAATCGCTAAATATTAATAACTAACTCAGAACACAATAATAACTAACGTTGCTAACTTAGAACACAATAATAACTAACGTTGCGACGTTGAGTCGTGACGTCAACAAAGTGTTGCTGACGTCGACGTCATCCGCCTATAACGTTCAATAAAGCGAATATTTGTTTGTAAAAGCGTAATTTAAAATGTAATAAATAGATTATTTAACTGCTGGGATCGATTATTGGGTAATCCTTCACTTGATGGTAGACGTGCTTTATTTTTTCACTCACTCGCGTGCGCTCGTTCGTGAAAAGAACCACACGTCTACCACACGTGAAGGATTTCCCTATAATCGATCCCAGCAATTAAATAATCTCTATATAACACTGTATGATAAGACTTAAATCATAATATTTTTTTTATTTTGAGTCATTTGTTCTTACCGATTGATTATGACTTCAATTACAGAGATAAAAAAATAGATAGAATTTGCCGTGTGATGGGAAATAACCAACCTGGTGACCCTGATGACACATACGAACTAACTGCAGATAATGCAAAAAAGATATTGGCTATTTATATGCGAATGAGGTACTGTTGGAATATGTTAATTAATTTAACTAGCCGTTTACTACACGGTACCCATGGTACCCGTATACTCTTTCATTATTTCATTAATTAAGAAAGTTAATTTATTTGACAAAATGGATTAATGAAGTCTGTCTGTCTGTCTGTCTGCTATCCGTCCGTCCGTCCGTCCATTCTCCGGATGGATGGGATGGGATGAATTCTAAACGTAAATTTAAATACTTGCTCCACATTTATATATTATTCTATGTGCAAACATGCATTTGTACAGAACCCGTTGTCTGAAAAGCGCCGTTGTGAATTTAATTTTCTCATTTTAATACAATAAAATACTCAATATACTAAATCATAATGAGCAGGTGCCTGTTATACTATCTGTATGTGATATCCCTCCCATGCTTATATGTTTAGTTACATTTATAGGCATACCCTTTATAGGGAATTAGATACCTCTGTTTGATAGTTTGGGTTTCAGCATAGATAAGCACCCCCCGCTGTGGCTGGCCTAGTGGTGGCATTATTAGTTCGCAAATACTTGTTTTTATATTCGTCTTTTTGATACTTTCGATACTTATAATTTTGAAAGGCTCTATAAACATATATTAACAATTTTAGGATACGATTATACACATTTTGGCATTTTTAGTTTCATGGGACAATTATCAACCAAACCATAATTATATATGCTTTTGAAATATATGCTTAGGAAATAAATATACTAAATACTACTTTGGCTTAATTGTTTTTAATTTGTTAATTACCATACACATGTCCACTCCTGTATTTGGGTATTAAAATAAACATCAGTGATAGAAATGCAGATTATTACTTAATGCGATTTCATGCATAATCTAGCCTGAGGTATTTAGGTTCTATTCCATAAAATAATATTGCTGGCACTAAACCTTATAGTTATATATTATTATATATTAAATCTATGCATATACGCTTCGCACAAACTGTTAAGTATGAACGTTTATAAACGGTCCAAAAAAGCAATTACCAATTTTAACAGGTTCATATTGTTCCAAAGATAATGCAGCCATATCATGCACACCCATAATCATACCGGCGTCTTTTGTACTGATTTTAGTAGGCGGTTACCAGATCATCGTTTGCAGTACAGCAACATTTTTTTTATGAGAAATAAAATAACGAGCGTAAAATTGTTAAGTGTAAAAAGTAAATCGTTCGGTATATTGTCTTATCTTTAAAGATTTTGTATGAATGGATGTGTGGTTACACACATTTACTCAATTGAAAAACGGTTTTTGGAAGTACAGATTAAAAACCATAAGGTAGCAGACAACAGTATTAGTATTAGTATAAAGTTTGACCTAAAGCAATTTTAAAAAATCTACAAATGTCAACTCTAAGTAGTATTTATATTTCAAAAGTTCATTTTATCGATACATCAATACACAATTTATTGGATATAAAACCAGCATTAATTTTCATTTAACTGGCAAAATTGTTTTAGGTGTGATATTCCGGTCGTCATCATGGGCGAAACTGGGTCAGGAAAAACGCGGTTAGTCAGCTTCATGTGTCAGCTGCAAATACCGAAGGGTCAAGTGGCAACTCCTGTGATTATTTCGAAGGTATCTTTTTTTCTTTTTTATAATGCATATGGAATCGATTTGTGTGTGTATAGTTATGTGACATTCGAGATTAATTTTTTTTTTAAAATTAATTAATTTAACATTAAGTCAGTTTTGTTATGCATACTGGTTGTATATGTTCCATTAAACGCAAAACATTGTGTTTTTAGCTCACATGAGCACGAAGAGCTCAAGGGTGGGCTATTATTGTGACCATTATTCGTCCGTCGTTTGTCGTCCGTCGTTAACATTTAGATTCGTCAACATTTAGATTGTTTACACGATAGAGGCCACATTATTTGAGCAAACTTAACCAAACTTGCAAATATTGTATATGACCATAAGATCTCGGGCAAGATCGGACCGGTAACACCAGAGTTATGGCCCCTGAATTAGCAATAAAATCAGTTGTTCACCTTGTTTAAATGGTAGAGGCTTATTTCTTGAGCAATTTTAACCAAACTTGCACAGATTGTATATGCCCATAATATCTCGGATAAAGGCCACATTACTTGAGCAATCCTAACCAAACTTACACAGATTGTATATAACCATAAGATCTCGGACAAGTTCGATAATGGGCCAGATCGAACCATTAACACCAGAGTTATGGCCCTGAATTAGCAAAAAATGCATCCATCCCATCTTGTTTACACTCATTTTGTTTACACGATAGAGGACCCATTTCTTTAGCAATCTTAACCAAACTTGCACATAATGTATATGACCATAAGATTGCAGACGAATTTGATAATAGGCAAGACCGGACTAGTAACACCAGAGTTATGGCCCCTGAATTAGCAAAAAATGCGGTTTTACATGTTAACACGATACAGGCCACATTTCTTGAGCAATGTTAACCAAACTTACACAGGTTTTTCTTTTATTATTTTTTTATTTTTTTACTTTTTTTTTAGCTTTTTTTTTAGCTTTTTTTTTTTTTTATTACTAGCTCACCTGAGCACGAAGTGCTCTTCGTGCTCAAAGGTGAGCTATTGTGACCACTCTCCGATGTCCGGCGTCCGTCGTCTATCGTCAACATTTAGCTTGTTAACACGATAAAGGCCACATTTCTTGAGCAATCTTAACTAAACTTGCACAGATTATATTTGACCATAATATAAGTTTTTTTTTTTTAAATCTTTTTTTTTTTAATTTTTATTTTTCAATTTTATTTAGTTACTTTTTTCATTTGTTTTTGTGACGAAACTTAGCAGGAAGCATTGGTATGATTTCTAGTTATTGCGTTTTTTTCCGGTTCGTTAATTGATGGAGTTACGGCCCCTTGGCATCTTTACTTTAAGTTTCTTGTCAGAGCTACGCCTCCTAAACGCCCTGTTGGATTTCGACGAAACTTGGCAGGAAGCATCGGTAAGATATCTAGTTGTGCATATCGCGCTTTTGTTCCGGAGTTAAGGCCCTTTTACATTTTTACTTTAAACTTCTTGTCGGCGCTACTCCTCCTAAACGGCTTATTTGGATATTGTTAGTAAACAAGCTAGATATTGTTGGTAATGACAGAGTTATGACACTTGATTTGTTGAAACATGCTATATCGTATTTTCCTTCATTTTATATCTGATCTTTACCAAATTTGTTCGGAATGTTAATATAAGCCTCCAACCATTTCTATGAAATCTCATTCATAGAAGAAAGTGGGACAAATTAAAAAATACCCTTGCCAGACTAGACACAGCAGACTTATTGCCCATGATTACCAGGTGAGCCATCTTTGTCCTGTTGTTTTGTTATTAAAACTGATTAAATATAATTTCGAGTGTTTTGTTGTCATCAAGCAATTCATTTTTAGGTAATACAAGTAACTTTGGCAGGTTTTAAATGTTTCCCCTTAGCTAAAAATGAAACGCATCCCTCAAGAATATAATTGTGGTTTGTTTTGTTTTGCTGTTTTAGATTCACGGTGGAACTAAACCTTCTGACCTTATTAAGAAGGTTAAAACCGCAGTGAAGTGTGCTAAGTATAATGCAACGTGTTTTGGAAACGACATCTATACGGTGCTATTCTTAGATGAGGCAAATTCCACCGAATGCATAGGCCTTATTAAAGAAATCATGTGTGACAATTCTATTCAGGGAAATCCAATAAAGATGTCAAACAATTTGAAGATAATTGCCGCCTGTAATCCTTACAGAAAGTAAGTATTTTAAAATATACTGAAACGAAAAAGAAACGCAACTCGGGAATGTCCGCTGTATATAGTATATACAATATGCTGCTGTTAATCGAATGGTAAATGGCTACGTAAGACCTTTCCTTTCGGAAAATAGACTAAAACAACACATAACACAGCACATAGTATTCCTTCAATGTTTCATTATTGACAGAGATAATAGTTGCCTTCAGTTCCTGAAATTTGGGCACACAATATGACAGATTGAGGTGTCATAAACACTTTGAGGTTGTAAAACGCAATTCATTTATTTACATGAATTAAAACACATGGTTTACTTCAGTTAGTTACAAATTGGTACATAATAGCATTAGTATTGTAAAATAACTGTTTCTGAATCTAGGCACTCGAAGGAGATGATTGAAAGAATGGAAACAACAGGTCTTGGATATCACGTTGACTCTGAAAAATCAGTGGAGCGTTTTGGTATGCTTTTAAAATAATTTTAAGGGATTCGTCAGTCGTGTGTGTATATGTACCAAAATGAACTAAACAGCTTCAAACTTGTTAAGTTGTCTTCTGGTAGTCATCCTTATCACACATTATATTCATCTGAAATTGATATTCATCCTTACCTTGGCGATGTTATGAGTTTTCAACATTACTCTTGCTTTGAAGAATAACAAACGTAAAAAAAGCATTGTTTAAAGATGTTTAGTTTTAAAAATTTAAAAACACGGATGTCTCAAATGTTAGTACTGTTTACATTTTAAATATAGAGTCCTGCTCAACCCAGGCTAGAGGTCGTGAACGGTAGCAAGTATTTTCACTACCGTTCATATACAGTCTCACTCAAACCAAGACTGCAATATATTTTGTATTTATCGTGTTCGGCGATTTCAAGATTTCTCATTTCATACTATTTTTGATGACTTGAAAACACATTTAGTGCATTTTATCATGAAGAAATGTACACAATTAAAACTGTTGATAAAATATCCTTCTTTAGGTTCATACTTTCTTTCTATTGTGTTCATAGTGTTATGCATTTAAATTAAGGTCATACACCGATGAGAAGGCTTGTTTACCGCGTGAAGAAGCTGCCTCCTAGTATGCTTCCGCTTGTATGGGACTTTGGACAGCTAGATACCTACACCGAGGCATTGTACATAGAACAGATGGTCCGACAATACGTACGCATCTACTTGTAGGCTTTTAACGTTGCATTCGTAACAATAGTTGCGACTTACACGCTGGGATACATGCAAATACGTCTGTAGTATTGACAAAAACGAAATGCCAAAATATTATACTTTCTAACAAAATACCGAACATGATTTCGTTACTGGTTTTCTATGTGGTGAGTCAAATATTAGTATATACCACTATTATATGGATATTATGTTTTAACCACGTGGCATGTTGTTTATGCCATTAATATACAAGGTATCTTTATCCTTTTAAGTATCTGTTGACGTCCACAAGGAAATATGTACGTCAATGTGGAAACGTTTATGATTTCATTTGCAATTACTTTAATCATTATAATTTTCGCATAATTAAACTTGTATGAACCATCATCAGATATATGCAACGATACAGTGAAGGTAGCAGGCGTCACAAAAGATAGGAATCGTGAATATTGGAACATATTTGAGTTTGTTTTTACATACATACCAATAATACACAACTCTAATAATCATTGTCCTGAGAAGTAAATGACATAAAGGAAGTAAATGTATCGATTGGCTTTTGTATGCCACATATGCTCGTACACCAGTCTATTTTGGAGGATATATATATGCACTTCCGAAATACATGTAAGTTATAAAGAAGTAATTAATTCATTTACAGTGAAATGTAATTTTAATAAATGCCTATTCATATTTTCACGTTTAGGTAAAACAAGGTAGCCTACCTGATATAACTGGCTTAGCTGATGTCACTACGGATATATTGCGTCACTCTCAGGATTTTATGAGACAGCAAAAGGTAAGCATGACTAGAAGCAAATATCGTAAATAGTTAAAGTATACCTAGTATAGCCCATCTATAATGACTGTATGATGCAGACAATAAAGATATATATTATAAAAAGTAAGCATGATTTAATCGTTGGTTCCGTTGTACATGTACCTCCATAAGTTTGAAATGAACACTGCTTAACTACATACACGTTTGTATAATGTTCAAATATAATGATATCGCTTTTTTGTTCTTTTAATATCATTCATATACATATTACGTATTTGTCTGTATTGTGAGGTACTTTTATATATGTTTATACTTAGAATGTTTATTGTTTAAGGATGAGTGTAGTTTTGTATCATTGAGGGATGTAGAAAGAACACTCACAGTGATGGGATGGTTTTACAGCAAGTTCAGCGAAAAAGGCAGTGTTTTGTATAAGGAGATGGAAACACGATTAATAAAAAATCAAACAAAACGGCATGACGTAAGTGTAATCAACAATTATTTTTGTTGGTAAAATAAAACTGTCCGTTAAACTCTATTTAATATGGCTTATAACCTCAGGCAATTATATGTAATCAGCCAGTTTCTCATTTCCACAGAAAACTTCAATTAGTTACGTTATATTTACAGTTTTACGTTTATCAATATATAAATCCAGTAGTTTACATATTCGTAATGTAACAGTATGCATTGAAATACCTTTTATTCCCCCACTAACGAATGGTGAGGTGGCATATAGCGTTAGTCTTGTCCGCCAGTCCGTCCCGAAAAGTGTGTGTGTGTCTATCTCTTCCTACACTTCTCAACCGATTGTTTCGAAACTTTCCAGGATGCTTACCTATGATGTCAAGATGTGCCAATTGATTCGGCGTCAAAATCGACCTTGTAATTCCATAGTTACGGTCCTTTTTTGTTAAATATTACGTTAAAATATATTATGTGTCTATCTCCTCCCACAGTTTTCAACAGATTGTTTGGAAGTTTCACAGGATGCGTACCTATGATGCCAAGATGTGCAAATCGATTCCGCGTCAAAATCGACTTATTATGGGAGTCACGGCCCTTTTTGTCAAACTTTACGTTTTTAGGGCATCCTGTTCCATGGACACATTTATAGTTTTTAATAAACAGATTTCCAAGACAAGTACACTGACACGAAGCCTGTTACTGGCGATAGCAGTCTGCTACCACTCTTGTTTGAGAAAGAGAGTTGAGTACCGACAGATGATCGCACAGCATTTCAGACAGCCATGTTTGCTCCCTGGAAAAGCTGCGCAGTTTGAGTTGGAATTAAAAACGTGCGTATTGTTTTTCTAGATTAATTGTAATAAATACTGAAAAGGGGATCCATTGGACGGGGTTAAATTCAAACAATTTGAACTTAAACAGTTTTAAAATCATCTTTATTAATATTTCCTTTCATAATAATAAGTGTTGCTGGTTGATTAGTATCAAGTAAGTATGTCATGTTCGGTACTTAAAAACAAACGTGTTCGTAAGAATACAACTGAAAGGAAAGTTTGAAATAAAAATGCACGACACTTAACCTGGAAGCTACTGAAAAAATGTTGCACTTGATGATATATTACCTGTTTTACGGGGCTTTATTGCAATCAAACACACTAGATGACCGTAGTATATGATCGCAAAAACGCATTAGGGATAAACACATAAAAAATCGAGGACAAGGTTAAAACGACATGCAAATAGGACCAGTTTTGAGTGTAATCGTCGAACAAGAACACATGTTGATCTAGATCTCAGCAATATTGCAGATATAAGCACAATGTACTCGTTAAAACACAATCATTTTAATATCTCATTTCAGTTATTATGTCTCCCCCACTTTGTGGAGGGGAGACATATTGTTTGTGTGCTGTCTGTGTGTTGTCCGTCTGTCTGTCTGCCTGTGTGTCGTCTGTCACAAACATTGTCCGGACTAGTTCTCCTGAATCCTAGGCCGGATTTCAGTGAAACGTTGCAGGGATGATCAGTACCAAGCTTAGTTGTGCATATCGTCGCATTGGTCCGGTTGAATGATATTTGGCGGAGTTATGGCCCTTTAAAGGTTTTAATACACAAACTTTGTCCGGACTAGTTCTCCAGAAACGGTGGACGGATTTCAGCGAAACTTGGCGCGGATGATCAGTACCAAGCATAGTTGCGCATATCGTCGCTGTGTTCCGGCTGAATGATTTTCGGCGGAGTTATGGCCATTTAAAGGTTTTAATACAGAAACTTTGTCCGGACTAGTTCTCCTGAACCTCTGGCCGGAATTTAACGAAACTTTGCAGGAATGATCAGTAACAAGCCTTGTTGCGCATGTCGTCGCCATGTTCCGGTTTAATTATTTTTGGCAGATATATGGCCCTTTCCCCAGTGTGGGAGACATCTGTTTTTATCTAGTTATAAATATAGTCTATGTAATACACTTTAAAAAATAATGTATACTAGTGCTTTATGAAGTATGTGTCAGTGAGTTTAAATACCGTATACTAAAAAAATGGACTTTTGCACATGTAGCTTACATAATTTTTTTTTATAATGTGAAGCATTTGAAAACATTGGCATTTCTCATGTATATGTTTTGATCCAAGATAAGTACCAAAGTAATTTCCCATTTAAATAAATCAACATATTTCATATAAAAATATAATCATACAATCAAGAACATGGTAAAACTGTATTTAAAGAAAAGAATTTGACAATAATCTTGTCATTTAAATTAATTAAAGAAACAAAGTTTTAAATTTTGAAAAGTATCTCCCTTTACATTGAAATAAGGACGAACCTTAAACTTCTGTAAAGCAGGTAAATTAAAACATTTTGCTATTTATGTTTTCGCAAATATCATTTGGAAGTATACTGAAACGCAAAAGAAACGCAACGCGGGATGCTGTTAATCGAATAGTACATGGCTACGTAAGACCTTTCCTTTCGGAAAAAATACTAAAACAACACATAATACAGCAAATAGTATTCCTTCAAAGTTTCATATAGAGTAAGCGTTTGGCTCAAGCACGTGAGCAAACTTAGGATGCAAACTTTTGCAAACTCTTACGTTAAATACAGTACTGAACTGGCTCAGTTTTTCAAAGAGGAACTTCAACATTTATGAATTTCTTGTTACAAGGTGTAGTGTGATTAAAACGTTTACAACATCACAGTTGTGCCCTTTCTCTAATTAACTGCAACTTTATTTTACAAAACATTTTGGGATTTCTTTGGAATATTATGTGGAATTAAGCGTGCATTACATACAATATATAGCGGAAATTCCCGAGTTGCGTTTCTTTTGCGTTTCAGTATATGTCAGTTATATTTTTCATGACAGCTGCAACATATAGTATCTGCTAAATGTTATTTACCATGTAATTAACCTGCTCAACCTCATGCTATCGGTATGTATAGATCATAAAGGTTACTAAGCCATTTTTTTTAGATGTCAAGAGGTTTTCTTAGACAATGTCAGGCTTGACAAAAACATCGCAAAGAATAATGCTTTGCTTGAAAATGTGTTTTTGATGGTTGTGTGTGTTGAACTTCGAATACCGCTGTTCTTGATTGGAAAACCGGGCAGTTCTAAGTCACTCGCGAAGACCATCGTGGCGGATGTGATGCGTGGTATGTCTTCAGAATACGACCTTTTCAAAGGCTTCAAACAGGTTTGAAGATTTACCTATTTTTAACTGTTCGATTGATGTGTAAGGATTCTAGCAAAATACTAATTTTATTATTCAAAACAGTATGCATAAGAAACATAAGAATCAGTCTGGATATATTCGGTATAAAGAATTAAATAAATCAAACTTCCGAAAATAGTTATCAAACACTTTGATTCTGCGATGGATAATATAGATACATTTTGTTTATACTTTTCAGAACAGTCTTTTTGTAATATAAACCTATTTTGCATTTTTGATGTTAATGTTGTACTTTTATAAAAACAAATGCGTTAAAACAATGCAAGTCGTCGTGTTTAAACCCATTAAGTTGTAACTGTTTAAGGTCCAGATGGTATCGTACCAATGTAGTCCACAGTCAACGGCTGAGGGTATCCGAAAAGTGTTTAGACAATGTGCACAGTTTCAAGAAGAGAAGGATTTGAATACCTACACTGCTGTTGTAGTCCTTGACGAGGTTGGCCTAGCTGAAGATAGTCCGAAGATGCCCCTTAAGGTTGTGTTTTACTTATTCAGCCAACCTTTGCATATCTCAAAATCCGAACGACATTTTCTTTATTTTCAAAGTTCAGTGAAACGCTAATTTTCCTAAATAAACTGTTTCTAGTTTTTGATATTAAATAAATCAAAGTAGAATATCGCTTCAAGCCGGTGCTAGGAGGCGTGAGAGGTGTTGCAGCTTATAATTACCTCTCATGAACAGACTCAATAAAACCGAGTCTGCTACTTTTCTCTCTTGTTTGTGTTTGTTGCCTCCAAGGGATCACTTTTTCAGTATTTATTAACTTAAAGTAACAATTATATCACGCTTTTTGAAAAAGAGTCTTTTCACATATCATTACAGAGTCTTCATGCATTGCTAGAGACAGGTTATGAAGACGATGCTACCAGTGAAGCTCCGTCAAAACACCTAAAGGTAAATGCACCGGATCTCAATTTCAGATGCAAACTCAAATTATACTATATTACTGAATTATTACTGAATAAGATGAGATCTCTCATCTGGGTCAAGGAAAGGAACTCTATAAGAGTTATCTTTAGGTCCAGTCCTATTAGCTACGTACTGTTAGAATATATATGTTGTACAAATGTTCAAATAAAAAATGTTTAAAACCAATATGACGACATTTACTCTTGATTTATAATTATCTATCGATATCTTAAAATATTCTAGGGACTTAAAGCGACACTCGGAAATCTTAATATTCAATTCAAACTTTAAAAACAGCAGCTCAGATTATTAATTCAGCATAATTTTTACTTTAAACCTGCAGCTTGCATTTAAATAAACTTTAAAACCAAAGGTGTTCTTCGATATTCTCCCTTATGTTTAAATACATGTATATTATTGATGCAAACTAATCAGTAATAAAAATAAGAAAACACATATTTTGTGTAAATTTGAAGCAATAATAATAATTCCCAGATATGCAAGTTATGTAGGAAAACCTACTGGAGTTTTAAAAACATCAAGATTGCCATGCACCCCTTTAAAAATTGTAGTGGTCAAATAGAAAGCGATATATCGGAGGACTCCTCTCTTTATATATTATTAAGCACAGATTAATAATTCGCATTGAATTTAATAAAACATGGCGGTTCCTTCAATTATATATCAATTATATATATACATCTTGTTGTTTTTTAGGTTGGATTCATAGGTATATCTAACTGGGCTTTGGATCCGGCAAAAATGAATCGTGGAATCATGGTTCAGCGCGACTTACCTGATCTGCAAGAACTAGAAGACAGCGCCCGGTAATATTTGTCACAAATCGGAAGTTTATGCTATTTCAGTGGGGATTTCAGTGCACTGTAAACAGGCAAAAATTGATGGGTGTTTTGTTTTTGTTAATATACATTTTCTTAAAACATATTTCACATGCTAAATTGATGGCAGTTTTCATGACGCTAAGGTTGCGCAACATTGCACCAACTCAGAATTTTAACAACTATTTTAACAAAAAGCATTTACAACTGTAAATTATAACAAACCGAAATCAGTAACACGATTTGTTTCAGTAATCACTTAATTAGTTATGGCGTTTATCGTGTTTTTTCTTATCTTTTCTTAAAAGTAATTAACATTTTTTACATATAATTTTCAGTTGCAATTGCATATATATAGTTTTGAACAATTAATAGAGAGTTTCATTTGGTGCAAAGTAACATTAGCTCAGAATAATGACACAGTTTGAACAACCAAAAGACTTCCGGAATTTTGTCTGTTGATCATTTCGTTAACCGGGTATTTCTAGGTAAAATATCACAAAGTAGATATAAAAACCGAACAGGAAATATAGAATTCAAAGACCACAGTCAACCACAAACACGCACAAACTACGACTATAAAGATGAATAAAAGGCTAGATATGACATCCGAAACATAAACTGGTTGACAATAGGACTACCGGCTTGGAACGTTCAGTGGCAAAACAAGCCGCTGGGGTCTTTAACCAGGTTCTAGGGTGCACCAAAAGTATATATAAAAATCGAACAGGAAAAGTAGCATTAACGGACGACAGTCAACCACAAACAAACACAGAAACAAAGAACAATTTTAAAGATGAATAAAACCTCACTCTTACCCTATTGACATCCCAATAAACGGGACAGTGTAAATAAAGATATCCCCGCCAGGTTGTATTTTCTAACAAACATTACAGAATTAATAGACAAAATAATTAAAACACATAACTGATGTCTTGCCTATTTTTCATCTTTGTAGTTGTTATAATGCCATACTTGTCTAAAGACAAACAATGCAAGCACACACAAGCAATGACAATGAAAGCAATCGTGTAGAACACTACAATGCTACATAATGTGACAATTTTCTTGTTTTCTTTTCCTCCATTTTCTGTGCGATATAGCGCAATATACTTGTTGTATAACGGTTTGTTATGTGATTGCTGAGAAAGATCTTTTTAAAATAAAACAAGGCTAGGAAGATAAGTTTGTAATTGCTTTCTTTGGATTTATTATATTAAAATATCAGAATATACCGTAATCTTATATTTGTATTTATTATTATATTCTTTGTTATTCTTTGCTATATGTCTACCAGCACAAGGCATCTTGAAATGTATACATAGTGGTCAATAAATTACCTTCTGCAAATATGTGTTCTTCAGTGGAATATGTACGACTAGTCCAAAACATCTCGATCAATTATTCGAACCACTGGCAAAGGCTTACAGTGAAATCATTGATATAGAGCTAAAATCTAGGGAATTCTTTGGACTTCGAGACTTTTACAGGTAAATATCATTTTATTTGATATCGATTCATTTTCATTAGTAGGCGTATAGTTTCAGTTCTGAATATTAAATTTAAACCTGAACGTATGGTGTTACAAACGAATCAGAAATTGTGATAATTTAAATTTTGTTATTTAAGATTTCCACTCTCTTATTGAAAAAGATTTCTTCGATTCTTTTTTTTGCAGTATTAAAGAAGTTATTTATATTTTTTAAATCTTACCAAACGTTTTAAAGCTACAGACGCTATACTTCAACTAGTACTAATTAACTCATGAATATGAGTTAATTACTACTTCATGACAAGTGAAGTAGTTCCAATTCGACGAACATCAAAAGTTCGATATATAAGCAAGAAATCGATGGGTACAATATAACATTGTACAGGTAACACCGATACATATACGGCTTCCGATTAGATTAGATTTCATAATAAATAGTTGCCCGGAACGGGATTTGACCAATGGATTTTCGCGTTTAATTGTTCCTTAACCACTAGATCACGGGTAGTGTTTCGTACGTTGTAGCATTGTCAACACTAAATAGGCAATACGTAATAACTGCCGCACACAAGCGCACAAACTTACCAACTGCTAAATAAAAAATCGAGTCAAGCTTGTTTTGAGGGAGAATTGGTTTAAACACATTTAATGTTTGGCATTGACAAGAATTGCTCACAGACGATTATTATTCTCATATAAAACATTACAAATTTCGAAATTTAAAAATTACCTCCCTTTTCATTGAAAAGAGAACGATTTACGATAACCTATAAAGGTATTTTTCCCATAATATTTGCTTTATTTTTATCAACGACTTCGTTTACAAATGACTTGGTAGCATTATTATTGGTCATGGCTATGTCATTTTATCACTGATCCCGAACCTAAACGGTTTTTGAATCTCGTCTATAGAATGAAATGCATTTTATGTGCTGAATTTGTTTTGCTCAGTATAGTATGGAACCTGTTAATGTGCCACTCTTAGACAAGGTACTTGTTTTCTTATATACGCTCTCATAATCGAAAACCAGTGGGAGATACGCACAAAATAGAGTGTTTATGAAATTTATGTTATTCCTATAGAAACCCTTAGTGTTAGGAAATTGATTTAAAGAATCATTTGTTATATGAAACACACTGAATTATGTTCGTGCTGTTGTTCGGACGCGTGTATGTGTGTGTGTGTGCCTTGTGTGCGTGTGCGTGCGTGCGTGCGTGCGCAAGCGCGTGTGTTTGCTCCTGTCATATGTTGAAATATATTTTGTGTGTATTTTGTTCTGATGACGAGATACTCGTATAAATCAATTAAGTACCTGTTATTTTTCTATATTTCCCGATGACATGTATTTTGCAGTCTTATAAAAATGGTTCAAGCATTTGCTGAAAAAAACAATGGACACCCCACCACAGGTCAAGTCAAATATGCTGTTCTGCGAAACTTCGGTGGTATTGATGACATAGAACCATACACAATATTTTCAAGACACCTGAATATCAAAGACAGCGTAAGGTTGTTTAACGTATCTTACACGAGTGCCTGTTAAATAGTGTATGTATTAAACGAGTTGTGAGGCTGTGCCAAGCATCATATACATTGTATTCAAAGAGTTTAATATATTTCAAGGAGTTCAATAAATTCCATATTAAATAGGCACGAATGAGCCTCATGAGCAACATGTGTTAGTGTAGCTGCATATACATATATATATATAATGATGACATAGTATGTTTGTATGATGACGTTGTATGTTTGTATGATGACGTCGTATGTTGACTCGCTCTTCTCTGTACGACGCCGAATAACGGAAATACGTCGTCCATTTCCGTAATCCTGTATTATAACAGTTACGGAAATTGCCGAGACAATTCCGATTTTCTAAGAGCTGAACGGAAAGGACAGAACGATGATTCGGCCTTCATTTGCATATTTATTTCACTAGTGTAATATGATACTTATATCGCGGCTCTCCCACACCGCAAGTTATGTGATAAAATGACTTCATTTCAAAAGTTACAGTTGGTTGTTTTGTAGTGTTGAAGTTTGATGCTTGTATACGTTATATAATTCAGTTAATATGTAATTTGTAAGTATACAAATATAATTATTTGGTGTATTTGATTACACATTTTGATATTGACTTTTAAAAAGATTCAAAAGTTTAACTAGGTTTATTAACACCGACATGTCCTAGCAAGTTAAGTATTTTCTTTTGATAATCAAGCATTATAGGAGACATGGAACAGGGGCTCTTAATACCAAACAACCGCTTTATTGTAATGTATACATTAGCTTTTATCTTGTCATATACATCTGTGATATATTAATACAGGTGTGTGAATCTGATCCCGACTGCACTCTTGCTGAAATGATACAAGAGAGCTTGACAACATGTGGAGCCACTCAAGGGTAAATGCTACTTCTTTTTAAATAACAAATAATGTAATATTGCATTGTTAAATATCGCATAATGCAATATTGCATTGTCAAAGAACGCATAATGCAAGAATTTCATTGTTTTAAAACCTTTAAAATAGTGATTATTGTCCAGAGTACGAAGATTGCAGTAAATATCAGAACCGGCCAGCGTTAGCCTTATGTTAAATTATCCAGAAAAGTACGCCATTGTGTAACTTAAGTCATACATACTATCGAAGCATGTCGAAAAGCAGCCATGATTTTGAAAGTGTGAGGTAAAACGTGTTTGCTTAAGAAGCAAAATTCATTACGTGGTCCCGCATTAATTCCATTAAGCGATTGGAAAGCTTATATTAGCAGGATTGTATAGCGGATATTTCGACAATAAACACTATAAAAAAAATTGTTTACTGAAAACATGTGGTAACCTGTTTTAAATTACCTATTAAATGTTTTAATTTTACAATATGCAAACTTTTATAGCTGAAATTAAGGTTTTCTTTCATATCCCAACAAACCCCGTTTTCGCTTCTTGGTGAATGGGTTGGATGGGGTATGAAAGTTAATACTCGGACCGCGTTATGTGTGATAAACAATATAAATGAGGGTTTTAAATGTATGATTGTTGACTATTTACCAAGTATTCAAATAGAAGTATGAATCACTGTATACTTATTATGCAGGTACTCATTGTAAAGAACTGATATTATCTTTTAGGCAGAGCCGATACTTGCTCTTACTGACCGAAAATCTTAGCATAACAAGTCTACTAAAACATCGGGTTTTTAAGTTGGACTCTGCCATGACTATCTACGGAAGCAGTTTTCCAAGAGACTTAGATTTCACCCAGGTAAGGTATCGCGCTTAGTGCAATTAGCTGACCGTTTGTCTGTGTGAAAAGTGATACATGCTCAAATGAGCTGGTAGTAACGCTTATCCTGTGTTTTATTAAAAAGAGGCACACCTTACCGAAATAAGTTGTTTAATTTTTTAAACGTCTCTTATTAATAAGTTGTTTTATATATAACGCGATTAACACATAGGGATGAATATTAACAGCTTCACATGTATGCCGGTGAACATATAATAATCGACTCATCGCAAAACGAATCCGTGGCGTACTGTATGTCACTGGAATTTCAATAACGTCTGTCAATCAAATTGAAAAATAACTCACAGATATGAAGGTACAAGCTTTGGAATGTAACAGTTTGAAAGTAAAAAGTTGAAATAGACAAAAACGACAAAAATAATAATATTAATACCATGAATGTCATATCAGTTTGCACTATTCATAAGTGTATACCATTGTTTTTAAGGCCTGCAGAAACATCAACAAAATAAAGAACTGTATGGAAACTGGCAAAACGGTTATTTTGCTTAATTTGGAAAGCATATATGAAAGCCTCTATGATGCTTTAAACCAGGTAAATATTGTCAAAGAACTATTTAGAACAATTTTAGTTAGTTATTCCTGTGAGAAGTATCTTTCGAGTTTCTTGAATTTGTTTAATATATAAATTAATAAATATATGATGCATTTGACCGATCACGAGTAGAAACTATGTCAGTGTATAGTGCCGTATTTCCATTGTATCAGCTTAACAAAATGTCAGCAAAATCGCTGTTACCTATATATCCTAGCCTTTGATTGGTAATACATTTCTTCTTTTTGAGTTACGCTCTTTAGGATTGGAGTTTGTTACAGGGAAAATGTAACAAGAAAGGAAGCAAAACCAGCAACAACTATTTTTAAAATATAATCAAAAACTTTATTTAAATACTGCAATGAAAAAATATTCACTTACAGAAAATACATAAACATCTGTTGAACGAATAAAGTCCAAATAATATTAGCAAGTGTCCCTTTAATCTAAATTGTAAAGTGTCCCTTTAATTTCAAAATTTCACTTCAGGTCTTAATTCACAAGAGTACAAATAATCCATTGTCACTTTTTTATTGCACAATAATTTTTATCCACTCACAGTATATTTTTAATTCAATGGATCCAATATATTCACTTTGTGCTGAAGTAAATTGTCAATCCAAATACTGAACTAGATACTCAAATCTAAATACTAAATAATGAACCCCACAACAACCCAAACATACTGTATTCCAATAAAATGAAAAAAAATTATTTTTAAATAACCTTGACGTCATGTGATGCCTCATAGAAGGTCATTGGAGCTTTAGAATAGTCCAATAACCTTGAATGAGTTAAATGTAAACAATCATCATTTTATTTACTGATCCAGAAACTTCTATGCTACTAATTATGAATGAATGGCCTTGGATGACTCAATAACGTGTTTACATTATTATTAAAAATATTCAATAGGTCGCCGCCTATCATTCATAAAGTTTCTGAAAACATACACCAACCCAACACAACGCCCCCGTTATTAAAGATAACACCCGTTATCAAATATAACGGGGGTTAACATATATAATGAAACTAAGGAAATATCAATCAAGTGTTATTACCGCCAGAATATTTCTCCATATGTTTACCAGTGAAAATGACAACTTACCATTTTCAACCGGTTACACAGAATGTGTAAGCAATGTTGCATTAAACTGGACATTGTCAGGTCCTTTGCATTAGATAAAAGAAAAAAAAATGTTGATATACTCGTGCATTGTTCTGTTGATTAAAAGGAGTCCGAGATTTTTGATAATTTCTTAAAATCATTAATTTGCCCCAAAACAACTAAAAGTTTTAGTTTTTTAGTCAATTTATTCTTTAATTTTAATCACTATCAATGTAACTATGGACACGAAATTTTAATTTCCCCCCAAAGTTGACTTAACTTTGACAGTTAAAATGCATACACCGAACAGTTTCGAAAAACGCTAAAAAAATTCCCATCCAAAATGAGGTAAATTTTCAAGACCTAGTAGCATATTTGGCACTGCATGTTTATCTGTAGAGTAATTCTAAAGAAATGGTGACAGATGTGTGTTAAGGAATCGATAGTTATGAAAATAATACGAAATAACATTTTTGGGTGAAAAAAAACAAAATGTTATTGAAATTTCAAAATCTCAATTTTCATTTATTTGTTTGTTGTGTAAAATGATCCTAAAGAATTCAGAAACATGAAATAGTTTCCATTTTTGGTATGCAATGTGTTTTTAAACTTGTGCAATGACTCAAACTTTAATCTTATAAAAGTCCTTAAATTATTTTGAAGAGTATATAAATATATAATACACTCCTATTCAGAAGTGCTTTTGATTAGTATTTAGTGAAAGTTATATAGTTTGAAATGAAGTGTGAAACATACTTAATTGCAGTACTACACGTTCTTTGGATCGGATAGATTTGTTGATATCGGACTAGGAACACACAGAATGAAATGCAAAGTGCATGAGGACTTTCGGTAAGTATTACCATATTTTTAAATACCAATTATTGTATGATCGGAAAATGCTTATTTTGTATTATACTGGCTGATGAGAAAGACACTTGGCGATCGCTTTGTCCGTCGTCTGTCGTCCGTCAACGTCCGTCGCCCATCACATTTTAACCTGCAACATAACGTTGCTTGACCATAACTCGAAAAGTATTTTATCTATGCTCATAAAACGTCACACACCTGAAGGAATGTCGTTAAACATGGCCAATAACTCTGACTTTCATTTGGTCAGAGACATGCCCCTTTTCATAACATTTAACCTGCAACCTAACCAAACTCATAACTGACCATAACTTTAACAGTATTGACTTATGTTCACGAAACTTCACACACATCTTTAGCTTACCCAAAGAAATGTCATTAAACATGTCCAAAGACTTTGATTTTATTTTTGTCAGAGTTATGTATCTTTTCATAAAACATTAACCAGCAACCTAACCTCTAACTCATAATTCGGAAAAATATTGACCTAGGGTCATGAAACTTTATGCAATTCCTCCTTATCAATTATCTAATGCCGAGTTATGCCCTTTACGTAAACTTTAACGTGCGTGCGTGCTTGCGTGTGTGTATTGAATACAGATGTGATTTGGGTATGGTGAGGGTATAGTTTAATGTAATTTGTGGTATGTTTTATTTAGGATACTTTCGTGGTGGTTGTAGTTTTGGGTAGATGTGTAGTAGTATAGTTAAGCGTAAATGTGTGGAGGGTTTAGTTAATATTATATTTGTGATAGGTGAAATTACGGTATATTTTGCGTGACTGTAGTTAAGGGTAGTTGAGTATGGGTAGATACACACTTAGTAGATATGGTTTGATGTAGTAAATGTAGATGTATGTGGTGAGTTTAAGAGTTTAAGAGTAGTTGCATATTGAGGTAATGAAGAGTAAATGTGTAATGAATGTGATTAGTTGTAGATGTGTGGTTGGTTTATTTAACAGAATATATATGTCGGGTATTGTTGAGTGTAGATACACGTTTATTATACATATTTTTATATTTAAAATGTAATCTCTCTACATAATAAACATGGAAGCAAACGGTTATTCGAAAGAAAGTATACACTAGCTCTAGGTTACTTAGCTATACATAAATCATGCTTAGCGTGTAGTGTAGACTTAACCCGCTTTGTTGCAAGCTATGTTCCGGTACAACTAAAATGCGGGCTTTAACTTACTTTGTATACTTTTATGTTTATAATAATAATTAAAATGTTGTTTTTTCTTTTGAGAATTTAACATATAAAGATAATTCAATTAGTTTTACAAAGTACTTTCTAACAGAGTTGTCTTCTGTACTCAAACAAAAAACAAAATATATTAACAACATTAAACATGGTACTTTTTTCAGTCTCATAGTTGTCTCTGAAAAACAGACGGTCTACGAAAAGTATCCCATTCCACTTATCAACCGCCTGGAGAAGCACCTGATAAAGATTGAGAACATGCTGTTGCCACCACAAATCAGAGTTGTTAAACGTTTACAAAAGTGGTCAGTGTCATTCTGGAAACAAAGGCAAGCATTTGGGTGTGATTTTATCGTTTTATTGTACATATACGTATTAAATAAGGCAGTGTCTGTTAATTTCAACAACCATGCTTTACCCTACATGTCGACACAATTTCAGTTTAACAAAAATATTTTTGTTTAATGTTAGTACTCTTACTTGCAGTGTTTAGCTGTACTGATGGACAGTCCTCATTAATGTCCTTACCTGTTTGTACAAAATAGATCACACCGACATTCAATATGGCCAACATTACTAAATATTTCCCAAATCTTAATATTTCTTCTTCTCAAGAACCGCTGAACTAATTTCAGAAAGTTAACTGTCATTATTTTACCCAAGACAAGATTTTGAGGCCATGTGGTAAATATTTGACACGCTCCGAGGACCCAAAGTTCATCTTTAAAGTTGTTCTTTGTTTCTGTGTGTGTTTGTGTTGACTGTCGTACTTGAATGCTACTTTTTCTGAAATTTTATGTAGAAATGTGTATATATAACTTTTACATATTTTCTTCTTAACTCTCCTGATATTCTGTCTCTAGCCTTTAATCAATTTGTTAAACTATATAAGAAACACTTGAAAACGTCTTCTTTTATAAAACTGTAAAGAGTCAGTTCTGATCATTTATATTACATGCATAACTGGATTTTTGTTTTGAATTAGGGGGCTGGCGTGGCGCAGTCGGTAGCGCGGCGGATTTGTAACCGGAGGCCCCGGGTTCAATCCTCCGTGGTGCCACTGTATTCCGTCGGTGTGTTCTTGGGCAAGACACTTTTCCTTAGCCTCGTCCGTCGGATGGGGACGTAAACCGGGCGGTCCCGTGTATCGGTCTATCCTCCGAGCACGTCAAAGAACCATAGGAATCTATTCGATAATAAGAGTAGGGCAGGTTCCCGGATTCCTATGTATCCTTCCCCTTTCTCTGGGGCGGCTCTAAATAACCTGTACTGTGTTGATGAGCCGTTAAACAACATTCAATTCAATTCAATTGTTTTGAATTAAATGTGTGACGTTGTGGTTGCGGTTGGTCCCACCCACGATCTCTTAATAGAACTACATTGTTGATATAATTTTTGTTTTTCAAAACTCTAATGACTACACAAATGATATGTTGTATGTGCTTATCTGCATTTATATTCATTATGACCCTCGAAAATGTAAAGGCTTCATTTCTGATACTTTGCAAGTAGCATACATTTTTGGTTCAACATTTATAAGCACCTTGCGCTGATGTCACTATTGCTAGTAAACTCAAGGCCTGTTGAAATGGTTCTTTTAATCCTTAAAAACAGGTGTTATACATCAACGTTTCAGCCTATTTAACCGCCCATCTATGGTAGAATAACCCAACCCCCCACCCACCTATCAGGGATCAAACTTAATATTTTTAGCCACTTGCTTAAAAAAGGCAAGTACCCAGATTTGTTATTTGCTGTTTAAATCAAGACTCTTGCATTAATTAATAATTTAGAGCCTTTCATTCATTGTAGCAGGAATGCTATACATGTAAATGATGACATTTTAACACTCTGCTAGATGCAACACGGTAATAATCATTATAATGCATCATTATACTTATAATGCACCTATTGTACGTCTTTACTATATTTAAGTTTGATGAATATGTTTAGGAATAAATGCAGATTTAGACTTAGTGGGTTTCTTTTATTACTTGTAAAATTGTGTTAATATTTTCTGCTTGCAATCTGCAAATATCTGCTTGCATTTAGCAAGTATATAAGTGTTAAATTTGAACTCTGCCTATGTTTGATTTTCTTTTAAAGTTTACATCTCAGCTTGCAATAAGAGCTGAATGAAGATGAGCGATTCTGGGTCATATTTGACCTTGTTGTTTAATACTTTAAATGCGATATTCTTCTGAATTGTTTCTATATGTAATATGTCTTGAATAGGTTTTTGTAATCAAAACAAATACATAATAAACTATATAATTTACAAGTAGGCAGTAGAGCTGTACATGTCATATTGGATCTCTTGGTCAAATTAATTAACCTTCCTTAATGAAACTTTTAAAATGTACACAATTCAACCATAACTCTGATATAAAAATGTCATTTTAACCGTATTTTATATAGACAACCAAGGAAGCCGCTACATGAAATATTCCGGGGATATCATGACGATGCGTGCGCCGTCATTGTTCTACATGCATGGGAGGACGTGGAGTTGAGAAGTGAAAACCTAGATGGGGATATGAAAGAAGATATGGTTAGTTTTTTATATACGACGCTGATTTTTCAGAAATAAAAGTACATTGAATTAACTTTGTTATTGATTTGAACGTTCCTCGGTGATAGCAATTGTCAATTGTTAGCACATACAGTACACGTGTAAAAACAATGTTAAACTTGAAAAAGTAACGTTATGTGATATAGTTACTGAATAAAAAAAGTGCGTTGCGTATGTAACTGAAATGTTTATTTGTAGGAATGCTTAAAGCTTGGAAAACCATGTCCATTTATGAACAAAATTACGTATCTTAAAATTGCAGACATACTTTTAACATATTAATCAGACTCATATCGAACAAACAGTGGTATAGTTGCCGCATTTTATCATTTTAAAGTGTTCTTTGCTCATGATAATACTACTGATTTGGATATACGAAGAACTGAGTGTTGTATATTCGTTAATATATATTAATGTCAAGCCTAACATTATTATTAATTTACACATACAGTGTATGTCCCGTTATGTTTTAGCACTAATGAATATGTTAAATTAGTGTTATTAATCTTGTCTTGTCGTACCCTAACGGTTTGTTCTCTTGTTGCTCTGGCTTCTGCGAAGTCATTGAGTACTTACTTTCTGGCTTTCTAGGTTTTTGTTTGTTTTATATTATATATACATGATCATTTATGTGTTTTACTTATATTGCCTATTAATGCTACCTTGTTTGTTAGGGATTATAACCTGGCGAGGATATTTTTATTTACACTGTCCCGTTTATTGGGATGACAGTATGGCAAGAGTGAGGTTTGGTGCACCCTAGAACCTGGTTTAAACAATCAGCGGCTCTTTTTTTGCCACTGAAAGTTCCAAGGCGATAGCCCTATTGTCAACCATTTTGTGTTTGTGATGTCTTATGATGCCTTTTATTCATCTTTAAAGTTGTTCTTTGTTTCTGTGTGTGTCGTCCTTGAATGCTACTTTTCCTGTTCGATTTTTACATGTACTTTAGAAATGTTTCAATTTTCTTTTATTAGGTACTCTCCAATGGAGAGAAAATTTTGCTGTGGTGCGCTACCCCTGAGTTTATATTCAGTTTGCCACAGGGTGAGAAAGAAACGAGAACCATGTGGGACATATATTGGAAAAAACAGGCTCATGGCAGTTTGTCCGAGTATATCAGACACCAAGAAAATACAAACAAACGTGTTTTTTCACAGGTTTAAATACAATTCTTACAGTGTAAATCGCTTTTCCTGCAATAGTTTCCAATTTTATAATCGTGTATTGACTAAGAAGGCACAAGTCAGTATTCCGCCGTCCGTTGGTTCTCCATTATGTTAAAGAAACGAATACTTCGTGGCTTTTAAATATGTTCCTGTAGAAAATACGTGACGTAGCAGGGGCGGATCCAGGATTTCAGCTTAGAGGGGAGCGTAAGATTTTGGTCATTTTTCGGGTCCGTTTCTAGCCTCATAAAACGGTTGCGGTAGGCCATTGATAGGGTAAAAAAGTGCGTTTTCAAATAAAAGGATTTAACAATGTGTTAATTAAAGCACTCATTAGCCATTATGTGTCGAGCGAGCGAAGCGAGTGAAAAAAAATTTATACTGAGAGCGCGCATCAAAATTGTTTGATAATTTATCTACAGTAACATGGACATACATGTATGAATATAAAAAGTGCGTTTTCAAATAAAAGAATTTAATAATGTGTTAATTAAAGCACTCATTAGTCATTATGCGTCGAGCGAGCGATAATTGTTTTTATTCTGAGGGCGTGCATCGAAATTGTTTGATATTTTATCTACAGTAACATGGATATACATGTATGTTCAAATAAAAGGATTTAACAATGTGTTAATTAAAGCACTAATTAGCCATTATGCGTCAGAAAAAAATTATACTGAGGGCGTGCATGGAGATTGTTTGATATTTTATCTACCGATTCATGGACATACATGTATGAATAAAAAAAGTTCGTTTTCAAATAAAAGGATTTAACAATGTGTTAATTAAAGAACTCATTAGTCATTATGCGTCGAGCGAGCGAAGCGAGCGATAACTTTTTTTTATTTTTATACTGAGGACGTGCATCGCAATTGTTTGATATTTTATTTACAGTAACATGGACATACATGTATGAATAAAAAAGTTCGTTTTCAAATAAAAGGATTTAACAATGTGTTAATTAAAGAACTCATTAGTCATTATGCGTCGAGCGAGCGAAGCGAGCTAGAAATTGTTTTATATTTATACTGAGGGCGTGCATCAAAATTGTTTGATATTTTATTTACAGTAACATGGACATACATGTATGATCCGGAATTTTTAGGTGGGAGGGTGGGCGCACCCCGCTGGATCCGCTAGTGCGTAGCATTTATTTATACAATATACATATAGTAAACGTAAACATTTTATGCTTGCCATTGAAATGTTCCTATGTCGAAACATTGTATCTTACATTTATTTGACTTAAATTTACAATGTTTTGTTATTTAGTGTTTGAAGAAGAGTGTACTCATATATGTATGTTTATATCGCGTTAGGTGACCACGCACTCCAAACTATTGACAACACGTGACATTGAAGACTTGTCTAGAAGTACTGGAATAAGGCGAAACATGATATTCTTAGAAAGTGTGCAATCGTTCGACACAGAACAGCAATTCATCCTAAAGATCAGGTTTGACTATGTTTTTTATGCTTTTATATAATAGACTCACAAAACCGTCAAATAAAAATGATATGTACATGCACGTGTCCATGTATATCCTAACGCACGAGATACAACTGCTGCATCTAATAATATGTACTTTAAATCCATTCTATACATAATATCCATGTATAGTTTTGCAACTTATAACATTATTAAAAGGATGCCATTTGGAAGCATTATATGTGCCAATACAAATAGTAATAAAACAATCAGTTTTATATTCAGTTTAATTTGCACTAAAATATGCCCCATGATCCGTACGATTTAATTAATGTTAATGAAATATTTTGGTCTGGGAAACTAGAAGACCTGTATTGTATGAATCAATAACATTAATTCATATGATCATGATGGTTTAAGGTTCTTACTTCTTTTGTGATCGATGGTTATTTTTTGTAATATCTTTACAAATGTTAACAGTATGAAAGTAGATATAAAAGTCGAACAGGAAATGTAGCATTTAAGGACTACAGTCAACCAAAAACATGCATAGAAACAATCAATAATTACAAAGATGAATAAAATGCTAGATATGAGATCCCAAACATAAAATGGCTGACAACAGGGATACCACCTTGGAACGGTCAGTGGCTAAAAAAGGCTGCTGAACATTTAAACCAGGTTCTAGGGTACACCAAACCTCACTCTTACCCTATTGTCATCCAAATAAAAGGGGACAATGTAATGCCAGGTTTTGTTCTCTAACAAACAAGACAGCATTAATAGGCAATATAAGACATAGATGATCATGTATATATGAATATAAAAAAGCATATAAAGCCACAAAGCAAGTGCTCAATGACTTGGAAGAAGCTAGAGCAACAAGAGAACAAACAATTAAATTAATAATGATTTAGAAACAAAAAACCGAGTTTGCACACATTTTGTGAGGTTTTTCATTTGTGTTTGGATTTGGACGAAACACTATTCAAGATCACCTTCACACCATTTACTATTTCGTTAATGGAACAAATCACTTGACCGACGATCTACTATTTAAAAAAAGGAGTGTCATTAACATCGTCAATATCAAGATTAACTGGAACTGAAGAAAGATAAAATGCATTGACTCGGGTTCCGAATTTTAATAGACTAAACGTATTTGAATTTTCTTCTCAGTAATAGTTTGAAAAATTAGACTTCTCGAGTTCTTATTTCATTATATGAATTTCTTTGCGAAGAGCAACACATTCTACAACTAACTTTTTCAAATATTAGAACTTAGGAGTGCTAAACTTGTTGAGAAATATTACCCCTGATTAAAGTATCAATACAGATTATAAAGAAATGCATTGCTCCGATCATGACTATTAGCAATAAAATATCAATACCTTCAATTAAAAAAAACACCTAGTACAATACCGTTAAATTACTACTCATTTACATTATATTTTTAAATGACTTAGACAATCTTCAATGTACTCAGTAACCTTATCTTTGCATGGTGAAGCTTTGAACTAGCGGTGCGATTGAAAAGACAAAACTTCATTTTTGTTTAACTTTTTAATAGTATGTCTGTTCTTATATACTGAGGTTGTACTAATAAGACCGATGCATGTTAAATAAAACCTATCACTCACCATAATAAAAACAAAATGTTTAAGAAACAGATCGTTAACAGTTTTTTTTTAGTTTTTTTTGGAAATGCAGCATTTTGATTAAAAGTTAAAAATAAAGAAGTCGACTTTAAAATAATTTTTATTTCAGATCTCACATGAAGCAATGTCAGGGCACAAACGCACGGTCGCTGTTAGTTGTCATGTGTGAGTACGACTATGCGAATGCAAACTTGATTGCTTGTGCAAGAAATTGCCTGACTGATGAATGCTTCAAAATGGAACTTGAGGAGTTGAATGTTGTGTTCATGATCAGGATAACAAGAGACAGTAGAACAGATGGAAAAAGAGCTTTCACGGGATTTCAGGTTATATTTTTTGGTCTTGCATTGCTTCAATTTTTCTGTAGACTAAAATAAAAATATGATGTTTATGCTTATTTATCACATGGCTTCTGGGAGTGTAATAAAGCCATGACTTATTTATCGTAATAAACTAGTGTATTATAGATTCAAATGAAGTACACTAATGTATTATAGATTCAAATGAAGACCGAATCACTGTGAAACATTATTTTGTTCGCATGGTTTATCATTCGATACGTCCAGACACCGTAAATATGTATCGTTATTTGAAATCTAACTTCATAAAATGCAAGCTAGTAACGATGCATTTGGTCAAAAGTGTCGCATTATTTGTAGTACGAACTCATTACAGCCGCGTAACGTATCTGAAGTCATGTAAACAACAAAACGACGTCATTTATCTTACAATTGCCGTCGTATACAAGGTAAAATGACAACATTAAAGTGAAACTATCACGTCGTAGATGTGTTATTTGATAAACAGAATATTACATTCAGGACTGTGTATTATTGACTTTAATAAACGAGCTGGATAAAAAGATATGAGACGCCGCAGAGCCTCGTATCCTATCATTTTATCCAAATCGTATATTACTATCAATAATACACAGTCCTGAATGTAAGATCCTCTGTATAAAGTAAAACATTACTCATATAATTACACATTCTACATAGTGAAAAAATGCTAAGTTAAATATCAGATCTAGGAATATATTTATTTCCAAAACAGTTTATAACTCAAATGTTTAAGAATATAGTTATTTTATAACTGTGTACATTGGCTTGTTCGATTCATACACATGCTGTTTTATTCGCGCAATGAAATGTATTTTTTTATTTTTTTATTTTGACAAAATGTAACTCTATGAGGTATTATCAAATCAATAAGCACACATTGCAATTGACAACTCAATGTATTACAAAACATATATATGCGCATATAGGAATAACGAGCACAAATTGGAACATAAGACAAGTGTCTCGTTTTGAAATTAAAGTGATTAGTTAATAATAATGAAGCGACCTACGTTTTCATACGAATCCAGGATTTATAAATCGAATTGATATTTAAAAAGAAACATTCATGTACTTCTTTCCGCAGGCCCATGTTGTCTATGTTAAAATGAAAAGCATACTTTTGTATTGCATATTTAACATTCATTTTAGATTAATAAATAACAACTTAGTGTAAACGTAGACTATATACATTTTAAAGGGGTTGATGCACTATTTTCAAACAAGGTTTATTTTAAAGGGCTCTAAACAACTTGAAAAAAAGCTGAACAAAATATCAAAATGCCATGAGAAATAAAAGAGATATGACCCAATGAAAATTTGCAAAGAAACATAAATGGAGACGGCAAACTTTGAACTATGACGTCATCGCGCCTTTTTACCATATATGGAATAGTGACAAAATGTCTTTTAAAGCAAAGAAAATCACTGCAAATGAAAAATAAGCATAGCATTTATGCATTTTACATCTGTATATTTAGTTTTAATTAATTTGCAGTGATTTGTTTTGCTTTAAAATGTGTTTTGTCTATATGCCATCTATAGTAAAAAGGCACGATGACGTCATCTTTCCAAGATGGCCGCCTACATTTATGTTCTTTGCAAATTTTCAATCGGTTATAATTTCTTTATTGTTCATGGTATTTTGGTAATTCATTCAGCTTTATACGAGTTTTTCAAAGCCCTTTTAAATAAATCATGTTTGAAAATAGTGCATCAACCCCTTTAAGTAATCATTAAATAAGAATGCAACTGGATGGCAATTAAATGATGTAAATATAACGATAATTTATATTTGTCGACAGCTATAAATACATGTTCCGTAAATACATATTTATATCTAACCCAAGGAATTAAACAATTCTGAGTGAGCTTTAGTTACCGGATTACTGGATTGCTGTTACATGTTAAGTATTATTTGGCAGCGTTAATCATTGCTGAGACACTTTTATATTTAGTGTGGCACATGGCAATCGGTACACATAGATGACGTTAGGGAATCGGATTTACCACCTCTCCATATGATGGCTCACAAAACCGTCGGACAAATAATGAAGGCAACCATGTCCGTAATTGACAAAGACACAGAATGCAGCGATGGGTAAGGGGTGTCGATTTGTGTTAACTTTGCAATCGTACGAAACATTATTATGATCGATACTATACCGTTTATGAAAAGCATTTCTCCTTGACTTGTTGGCGAAAAGATTAACCATTGTCTGTATAATGCGATTTTGTTTTTATTTAAATTAGATACAAAAGGCAAACAGGATATGTAGAACACTACATTGTATGAATAAAACCAAACTATGAGACGTCACAGACAAAAACATGTTGAAAATAGGGGTACCGCCTTGGAACGGTCAGTGGCAAAACGGCCGCTGGGAATTTAAACCACGTTCTAGTGGACAACAAACCTAACTCTTACCCATTTTCATCCCAATAAACGGGACAGTGTAAATAAAGATATCCCCGCCAGGTTATAATATATACCAAGCAAGGCAGCATTATAATGTATACATCATATAAAAAAAAAAGCAAGCCACAACATAAGTACTCAATGACTTGGCAGAAGCCAGAGAAACACGAGAACAAACCGTTAAGGCTACATCAAGAAATTATTAAAGACAAACATCAAACGCTATCGTCCTATAAGGATTTAGGTAAACGTCCTCCTAATAAAACGGAACAGTGCAAATGCGCAGATCCTCGACAGGATATGTCCTCTAACAAACTAGGCAGCATGAATATAAGTTACATAATAATGATATAATAACACACATGTGATCATGTATGTATGCGTGTAAAAAACAAAAGCCTATACAAATAAATTATGTACTCTTTGACTTGGCAGAAGCCAGAAAAACAAGAGACTAACACGTTTAGGGCACGACAAGATTTAATACAAACATTAAACGTTACCTTGCGCAAGGATTAAGGTCGACGCCATCACCTATCGGTCATCGCACACCCAAAGAGAAAAGTAGAGTGGCAAACGTTAAATGCGTCAATCTCTTTACATGCAGTGTGTTGCATAACAACTTTTGTTACATTATGAAAAAGTGTATAAACTTGGTCGTGACCAAGAAGTTTAATATGTTTGTAAATAACGTCACCACATAACTCAGGTTGTTATAGTTCTTGTCCCAAACGATTTCAAAAATTACTTCTATATTTTATAGGGAGATCAGGGTTACGATAATACAATTTTGCCAAGGTTTTTCGAAGTTAACAAGTTAATAGTAAGGTAGTCCTGACGAAGTAGCTTTTTAGTCCCCCACCGGTCCCGGTAGGGACTATAGGTTTGCACTCTGTCCGTCCGTCCGTCCTTCCGAAATGCTTGTCCTGGCCATTTTTTCAATACTATAAGATTTGAGATACCAAATTTGGCATGTGGATACATCTTGGTATAGCGGTGTGTCGCGTACCAAAAAAACGGTCACTGTGACCTTGACCTTGACCTGTGACCTCTGTCATAGAAAATTCTTGTTCGGACCGTATTTTCAATACTATAACACTTAGAGATACCAAACTTGATACTTGAATACATCTTCGGATAGCGGTGTGTCGTGACCTCTGTCATAGAAAATGTTTCGACAATGCTTGTCCGGGCCATATTTTCAATACTTAAAGACTTTGAGATACCAAACTTGGTATGTAGATACATCTTGGGATAGTGGTGTGTCACGTACCAAAATAATAAGGTCACTGTGACCTTGACTTTGACTTGTGACCTCTGTTATAGAAAATGCTTGTCCGGACCGTTTTTTCAATACTATAACACTTAGAGATACCAATCTTGGTATGTGAATACATCTTGGGATAGTGGTGTGTCGCGTACCAAAATAAGGTCATTGTGACCTTGACCTTGACATGTGACCTCTGTCATAGAAAATACTTGTCCGGACCGTATTTTCAATACTATAACACTTAGAGATACCAAACTTGGTATGTAGATACATCTTAGGATAGCGGTGTGTTGCCTACCAAAATAAGGTCACTATGGCATTGCTCTTGACCTGTGGCCTCTGTCATAGAAAAATGCTTGTCCGGACCGTATTTTCAATACTATAACACCTAAGAGATACCAAACTTGGTATGTGAATACATCTTGGGATAGCGGTGTGTCGCGTACCAAAACAAGGTCATTGTGACCTTGACCTTGACCTGTGACCTCTGTCATAGAAAATGCTTGTCTGGACCGTATTTTCAATACTATAATACTTAGAGATACCAAACTTGGGATGTGAATACATCTTGGGATAGCGATGTGTCGCGTATTCAAATAAGGTCATTGTGACCTTGACCTGTGACCTCTGTCATAGAAAATGCTTGTCCAGAACGTATTTTCAATACTATAACACTTAGAGACACCAAACTTGGTAGGTGAATACATCTTGGGATAGCAGTGTGTCGCGTACCAAAATAAGGTCATTGTGACCTTGACCTTGATCTTTGACCTCCATCATAGAAAATGTATGGAAAATATTTGTCTGGGCCAGTGGGGGACTATGGATTGCCCTGCAATTCTTGATGCTCTTGTTTATTTATACAAAGGTAAATGGTCCTCAACTTGTCTACAATATCTAGAAAAATGCATTAGCTATTTTTCTCAGCTAATGCGATCTGATAATAATAGTGTTATTACGTACTGGTCCTTTGGGATCATCAAGCCCTATCTTTGTGGCTTTAAAGCAGCATATCGCTTAAGCCGGTGCTAGGAGGCGTAAGAGGTGTTGCACTTAACATTACCTCTCATGAACAGACTCAATAAAACCGAGTCTGCTATTTTTATCTTTTGTTTGTGTGTGTCGCTTCCAAGGGATGCCATTTTTAGTATTTATTATAAATGTACGTAATTATGTAGCAGTGATATCGACCAGTAATCTTAGTTCGTATCAACCTAGTGTATAACCATGGCGCCATTCTTTATATTGTTGTAAAAATATTAGCAGTTCATCCATTTATGTATGTCCGTGTTTCAGGGCGGATATCACAGTAACAAACAATGCCTTTATGAAGAAAACGATGTTGCAATGCCTACCTTCTGCAATGGCTCGAGTAAAAAGTCTGCAACCTAAATCGGAAAGAGCTATACAATTGATAGATGTACTGCACTCACTATTGGAAAGGCCGAATCATCGAGGTACTTAATATAGTTTCGATAATAAGAAAAAGCTCGGTTTATTACATTTCTGTCGGTGAAAGATTGGGATTTCTCAGTGAAAGACTATTGATAATTGCTAAATATTAACTTAATAACCAACTCCGAACACAAAAATAACTAACTGCGACGTTGAAATATGACGTCAATAAAGTGTTGGTACCATCTGCGTCATCTGCCGATAACTTTCGACAAAGCGAATATTTTCGGTTATAGGCATTCATAAACTTACTCAAAACGTAATAAATAGATTATTTTAACTGCTGTATTTGATTATTGGGAAATATTTCACTCGATAGTAGGCGTGTTTTGTTTTTCACTCACTCTCATACGCTCGTTCATGAAAAGGGTCACACGTCTACCATTTTATGAAGGATTTCCCTATAATCGACCTCATCGATATCTTCTTGATCTGGTATACAGTGTGCTTCTTTTGACAAACTGAAACAGTTATATGTGACATTGAATCCAATATTCAAGGTCATAAACGTTTGAACCCTTAAATATGAACTGACAGTGAAAAAATCCGAAATGAGTAACCATTATTTATTTATAAAGTCGGTTAGTGCTATATTTTACGTTCAAAGATAGTTTTGCATTTTCATAACTAACTATCTTATTATTCGTTAAATTACAATTAAAGAAATATTCATCAGTAAGTTGTATCCAAGAAGCCACAAAACAGAAAGATGATATTAAAAGGAAATGTAAGCATATAGTCAAACGATTTTTGTTGTTGAGAGTTCTGAAAAACATCAAGATCGAATTATAAACAAACTAAAACGGAAATGAAAGCCTCTATTTTGAGAACTATGAAACGTTGGCTCTAAAGTACTCTATACGAAATATACATACATATACATATACATACATGATAATTTATTGTATACTTTCATATTGTCCCGTTTAGTTTGCATTGGGCTAAGTGTGCAATATTCTACGATATTGCACACATTGATATTGCACTGAAACTTTTTCTCGTGCTTGCTAAGAGCCGCGAAATAGAAATAAGGAACTACTTTCAAATAAAATAACGGAATCCTTCCTATAGTGTCAACAAAAAAAATACGTGTTTTTTTTCAACCTTTTATGGCAGAAATTGATAAAATAATTGAAATGGTCACTCTCCCACTGTTTTTAACGTTATCGAATGGTAAACAAACTTTAGAAAATCGCTTGATGTTTTCAATGACGTCATCCGACGTCGACGTCGTTTTCGCGCAACATAATCATCCACACAAAATGAGACTGAATGACAAGATAGGAATTCCATCAAAAGCTATAAAAATAACACAAATACAATGAAAAGTAATAGTCGTACAATAAACATTGATCGAAAACAATATGAAAGTATACAATAAAAAGGTTATTGAATCTGTATGGCTAAATATTACTTGGAACTCGTTGTTTTGGCGCAGGACTTATCGCAAGCTCGTCGTCCTTTGCCAAAACAACTCGTTCCAAGTAATATTTAGCCATACAAATTCAATAACCTATAGTACTGATATATAAGAATGGATATTGCAGCAACTGTGTGGAAAATAAGTATACTAAATAAACTTTGTTTATCATCAGATTTTTATAATTGTTTTACCCATGACAAGTGTTTTTTTCAGAACTTTAAATAATAAATATTTATTTTAATACCTACTAATGGAAACTGAAAGTTACAGGAGGCGATCTGGCAGGGTGATCGGTGTTAATTCAAATACAAATTAAAATCATTATATTGTACTTCAATTTCATGTGAAATGTGCGAATATGCAATGTCCTATGCCGCACGTTTCCTTTGGTTAAATTATTCGGTATGAAAATGCTTGACGACTCGGTTGGTTGCTGATACTAATAAATACTGAAAAGGGGATCCCTTGAAAGCAACAAACACAAACAAGAGAGAAAAGTAGCAGTCTCGGTTAATTTGTATCTGTTCATGAGAGGTAATATAAAATGCAACGTCTCCCATGCCCCCTAGCACAGGCTAGCGATATTCTACTTTAAAAACACAAAGAGTGGATTTGATGATCCCAAGGGATCAGTAAGTAATGACACTACTGATTTGTAGTCGGGGCGACCTTTTACGGCCCCCACACAGCGCTAAACAAACGCTAGTGTAAATGTCAATAAATACTGAAAAGGGGATCCATTGAAAGCAACAAACAAGAGAGAAAAGTAGCAGTCTCGGTTAATGTGAGTCTGTTCATGAGAGGCAATATAAAATGCAACGCCTCCCACGCCCGCTAGCACCGGCTTAAGTGTTATATCTAAGTAATGAATATTAATTTAAACGAGGTTTACTAGGCATATCACAACCCTCATTTTATGGAGATGTGGTCTATAAACTTCGAAAGTTAAAGGGGTTTGACGGGTTTCCTGACCGCTTTACAAATTTAATCAGGAAGTTCGTCAGAAAAGTATATAACCCTTTGGTTTTACAGCGCACTGCATGTTTAGTGATTAACCCCTATACAATCAGTCATTACGCTTCACTTTTCACTTGTGCGATGGCTGGACTACCTCTTTGGACTCTATGTTTGTATCTACTGAAACCCCAACTAAGGGAGGTGGGTGTATTAGCTTTCGTCCCTCGGGTTTTCTGGTCGTACCCTAGATTGGTTTTCTCTTTAGTTGCAACTACTATGGTTGTTCAGTACGATTCTGGATACATCCTGAGATGTTTATTATTTTGTATGTGTTTCTTTAGTTAGTTTCTCTGGATGTGGAATTTATTGTTAGAGAATTCCTTTTGATGGGATGTTTACACTTGTCTTGTCTATTTGGGCGCTGAAGACAGGATAATAGCGAGGATTGTGCGCATATAAAATCGATCAAGCTAACCAGTAGGCCTTATTGCCTACTGACCGTTCCAAGTCGGTAACCCTGTCTTCACCACCCCTTCTGTTGTTTTTTGTCTCTTTCATTGTATTATCAAGTCCTTGTTTGCAGTACAGTGTGGACCTACGATGCCATTGCGTTCGGACGCTGTGGTTTCTATAGGACTCTATACCTCATTTTTATATTGCAAACAGGTGTATATATAATTCTAATAAGTCGTCTGCGATCATAAATAAAATAATATGTAAAAAGCTTACATTATTTTATGAACTTATATTACTTATTAATGCAACACAACCTAGACCCATCGTCAAACTGACAATAATTACATCATACGTATCATCGGGGCCTAATTTATATACACACTAAATACGAAACTGTAACACTTCATAATGGTAAAAATTCTCCCCGTGCTGCGAAACAGTAGTGTTAAATTTACTGGTCCTTTGGTGCCAACGATCCGAATATGTGGCTTTGAAGTAGGATACCACTTAAGCCAGTGCTAGTGGACGTGAGAGGTGTTGCTTCTGAAATTACCTCTCAAGAACAGACTAAACAAAACCGAGTCTGCTACTTTATTATCTTTGATGTGTTTGTTGCTGCCAAAGGATCTCCCTTATTAGTATGTATTTATTCGTATTTGAAGTGACATTTTAATTCTTCAAGATCGGCTCCAGTCCCTTTAAAGAACGTTGTCGCTTAATTTGTCGATGTGTGTGTGTTTGTAACTAGTAATTGCATTTATATAAAAAAAATGCAGGTGGCCAGTTTACCTTCGCAGAGTGTTTGTCTGGGTTAGTGGCATCCTTTCTACGAGTTCTTGAAGAGAACTTTGGTAGTCAAGATTTGCCGAATTGGATTTCCAGACTGTCTTTAAATATGGATGCGTTACTCCAAGCCGGAACATTTAGGTAAATATATTGCTTGTAAAATATTATTGAAAATAATGTTGTTTCTCATTTAAATTTAAGATGTGTGTTGCATTATACGTATATATATTTAGGTATATAACCAGTATACAAAATACAATTGTAATACGCGTTAACATTGTTCTTTGAAATAAGCGAAACATACGCTTACTTTTCATCATCGACAGAGGTCACAGGTGCTGAAATGTCTGGTCACTCACAAGTACTTCTAAACATTCTCGTACTTAAATGAAGCACAACGTCGTGTTTTATATTCTGTTATACGCTCCCAACTGGTTTTGCTTTTATTTCATGTTTAAAGGGATGCATGTGTAAAGTATATACACGGAAAGATCGAGCCGCTACTGACCGATGCTATCGCCTACTTAGACAGAAATCAAAATATTGACATATTGATACGTCATGATGACAAATGGCAGTACGAGTTTTGGCTGGACATAGTGTCGTCCCAAAACATCATCGCCTTACATACTCGTGATATGATGAGCAGTCGATCAGGAAATGGAAAGAATGACGTTACAATTCGAACGTCAGGTTTTGAAGGGCTCATTTTTCAAATCAAACTCCCGTTTTCTTGGCTGCTGTTTGAAAGTATCCACCCAGAAACACGAAGCAATATCGCAACGACTTCAGGTAATTGATTTCACATCTACGCCTTTAACCATATGTCTATTTACTGCAATGCGTTGCATCGATATATGTCATATTCGCCAAATAAAATAATTTTAAAATATTTTGTATCATTTTCCTAGAAATATATTTAACAAGTATTTTACAACCTACATATGCACTATCTATAGGGAAAAGTTAAATAATGTAAATAGTTATCCAGTGGCAAATTGCATGTGAATACACTTTGAATCCAGAACAAATCATAACTCAAATATTAGCCGACTATTCTTGCATCATTTTAGGACTTCATGAAGTTACTGATTTTGGCCTTGCTGAAACGATGATAAGGGAAACAGAACTCGGCAAGATTATATTGAAAAGTGAAGAAACGGCTGGGGAAGAGTTCATACCTTCCTATATAGAAGATGTTTTAAATATGACCACTGCAGTCTTATGCGAAAGTGAAACTAAGGTAATCTTGTCGACTTTACATTACATTGATTAGTTCCCTATCAGTGTGTCACCGGAGGGGACTTTAGGTTGCCCCCCGTCCGTCCGTACGTACGTCCGTCCGTCCGTCATTCCATCCAACAAATATGGAGCATGCGATAATGAGAAAATAATTGAAAATATTTCTATGAAACTTGGTATGTTGGTAGCTGACAATGAAGGGTTATGCACGTTATCTTATTTTGTTGATTTGACAACAGTTTGGTTGTTATGGCGACTGAAATAGTAAAAACACACAACATGTATAGATCCTTTGATAACAAAAGAAATGCTTGAGATAATTTAATGAACATTTGTGTGTAGGTAAATGGGAGTGTAGAGATCATGCATATCATCCCCACATCCGCCGCCTCCATCGTCCCCCGCCCCCACTAGAAATGCATTTTTTTTAAATTTGATATGTCAAAAATGTGGATGCTATGGCAACAGAATTGTAACAAATACACAAAATACACCTAAAATAGAAAAAGTGGTTTCCGTTCAATAACTTTAGTTAGGAATGAGATGTTGGAATGAAACTTTATGGGTATGTAACTTATATGAACAGGAAGCTTGGGACTGCATTTTGGATCATTGTGGTCAAGTTCACTCTTACTAAAAATAGAAAATGATTTCCTCTCAATAATTTTATTTAGGATTGAGATATTGTAATGAAACTTCATGGGTAGGTGGCTTATTTGAACAGGAGGCTTGGATTTGGTAATGTTGTACATAGTGTTTAAACCTGAAGATGAAACTTGCCGTTTATTGCACATTTTATCCATATTTTTAAATTGACCAAACTAAATTAATCCAGAGTTGTCATAAGCTTTAGCACACTATTGTTTAACGTGATCTTTAACGGCAGCAAGACAGACAATAAATTTGGAGATGTTTTTAGTGGTGCAGGCACTAGAATTAGAAATATATCGGGATTTCTAAGGCTGTTTATGCAATTTGGGAATACAGTTCATTGCTGTGAGTTTGCTTTATGATATTTACGCATCGATTTATGGCTTATATACCGACTTCTTGGATATTCGTCGAATTGAAACTGCTTCACCCGTGACTTCTTCATGCTCATGAGTTAGTATCGTTATAAGTATAGCGTCTGTCTGTAGCTGTTTAAAAGTACATTTTAAGTTATAGTGTAGCTTATACAGAAATGATAACCACCACCATCGCCTTCTTATAATGAAGTTAGCTATTACTTCTCCAGGCACTGCACTGTATTGTTACAAAGGAAATGGAAACAAGATTGGCAGGTACAGAAAATGCCTCTTTACTACATAAACTTTTAACTGTACACGAAACGGTGAAAAGTCTCCGGCCGACATTTTCATTGCTGCGAGCAACTGGAATGGTGGTCAATAACATCACGAATGGAAGATGTGAACCATTTTATCATGCCTGGCAAACAGTTGTAAACCAGACACAATGGTCACAACTTGGATTGGAACATGCAGTAAGTTTCTTTGTTTTTCTGTTCATGTGTCTTCCCATCATTAATTTATTTTTTAATCTTAAAAAACAACCAAAACAAACACACACAAAAGCCCAACACGAAACACAACATATATGCAGAGAAATATTAACTAACCACTTTCAAGCGGACCAGACTTCGCATATCAAGAAAGACCTCTCCTCTCTCTGAATAGGGACGACATGTAACACAATCATGAACTGCTACATGTAGCACCATTTAGTGAAATGGAAAGATTGATCCATAGTGGAGTGCGTGGTCCAGTGGTAGAGCGCCGAACTCCTGATCGAGAGGTCGTGGGTTCGATCCACCGTCGCGGCCACGTTATTTATCATTGAGCAAGATAATTAATCCACATTGCTTAGTACTGGTTCTACCCAGGAAGCCATCGAGAGTGATTAATCTAAGTTGCAAGAACTTGTTTCGCAATCGATGTAAAATAAATATGTTTCAAAACAAACAAAAATAATTCGATTTAATATGAGGAAGTATTTTAATGCTAATGTTATTTTATGGATGAACACAAAACTTTCGAAATCAACTAAAGATTTGCTATACATGTTCTTAATTATGATTGATTAATGGTTTAAATGTACTCAAAATGCAGTGATATGTTCGTTCCAGATGCAACGGATACTGGAGCTTCTTCTACAAAAAATAAGCCCAAAAGAACACGCACAACTCACTGGCCAGGAAGAGCAAACAAAGTTCTTGGAGATGTTTCACACTTGTAGACCAATAATAGAACACTTAATTACAAAATACGAGCAAAGGAAATACGAGAACAGCAGGTTCGTTTATTCCAAAACATTCGGCGAATAATTGGTATTTATCTGTATACATTTGAGGAAACGGCATGACGATATCTGCGACGCCACGTTTTTATCCGATGATTTTTGTCGAGCCTGTCGTCCGTGTGTGTGTGTGTCAGTTCGTTAGTCCGTGCGTCCAATTTTCATTTATTAATAGTTTCTTTGTTACTTTCAGTACTTTTACCGAACTCCAACAAAATATTCCTTATATAGATTCAACATAACGTCCACAATGTAGGGCTGCTGTGACCTACTTTGGAAGAAATATAGGTCACGTCTGGTCTCCGCTACAACATGCGCATCTTGTTTTTATGTCTTTCAGGGTTTTCACCAAACATCACAATACTATTCCTTATATGTATATAACGTCATGTGCAGAATTTCGGGTCGCTGTGACCTTCTTTCGACGAAGGTCTCCGCTACGGCATGTGTATCTTGCTTCTTTCTTGCGGGATTTTCACCATACTTCATCACGATGTTCCTTATATGCATCCAACATCATTCGACGAAATATAGATCACATCCGATCTCCGCTAAGACATGCATTCCCCACTGTTAATGACATTAACTAAATTAAATATTGAGTATGTAAGGAACGAATATCTCTTAGGATTGATATTAGTGTTAGTCAAATAAAAACATCTGGACTACTTCGCAATATGGCCCAACATATAGGTCATGGCCTTCGAGTTGTAACTGCTAGTTCCATTAATTGGTTTTAAACTACCGTTTGCGTGGAGTGCGTGGTCCTGTGGTAGAGCGTTGAACTTCAGATCGAGAGGTCGTGGGTTCGATCCTCGCCGTGTTCATGCGCATTTATCCTTGAGCAAGATAAGTAATCCACATTGTTTAGTATAGGTTCTACTCCGGAAGCCTTCGAAAGTGATTAATATAAGTTTCAAGAACCTGCTTCGCAATCGATGTAAAAATAAACATGTTTAAATCAAATTATCATTAAAGTAGCTACCCCGCCAACAACAGCCACATTTTACAACGTAAGTACACCGTTTCGTAACCTACTGATAATAACTTACATATGTTGAGAATTCAAACTTTATAGACACAATATAAACGGCTTTAACCAGCTAGGCCAAACACCAAAATTTGAAGCATTGAATTAAGAGTTACCGACTCATAAAACTTATTGCAAATTATATTTCTTAAAATATCTTAGTATAGATTAATTATAATTAATATTCAATAGATATAAGAAATATATTTTTCCATTAAATCATTTGCATGTCTATTGTATTCAAATCAACAGATCTAAACAAGCATGGTCTCATTTGGTTGTCGTGAAACTCTTCATAATGACTATTGTATTCTAATCAACAGATCTAAACAAGCATGGTCTCATTTGGTTGTCGTGAAACTTAATGACTATTGTATTCAAATCAACAGATCTAAACAAGCATGGTCTCATTTGGTTGTCGTGAAACTATTCATAATAACTACTGTATTCAAATCAACAGATCTAAACAAGCATGGTCTCATTTGGTTGTCGTGAAACTTAATGACTATTATATTCAAATCAACAGATCTAAACAAGCATGGTCTCATTTGGTTGTCGTGAAACTCTTCATAATGACTATTGTATTCAAATCAACAGATCTAAACAAGCATGGTCTCATTTGGTTTTCGTGAAACTCTTCACAATAACTATTGTATTCAAATCAACAGATCTAAACAAGCATGGTCTCATTTAGTTGTCGTGAAACTCTTCATAATAACTATTGTATTCAAATCAACAGATCTAAACAAGCATGGTCTTTTTTGGTTGTCGTGAAACTTAATGACTATTGTATTCAAATCAACAGATCTAAACAAGCATGGTCTCATTTGGTTGTCGTGAAACTCTTCATAGAGCATCTATGTCGCACCAATGTAGGGACGATGTCGACGGCTTGTGTGTCGATCTGGGAGGTATGTATTCCATGCTTAATTTGCAGTTAATTAAACAGATAAATGCATGCTTTGCTATTAGTTGCTACAAAATAAATTGTAATGTTCCATTATCTGCTGACTTTAGTTCAGTTCTTGAAATGTATGGACCTATTATGTCTTGGGGTTTTCCGCCCGTCTGTCTGCCTTTCCGTTCCTCTGTCCGGCTGTCCGTCTTTGTTCTCTTTTACCTGACAACTGATTGTGGTTAATAACTTTCAAAGTATAATATCTACAACAATGCAACTTTGCACACATTTCAGAATGGTCCAATGACTATATTGTATAAAGGACCATAACTCTCTGATTTATATTAGTTGAATTATTTCCCCTCAAAAAATGGTTTAACCTGGAACTTAACCTTGCCTTTTACAAGTGATTATGACACATTGCATACATCTTCAGTATGATCCAATGAATACATCTTATAAAGGACCATAACTCTTTGATTATTTTTTTTAAAAAATACTTCCCTTTTGAAGAAGGTTTAACCTGGAACTTAACATTGCCAATAACGTTCAAAGTATCAGGTATACACCAATGAAAAGTAGTACACATTTATCATGATCCGATTACTACATCTTATAAATGTCCATAACTGTCTGAGTTATACTTTTTAATTAGTTCTCTTTGTTAAAAGTTTAACTTCGAATTATATCTTGCCTTTTACAAGTGATTATGGATAATAACTTTCAAAGCTTTAGATTTGCAACAATAAGGGACTGGCGTATATGGACCCGTACACGATGCTCTTGTTTAAATGTGTCGCAGTAAAATGTATTAGTTAATATTAATGCGCGAATGGTGGCTATTATGCGACTGGGTGGAATAATTCATTGATGTTAATTGGAGAATGCATATACGACTAAAGTTTAAAATACGTTTTAGCCGGGTTACGGCATTTTCAGCACAGTTTAGGCAATATATAACGTTCAACATTTTAGTGGTGGAGGCAGGTCATCCCCTTTTTAATGGGTAATACCAGTACTGTATACCTCCCGCCATCCATAAGAATCGACTTTCTCACAATTCGAACTCCCAGTGGGATTCGAACCCGCAGAAGGTTTCAAACGCAGCGTCTTTACCATCCCGGTCAGTGGGTTACAGTCTGAAGGGTTGCATTTCCATATTGTACATACCATGCTTGTTTCCAACGAGTCAATATAATATTATCTGCTCCCTGTCATGATCACAAGCGCATAAAACTTGAATTTCAATGAGGAATCCATATGATACAATTTGTACGTTATTTCGTGCACACAATATGTGGCCATACGCTATTTTTCAACTTGCATAACAGCTGTGTACTAAATAATGACATACGCCACATATGTAAATATTTGTTAAATCCTTTTCAGTATATACTTCTTCTTTGAAAACGATATATTTACATGCATAATGTAAATATGAACAAATAATTCAACAGAAAAGCAAATAATTTAAGCTAATCGTTGACAGAAATTGTTATTTATTTTGGGTAAAAAGCAGTATACACTCTTTGAAAACTGTCACATAAATGCTGGGTCAAATGCTGCTGTATTCCTGACCAGTATGTTATTTCATTTCTACCAGCCAATATGTATATGCTATTAGTTTTTACTTGAACTTTTCCAATTCAATTTCTAAGAACATTATTTATGTTTCTCTGGTGTTAGTATTCAGGCTCCAAATATTGCAATAGCCTTCTGTAGGTTGTTAACATGCTTTGAAAAAAAAATCTGCTGTAAATGTAAACAAAACAGAATTGTCGCGTATACCATAAACGTAATAACTTATCGGCGATATAAATTCGATAACCTATGCATCGTATTTTCAGAGTCTACACGATAGACGGAACTTGAAGGAACTACCAGCTATTAGAGCCATAGAACAATGTCTGAAACAAAGTTACCAAGGCAGTTTCATGAGCTTTTTATGGTGAGATCAACTGTAGTGCTTTGATTTGAAGATCGCAACATCGTGTTTATTATTATGCACTATTATACTAAACCTACATTTCTTTGTCTATATACGTCATAATTAAGATGTGATGAAACTATAGTTTGGCTATAACAATAGGCGGTTCTTCAGACGGAAGCATATACACACTTGTTTTAATATGTGGTGTTTCAGATAAAAAACGGGTCCTTATCAAAATGGGACAATAGGAGAGCATTATCATTTATACTAACACCTTAAGAATTATAACTACAGTGGACAGCAGCTAGTGAAATGTTCCGCCTGTCAGATTCTAAATTATGTATTTCACTTGATATATAGATACTGAGATTTTAAATTAACGAAATAATTGTGAGAAAGGACATCATTCAATAAAAAATAATGCAGATAAACATTCCAAAACAAATTTCATTTTTTTAATGAATTGGTTAGATCCCTGGCTGATCGAAACTATATTAAATGCATATGAAAAGCTTTCCCTATAATAATTTCTATTTTTTCCAGTTAATGATGAAGTGTAATATCGATCAACTATGTACCATCATCGGATGATGTTCAGGTTAAATTCCTAGATTTTGAATGGGATCAAGCGTGAATTGTTTAAACTAACACTGGTTAGCAGATATGACTGTTAAATGAGGATGTCCTTATAAATAAGGGTACTATTAAGGCCCATTAATAACGTTTAGGTTCTTAAGAAAAGAATATATCATTATTTGTCGATATTAAGTGGGTGCCCTAGACTTCCACAAACAGTGTAATGTACCCGCTTGAACAGGTTGAGATAAAACAAATGTAACAGCCCCATATTTCATCCCCTCACACTTTGCCAATTCAGTTACACAGCTGTTAATGTACAAATTACAGGTCAGAAAGTAAAAAACTTCGTAATTTTTTGGAACACAAAACTATGCTTACTTACTTTTATGGTTATAATAATACAAAGAACACTAGTAAAATAGCTTGTTTAATCTGCATGATATGAGGTTGTCTCATCATGCGGAATTCCACTGATATTGCCAATACATTTAACATGTTTAAAGGTAAAGCAAACTTATTCAGGTGTTGTGTGTCCTGCATCATTTAAATACAGCAAAATAAGAGTTCAAACCTTTATATACACCGATTTACCGCTCTCTGCCTAACAGTTAAATGTACTTCCCCTAAGCTTATGGCTGATATATGCGGCCATGGAATACAGTCTAATCAGTTAGAATTACCTTTCGTCCACTTTATAATGATCATGTGAATAGTACGGATATATGTATAGGAAATATATCTAAGAAGTATTAATCAGTAGATACAAAATTCGAACAGGAAAAGTAGCATTCAAGGATGACAGTCAACCATAAACACACACAGAAGCAAAGAACAACTTTAAAGATGAATAAAAAGCTAGATAAGACATCGCAAACACAAAAAGGTTGAAAATATGGTTACCGCCTTGGAACGGTGAGTGGCAAAAAAGGCCGCTGGGGGTTCAAACCAAGTTACCTCACTCTTACTATTATCATCCTAATCAACGGGGCAGTGTAAATAAATATATCACCGCCAGACTGTACTCTCTAACAAACACGGCACCATTAATAGGCAATATAAGTAAAACAGATAAATGATCATGTATATATAATATAAAAAACAAAAGCCTAGAAAACCACAAAGCAATGACCTGGCAGAAGCCGGAGCAACGAGAGAACACACCGTTAAGAGTACGACAAGACAACATTAACACAAACATCAAACGCTACCGTCCTATAAGGATTTAGGTATACGTCAACATAGGGTCCACAATATGTCCGGTCATCGCACAATCAACATGATCAAAGAGGAAAGCATATTGGCGCTGATTTAGTTATGTACACACGCTCTCTAAAACATTAATTGCATTGGGTTGATGGTTTGGGCCATGTGCATTACGCCCGCTGGCTATCTGTCCACTTACAATATCTAGAAAAACTGGACCAAGAAGCCACGTCTCGTAATATAATTTTGCATAGGGCCCCATTGTAATGCTTTTGTTCATGACATAGAGATAAACATAATTTACAACATGTATTTAGGCTGACACGTTTCGTTGATTCGATATCTGCAATTTAAATCACAATTAACAAACATGTACTAGGTTGAATTATTAAAATGTCATGTTTGTGTGACATCTATCAACATTTAGTGTCATAATATGCCAAGAATAAAACATGTGGTGATTAGACCCATGATATCTAAAATGAGACAAAATTAACTAGAAATCTCACATCAACATGGACATGTTTAGTATATTTAGTTTTCGGTGGTACATTTTTAATTGCTTTTGTTTTCTTACTTAATTTTAGATTCGGTGGTTCCACTACTCCGGCCGATAAAAGGCTCTGGATATTGTTTAACCACTCGTAGGATATGTTGTCTGCTTTTTAATTTAGTCTTTTGGCTGTTACTTGTGATACGCAGGCTTCATAACCGCTGCTCCCAACTAAATTCCATTTTGTTTATTTCGCTCTTCGGGGCATAGTATTTTGTTAGATACTTGGACCATACGCCGCTGGACATGGGGGAAGAAATGATCTCTATGTCCACCGCCATATGCATGCCATCTTCGGGATGGTTGAAATTATGTACTATTGATTTTATGAATATTGAGTTCTGCTCAACCCGGGGCTAGGGGGCTAGAGGGCGTGAGCGGTAGCTAGCATAGTTCACTCCCGTTCATGACCAGTCAAACCGAGGCTGCAATAGTTCGTATGTGTCGTGTTCGGCCGTTTCCAAAGGTCTACTCTCGTATTCTTTTATGTGATCTCTGCCTAAAATGTTGTAGAAAATCTTATGAGAATATACACATGTATGCAATGGAAAGTCCTGTAAAAAAACTTAAAATAGAAAAGGGAAACTGTTGTGTTATACCTCCATCTGTAGGGCGGAGTATCCAAGATAGTGTCGTTAGAACTTTAGCTCAGTGGATAGAACGACTGACTATAAATCAGAGGGTCGAGTACTCGAATCCCAAGATAGTCAAACCTTAATATTTTGGGAATTATAGTGCCGCGTGTACAATTGCGATATGTACTATTCGATGTCTATAAAGCAAAGGATGTCCTGCGTTAAATTCGTTCGGTTAAATACACGAAGTCGCCATGAGCTGCTAAAATATTTCTCTCCAACATCGACTTTATAAGTATGTATGGCATGCGAATAGTCACAAATATGTGACTTCAGTGAACAATGGTTTTTCAGGTGTTTTGTATTTTGTAGGAATGGCAAACGACCGTCTAAAGATTACCAGAAAAGCTGTGATTCTTTCTATATGGATGTTATGGTTCAGATATGTTTTTCTGAAGAAATGCTTCCAAGTGATGAGGTTACAAACCACCTGTTGTCCTTGATAACAGGTGACAAACGATGGAACGCATCTGGATTGAGTTTCGGAATGCCACAGATACAACGGATATTTAACTTCACTGAAAACCACGATCTGAATCCAGTGTTCAGGTTTTTTATGATGAAACTCCTAGTCCGAACACGGTATGAGTGTATAATTTTTAAATATATTGTGGTACATTTATGAACATTAATATATAACAAGAAGAAGCATTCATTTCTTTAGTATTTATATTTTAGTGTGGTATTTTGTTTACATAATGTTTATGGTAAACTATGTACAATCATTAGCAGTTGTCGAGTGTTATTTCGCGATGAAGTGCTTTATCTCTGTCTATTTTATTTTAGCAAAGATGCTTGTGACATGTATTTAAAAAAATACATAATGGAAACCAAAGTGTTAACAGATAATACAGGCATCGACGTATTGCAGTTGTGTGTGATGGTGGTTCATTGCTTTGAGGTAAGGGTATATGTTTGCTTTTTGTATTGTATAACATAAATAAATAATAAATCATACGATACACGATTGACTTATAAGCGAGATAATATGGAAATGACACAAGTACGTTAGCGCATTTATTTTATTGCCCATATGTATAATAGTTTTAGCTTCATACTTCATATATATGACTCATACACATGCGTTTGTATGATGTAATTTCACATCTAAACGGTATTATGCACTTTAAATGTCGTAATAGGTCAAATTATTCAACATGTTTTTATGTCATTGTAGCGCAAATGGTTAAACTCTCAGCTTATCAATAGTATACTATACGTATTTTAAATAGCTTAACGAATATCAAGTTCAGTTTTATTTGTACTTAAGGCGTATGTAGTTCATAAGAAGACATGTTTAATTAGGTGAATATTACAAAACATGTGAAATATATTGTTTTTTTTCCCCAAGAAATTCTAAGGATCCTCTTGAATGCGGTTTCTAATACATAATAAAATACAAGTTTCAAACTAAATTAATCTATGTGTATTTACATATACGCATCTCGGTCGATCCGTTAATGTATACTCGTATATCTATGTAATGACCTAATTGCATATATTACTCGGTGTCCGGTGTCTGATGTAAAATTCATATTAATGCTAAATAAATTAACTTACTAATTAATTCTGCTATAATTATTAATCTTCTATCAATAGTTTGGTCTGCATCATATGCACTCGCAACAGGGCAAATTGAGTATTGGCAAAGTTTAGCTTGTACACAGTTTAGCTAGTTATTCGCAAGTTATTCTCGTACGGCCCGGTTCAGATTCAGAAAGAACATACTGACATTTCAAAATGATATTGATATTAATTCTCATTTACTGATAGCACTGACTAAAATCTTTGGTTAATTGTCAAATAAATCAATCTGGGGATTTCATATTAACCGTGTTATAAGTCGTCTGCCGGTCACGTTGACCCTCGGCTTTCGACCTAGGGTCAATATGACATATATTTGTCTAGTTACTGTGCCAGTATGGAGTTACTTGAATAAGGACTATTGGTACGCCATCTTTGAAAGAATGACAAAAATGTATAGGTATGGTGAAGTGAAATGTGTCAACCAAATGCATATTTTAGGCATGATTATTGTCAACCATATAGTACATGACATTAATTCAACACTACCGATGTGAACATAATATCGAAGGAATACTTATATTAAAAATATTGCAGTCTTCGTTTGATTGAGACTGTTCGTGAGCGGTAGTGAAATATACTAGCTAACGCTCACGCAGAACTCAATATTTAAAATGTCAGTTTTTTGTGGTAGAGGTAGACCACCCACGTTTCCTGGGTAGAACCAGTACTGTACACCTCCCGCCATCTGTAAGAATCGACACTTCCTCAGAAGTCGAGCTCCCAGTGGGATTCGAACCCGCAATGATGAGAGGCGAATGTTTACAACGCAACGTCGTTAACCATTCCGCCATGGATACGCTACAAAATATATTGATGTATTAACATGTGAACATTTCGATTAATATATGTTCTCAGTAAAAATATGTTTAAATTACAGGATGTCTTGTTTGAAGAATCTGTAAAAGACAACGAAGTCAAACATGCAGAAAATTGTCTTCGAACGGCTTCTCTAAAAGATGCCGAAACAAACATAAACCTATTGCATAGCATAGCAAAAATCAAATACGGACTGGAGACGCTCGCGAAATACATTTACGATGGCAACCTACATCAGGATGTGGGACACACACTAGCCGAAGTACCGGATATAGAGAAACTTATAATCGCAGCATCAGATATCATTGCAAGTGGAAACGAGATGCCAAGGTAACTGTTTATTTTGTGGTTTGTTTCATTACGTATAATTTGAACAACTATTTCACAGGCATCGGTAAGCACACCGCCTAGTATTCAAACACAAAATATAGAATACAATCTAAGGGTTATGATATATAAAAATAAATTTCAAATAAAAACTTTTGATTTAAATAAAGCAAAGTACATTATGACAGATTTTTTATTATTCGTTCATACTTATGTCAGTTTTTATTTTTAAGTCAGAGATCGTTATGATCGTTTGTCCCATTTCAATACGAATAACTAATAAGGTACAATTAATAAGGTACAAATACAATATTTATTTCAACACATTTGTAGATGTATACTTTCGGTTTAATTTGGTATATTCCAAGAACCCAGTTTTTGTATTTTGAAAATAGTTATCGATTACATATTCTGTGTATTTGAATACTTTTAACTTTAAAAGTTTCCATTTTAGACGATATTTACTGAAACAGATTCACAAACACTATGGACAACGGACGTTATCTGAGATTTGTATGTCAAAACATAAGGTGATATCGGGGTTCACTCCAAAGGAATTCAAACAGGTAAATGTTTCCTGTTTTATTTAATTGATTATAATGTTGTAATACACTACGTAATGCAATTTACATTTAGGAATTTATAATTTCATAGGCAGATTGTCATAGGTGAGAGGTGGAACCCTATTGCTTTTGGGGCCAATAGTTCAAAGGTCAAGGTCAAAATGACCTTATATCTAAATATGCATTCCGCACAATAATTTCAAAACCGGAACACCTAAACTCATAAAAATTCAGAGGTACATTGCCCTTGGTTAGAGAAGGAACCTTTTTGTTTTCGGGGTCAGTAAGTCAGAAATCAAGGTCATAGTGACCTTATATAAATATATGCCCCTCCCACAACTTCAAAACAGTTATACCTACACTCATCAAACTTGATGGGTACATTGCCCTTGGTGAGAGGAGGAACCTTGTTGATTTTGAGTCAGTCGGTCAAAGGTCAAGGTCGCCATGATCTTATATGGAATTACACATTCAGCTTAATATCTTTGAAACTTTAACACGCACATTTATGAAACTTCATAGATATATTGCCCTTGGTGAGAGGAGAGAGGAGGTACATATTGATTTTGGGTCAACTGGTCAGAGGTCAAGGTCGCCATGACATTATATATAAATAGGCATTCTGCGCGATAACTTCAAAAACATAACACCCAAACTCCTGAAACTGCATTGGTACATTGCTTTTGGTGAGAGAAAGCATATTATTTTCTTTGGGGTTAGTTGGCCAATGGTCAAAGTCGCCATGATCTTATATGGAAACACACATTCCGCTTAATAATATGGTGAAACCATAACACTCACGCTTATGAAACTTCAGGTACATTGCCCTTGGTCAGAGGAGGAACCCTGTTACTTTTTTGGTCACCAGTACATATTCCAAGTGGTTACTCCAGGAGAATAATACCAACACTCATTAAACTTTGTAGGCACATTGTCCTTTTCCTGGTGAGAGGAGAAACTCTATTGCTTTTGGGTTAATAGATCAAAAGTCAAGGTCATCATGTCCTTGCGCATGCGCATTCCAAGTGTCAACCCGGAAATATAATAACCACATTTACTAAACCGCATTGCCCTTGGTTATAGGAGGAACCCTTTTGCTTTTGGGTTCATTAGGTCATCAAGGTCACATTGACCTGACAAGGAAGGAATCGTAAAAAGCATTTTCCTCACTGTAATTTGCAACTATTAGACCAACAATTTTGAAACTTGACAAATAGTAGCAATGTTAAAGCAGCAACCTCTATTGATGTTATGCTTGTTAAGGTCAAGGTCGCAATAACCCTATATGGAAATTGGCATTCAGCGCGAAAACTTCGAAACTATAACATTCGCACTCACACAACTTCATAGATACATTGCCTTTGGTAAGAGAAAATTTTCATCATCTTTGGGGTCAGTTGGCCAAAGGTCAAAATCACCATGACCTTATACTGGATACACATTCCGCTAAATAATTGTGAAACCATAACACTCACACTCATGAAACTTCAGGTACATTGCCTTTGATCAGAAGATGAACCCAATTGCTTTTTGGTCACCAGTACATATTCCAAATGATAACTCCAGGAGTATAATAACTACAATCATGAAACCTTTTAGGCATTGGCCTTGGTAAGTGGAGGAATCCTATTGCTTTTGGGATTAGTAGTCAAAGGTCAAGGTATACATAATATAATACCCACACATATTAAACATATTGCCTTGCACTTGGTGAGAGGAGGAAATATATTGGTTTTGTAATTTGTAATTATTAGACCAACAATTATAAAACTTGACAGAAATAATACTCATGTCAAGATAACAGCCTGTATTGATGTAATGCTTAGTATGTCAAATGTCAAGGTCACTGTCCCGGCTGTTGTTCACAATATATTTGACATACAATATTGAAACTATGCAAATAGTGCTCTTGGTTAAACACCATCCCCTATCATTTTTTTTGTAAGAAGGTCAAAGACCAAGGTCATATTAACCTGGCATTTAGGAAGTGCTTTAAGCATAAAAACGTTCGCAAACAGGTGTATAATGCTCCGTTAGACGGCGCTTTTGTTGCATTTATTGTTGCCATGAAGAAACTGAGGTCAAAAAAGTCAGTTATAGTTTAAAAAGTCATTACGATTTTTTGAGAGAGAGTTTCATTTCAAATTTTACTGTATTTATTTTAAAAAGGTGTACTTTTAATTTCTCTGTAGCAATTTGAAGACCCTGATCGTTATGCAATGTTCGGAAAAGAGTATATAGAATATCGGGAAGCAGTCAGTAATACGTTTACACACAGGAATATGCAAGTAAGTAAACACTTTCGTCTCAATAGTTTTCACTGAAGTGTGAAGTTTTATTATATATACTGAACAAAATATTAACAAAATAAATTAGCACGTTAAATGAATGTCATTTCCATAGACGAGATACAAAGCCGTGCAAGTTCAGGGTCAATGATAAAGTGACAAATATGACCAATAATAATGCTACAAAGTCATTTGTAAAACAAAGTTGGTGATAGCAATAAAGGAAATGTGATGGAAACATACTTTAATAGGTTATCAAAAATCAGTCTCGTTTCAATGAAAAGGGAGGTAATTTTAAAATTACGAAATGTAAATGTTTTTGTTTCAGAATAACTATTGTTTGTGAACACATTTTAGCGTTTTTAAACAACGACAGAACGGACAATTCTTGTAAATGCCAACCATTAAATGTATTCAAAGCAATACGTTGGTATAATGAAAAAAATGGCTTTTAATATATTTGAAGTAATTTTGATACTTTGCTTAGAAAATGTTAAAATAACACTTTTGTTTTGAAAATCACATCCTTACCTGTCATTTCTGATATTTGTAAACAATAGGGCTCAATCTCAATGATAGTATGTTGTAAAAACAAATTGAAACGGTCGATGATTTCTGACAAACAGGTCATGACTTACACGGTATGTGTACAACAGTATAGGTATATTATGACTGATATCGTCTAGAGTTGGTTACACAATATATGACGTCACTGTGATTTAGCCAAAATATATCCTTATTATAGCAATGTTCGTATGTTTAATCTATGTCCCTAAGAGGTTGGGCAAACCTGTTTTTGTTCAGTATAGAAATTAAGTAGTTTATGTCTACATATGTTATATGTTTTAGGGGATAACTTGCAAGACTCCATCGCGGTCAGTGTTATTGTGTTTAGCAATCCACCGAGAAATAACAACGAAAGCAACAACTGAAGCTGACATTGGTCCAAAAGTACGTATAGTTTGTGGTTTCGTGATGTTTAATAACAAACATGATTAACTAGAGCCCTAATGAAGAACCGTTTTAATTTAGAAAATGCTACATTTGTATATGCACACTAATGTAATACTTCCATTTACATATTTTCAAAAATATCTTGTCTATAAAAAGATTTAAGACAATTACTGAGCAGTTAAAAGGGCAATGTGCTAGCAGTCTACGTTTAGATCATATATAAAAGTTATTTGCAAAATAAAGGCAGGCAAGCATATGCGATGGCGTTTGTTTAAATTGTTTGAATGGTGTTTTACATATTTTTAGCACATGTTAGGCCATAGGTCGATTTTGTTTGTGGTAAAGGCAGATCACCCCATTTTCATGGGTAGAACCACTACTATATTTTTCCCGCCATCCGTAAGAATCGACACTTTCTCACTTGACAAGTCGAGCTCCCAGCGGGTGTCGAACACGCGGCGGGGAGAGGCAAAACAAGTTTAACGCTGCGTCTTTACTATTCCGGTCACGTAGACGCGTCTTGTCCGCTAAAGTATGTCCGTCAGTTAGCTTATTCTTGCTAACAATACAGCTTTAACAAACGGTTTTGACTTTTCATCACATTTAATTTCAACGTTTCCAGACGAGTTCAACAATGAGTAAACGAAATTTTCTAATGCGTTTCGTATGTATTAACTTACTGTTGATAATTCAGCGAATTTCAACAAAACAAATATATTGGATGCAATAACCTTCAATTAGTAAAGATTTTTGGATTTATTTGGAAAAATTGTTTCATTATAAGTTAAGAGTATTTTCTGAAAGGTTAATACGTTTTAAACATTAGGAGCAATATTAAAATAAACTCTGTTTTTATACTTATTTATATCTGATAACAATAATAAAGCATGCTCACAGAATGAATATCATTTTCTCCCTATTGGTTGTTATCAGAGACATGTTAACCAGTAAATCGTCCTGATTCCTACTTGGGTCTCCTCTTGTTTCTTTGATATTGACACAAAGCTTTTTATTTAAGTGGTATGTTAATTAATTTTGCTCGTTGATGTTATAAACCGATTGTAATTGTATATTTTATCAATAAGTATGGTAAGCCATGAATCTTACTAAACACAGTTTTATTCCACTTTATATTTCAGGTTATCAAACATGTAGCACCATATTTGGCTGAAAGACAACAATTGAAGGTATGCTTTTCTAGTCATGCCTCTTAAGATCAGTTGATCTAATACTAACGACAAGTTGTTTAAATTAAATTTTAAACACGAAAAAAGTGTATATTAATACGTGGTTGCATGTGCATTTTATCTCAAGCTAATGACCCGAAAACGTTCTGTAAGCAATGCAACAGAAACATTAGTTGTGCTTTCTAACATAAAACACAATTCAATGTTTTATGCTGTCAGTATAAAATATTACACATTATATGCTTTTTGATCTATGTTCCTGAAACTTCACACACATATTCATCTTACCCAAAGGAATGCTGCTACGTATGACCAATAACTTTGACTTACATTTCGACAGAGTTCATAACACGTTAACTTACAAACTCACCAAGTTCATTACTTGCCATAGCTTGTAAAGTATATGACCTCTGTTCATGAAACTTCACATACATCTTCATATTACCCAAAGGAATGGTGTTATACATATCCAATAACGCTGACTTTCATTTTGGCAGGGGTATGCTCCTTTTCATAAAACGTTAACACGAAACCTTAGCGGACTCATAACTTGACAAAATATGAGCCTATGGTCATAAAACTTTATAAAGTTCGTCTTTATTAATTATTCGATGCCGTTGACCTGTCCAATAACTCTGACTTTAATTTCTGCAGATGTGTATGCCCATTTTCATAATTGTTTAACCTGCAATCCACTTAGCTCATAACTTGGCAAAGTACTGCCCTATGGCCATGAAACGGTACACAGTTCATCCTTATCAATTATAGAATGCAGAGTCAAAAAATATATTCCACAATTAATGAATGATTGCAGCCGCTGTCTTTAAACTTTATACTTAGATTGTCATTGTTGCTGAAATAAGCACCCTTCTAGTTATAATTGCTAGTATCAATCTATATATGTGTAATATGACTATAAATGCTATTTTATTTGTTTACAAAAAAGTATTTTTAAAATCTATGTTTTTTTCAATTGTTCATTTCGAATAATTCCAGTAAGCATATACACCGACATAATGATAAGAACTATAAGAACTATATGAATAAACAATATTCAAACAGTATATTTTGAATTACTTAAGGACTATCATCAATTATTTTATTCTAATAGAATGTGCTAGAGAATAGACTTCTGTGGAAAGCCATAACAAACGTGGATCCTATAAGGCGGGACATTCACTGTCTGATTGTGCATTGCTTATGTGTGTTCGACGTTTCCAAAACAGCCAATTCTGTTATAAAACCCTTTATTGACATGGCATGCAGTCCACAACAGTTCAAGGTACCGACCATTTTAATTTATATCGCATAGTCTTAACTATTTAAACTTTACAAATTAAAACTATAGTCATATTATAAATGACACATGCTATCTTGTTTGTCAATTACAATTGAGTGTGTCAGTCAACATTACTATGAAGCTGCAGCATTATATATTTGGACATGATGATTAATTAACACATCCTTTTATTGTTGATCCCATAGTTGTTGGTAGTGTAATATGTATTCAGTGGTTTCCTTAATCTGTAAATGTGGCATTTGTACACAATCCTACAATACATCATTTTACATCCTCTGTATAAATACAATAATCACTAGCACCACTGACCGTAAAATAAATTAACTATATTTATTGAAGTCCAAAGGTATATATTTTGATGCATCATATTTCTAAAAAAAAAATCAGTAATAAAATATTCTTTATCTTAACCATAGCTAATTGTACATGTTGTAGGTTCCCTTTAATGAAATTGCCCATATTTAATCCTAAATTCAACATAGTTTGCATATATTAAATAAAAAGTGTGATGGTTAAAAACTGATAGAGATTGTACAACATTAATCCTAAAGGTATAATAAAGAGTAGGAAAGAGGGAATTTGGAAATCGTCGAGCACGATAAATATAACACATGTGATAAGGATATGTTTTACAATCGTGGGTATACAAGTTGAGCAGGACATGTTGTAGATCACACGAAAAGACACGCATAAAAACAAACAATAATCACAAGGAAATATAGAAGCAAAATAAGCGACACCAAACCTCAGCCTTACCCTATTTTCATACTAATTAAATGGGACAGTGTAAATAAAAGAAATCCCCACCAGGCTATATCCTCTAATAAACTAGGCAATATAAGTATAACACAAAGATGATTATGTATAAATGAATAAAACATAACAAAAGCATACCAGACCACAACGCAAGTACTCAGTGACTTGGCAGAAGCCAGAGCAACAAGAGAATAAACCGTTAAGGGCAAGACAAGATAATATTGAAGACAAACATTAAATATTACAGTATCATCCCTTTACCCTACTGTCAACCCAATAAAACGGGATAGTGTAAATAAAGAAATCCCCTCCATGAACTATTCTCTAACCAACAAGGCAGCATTAATAGGCAATGATGCTCGTGTATATATAAATACAAAAAAACAATAGCTAGAAAGCCAAAAAGGTACTCAATGACTTGGCAGAAGCCAGAGCAACAAGAGAATAAACCATTATGGGCACGACTCTTCACCAGGCTATATCCTCTAATAAACTAGACAATATAAGTATAACACAAAGATGATCATGTATAAATGAATAAAACATAACAAAAGCTTACCAGACCACAACGCAAGTACTCACTGACTTGGCAGAAGCCAGAGCAACAATAGAATAAACCGTTAAGGGCAAGACAAGACAATATTTAAGACAAACATTAAAGATTACAGTACCATCCATTTACCCTACTGTCAACCCAATAAACGGGACAGTGTAAATAAAGAAATCCCCGCCATGAACTATCTCTAACCAACAAGGCAGCATTAATAGGCAATGATGCTCGTGTAAATATAAATACGAAAAAACAATAGCCTAGAAAGCCACAAAGGTACTCAATGACTTGGAGAAGCAGAGCAACAAGAGCATGAACCATTGTGGGCACGACATATATTCGATTTAAACATTTTAAATTCAGATTTACCACACAATACTTTGTCTTCCGCCTCGACACTATATTATAATCATACGTAATATAGTGCATAGTTTCGCAGCAGTAATAATCTAGTACTTTTTGTTTTCATTTTTAGGATAGTTTTCTGCCCGGCATGCCTCAGCGAGATTCTTCGCCGGGAATAGCAAGTATAAAAGCTGCGTTGGACCACTCAGCACAGGGTAGTGACAACACAATATACAGTTAGTCTAGTCTTTTGAACGTTTAATATTAATACATTATTGTACGAACAAGTCTTTAATTCCACAGATAGCGCTTCTTCGAATCATCTTAAAGACATTTTCTATAGTTTTTTCTGCATAACAGATTTTCTTTAAACAGTACAGTAAGCCTGTTATATATATAGACAGAAAAGGCAAAAATTATGGTAGGTCACCATGATTGTTAAAATTTTAAAAAATAATTTGTAATGCCACCGTCATGTCAATCTGTCCAAAAAGTTGAACAATTCCATGAAATAGCTAAATAAGACATTTTTGAAGTCTAATGATTTATTCATTGGTCACAATTCTGCTAAAATTTTATTAAAGTAAAGAACATTTAATTACAATAACATTTAAAGCTCATCTTTATGTAAAAGCTATATTGTTTGCAAAATCTGTTGAGACCATTACCACAATTTATGCACAAATTAGCCCATAATGATACAATTTCCTTTTTTTTTTGTATGTTCCAAATAATTGAATTTGTTTAAACTTTCTAAACACATAGTTTAACATATATACAAACAAAATGTGCAATAAAAATGTTAGGTCCCCATGCTTGTTTAGAATTTTTTTTTGAAACCCTACCCCAATGATAAAAGGCCAAGTTTTGTATGAAATTATATAAAAATGGTATATTTTCCTTTTTTGCCATGTTCCTAATAACAGAATTTGTTCAAACTTCCTAGGCACTTATTTGAACATATATTTAGACAATATATGCAATTAAAATTATAGGTCACCATGCATATTGAGATTTAGTATTGGTTTTTGTGACCCTACCATTATGCTTAAATTTTTTAATTTTATTGGATTTTTTCAAAATGCTATATTTTTCCTATTCTATTTATCTAATAATAGGCATTTATTTAAATAAAGACAGTAAATAATAAAAAATAAAAAATAAAATAAACAAAAAATGCAACTAGACATCAAAAGCAACATTCCTGTAAATATTTAGGAAAATCCTTCCAATTGTTTTAGAAGAGAAGTCGCCCAAAAATGCTGCGCATGGAAAACTACAGAAAAAGCCTTTAAAATTATATTGTTGTTTTTTGTGTTTATTTTTTTTAATTAACGTATTTTAGTCTAACTATTAAAGATGACGTTTAATTGAACTGTACCTTGTTTGACATGTAGAGAATATTTAATATGTCAGAATCGTTTCCTATCAAGTTAATTGGGCTAGGCATAGAAAACAAAGAACGGCGAAGCTCTACCGAGCTATTCTACGTTTTTCGAAGATATGCTGCATTTTCGTTATAAACTTCACATTAAAAGTCACGGACATAGTATTAACTTACCATGTAGATTGTCCCCATATTTTAAATATTGTTTATTAGTTTTATCTATCAAACACTATGTTGTATTTGACGTGGATGTCGCCATATTTGTTTATCACGATGTTGTACGAGTATGAGGTCAGATACGTTACGTAAAATAAACGCCGAGGAATTCCGCATTGATTTTGCTTTATCTGTCAGTGCCGATAAAAGAAAAGTGCATATCAGCATGTATATGTGTTTATCATGGCATTGGCTGTTTGACTGACTGTTTGTCTTTCATCTTATTTCATATAGTCTGAATATATATGCAAACACATATGAATCACATTTCTTTCAGCATGTCCAAATGGCCATCCGTACTTCATTGGAAATGTAAGTATAAATCAAAAGCATGCACAATACCCGTGTTAAATCTCATTATGTTTCCATATGTAAACAATCAACTTGAATGTCATTACTCAGATTGAAATAAACGTTGTCGGTGATTTATTTATCCAGTGTTAAAACATACTTGCTTCTAATGTATATGATACCAACAAAGTTATACTTACTAGATTTCTATGTTCATACTGTGAAATGTCTAAGTGTTCAGAAAAGTTATCACGCAAGAGGGAACACAGTTTAAAACAAAGTATATATATTACCCATTACTTCATATGTCACTTCAAGAAACAGATAATCGTGTCATTTTAGATCAAGTGTTAAATGAATTACTTCTTGTGGAACCAAACGTTACTGACACGACAAAATACATTTTTTTAATAATGTAAGCAAACGTAGATTATATATAATTTAAATTTAAATCTTAAATGTGTTCAATGTTTAGTGTGGAAAAGCTTGGACAAAAGCCAGGTGTCATGAATGTGGTGAACAAATTGGAGGAACCAATCACCGTCTACTGGGCACAAATAAGATGGGAAGTGTCACTTTAAGGTACGATTTGATGCCAATGTTATTACGTAATTAATCAAAAATGTAGAGCTGTAATGTCTGGCTGAGTAATGAGTGAGTAACAAGGAACTCGTTCAGAGTAAAGTCTGGCTGAGTAATGAGTGAGTAACAAGGAACTCGTTCAGAGTAAACAGTTTCTTTAAATAGTTTATGCTTTCAAAATAGATGTGAATTAATACAAGACATGTAACAAGACAATTGGTCGAGGTAGCTACTTCGTCCAATCGCATGTCTTGTTAAAACAAAAACTTGTTCTGGAATCGGTATGGACGGCTGCGGTTAAAATATACGTTCGCTCTTGAAATGATTGAAATTCAAAGCTTCCACGGCAAGTTTTAGTTTCGGCGCTTCAGGTTCTAGTTAATCGTCTTATTAGTATTCAGTCGATTTTAACTCATTCAGATTGGCATATTTGATTCCCTTGTACACAAAAGCACGAGAGATTGAATGACAGCTTATGTTTTATTCGTTATATATGTAATTCTGCTTGTGACACAGGCTATCTTACGTACTGATACATAACAAGTAGTATATAACTGTTGGTGTTTTTTTCAGGAGTTCCATACATATATATAAACATTTGTTTTGGTCCATAAATCAATTAATATGTTAATCACTATAAGTCCATCCTTTACTATCCTACTATCCGAGCTCTATGCCTGATGCATGTGATTAATCCTGCCAAAACAGAATCATTAATAATTTTCCAAAAACGAAAAAAAAACATTCATCCACCTCTGATCATTTAGACCGATACATTAATACAGTTAATTCCCATATGCATGTTAGTGTCTTTGTATCAAACGAGAGTAGCTGTCACTCACATGTTGATTATATTAAATCTAAAGCATGTCCATAACATTATGAGAAAATTAAAACATCAACTAGATAAGAAATTAGAAACAATATACATATCGCTCATTATACCACTTTAGAATATGACGACGTCATATGCGATAATACAAAATGAAAATGCAAAAATTGCTACATGCACAACTAAATTAGTATCACTACATAAATTAAACCCAGATGTATGCTGGGAATCTCTCGATTCAAGTATACAAAAAACGTATCCTTCTCTATAAAATAAATATGGGATTAACACTCCAATACCTGTCATCGTTAGTTCCATCATCACCTAATGCGGCATCTAATTACAACTTAGAGACATGACACAGTGATGAAAATATCACAGCCATTTTACGGCTAGAATTGAATGTTGTTTAACGGCTCATCCACACAGTATAGGTTATTTAGAGCCGTCCCAGAGAGAGGGAAAGGATACATAGGAATCCGGGAACCGTGCCCTACTCTTATTATCGAATATATTCCTATGGTTCTTTAACGTGCTCGGAGGATAGACCGATACACGGGACCGCCCGGTACGTACCCATCCGACGGACGAGGCTAAGGGAAAGTGTCTTGCCCAAGAACACACCGACGAAACTCCGTGGCACCACGGAGGATTGAACCAGGGGCCTCCGGTTAAAGGTAGTTTACGGCTAGAGACGATAACAAACATGTTAATCCTCTACTGTGGAAAATATTGTTTGAGGCCCTGACATAATTTTATGTAAGACTACAATGTGCAATGTTTCTTATAATTGCAAAATGTGTTCATTTATCGAATAGAAATATTTAAATATGGCAGATTTAAAAACATAAATCTGCTAGTTAAATTAATTTTATTATAACAAATAAGTATTACATGAAATGCATACACAATTTAGAAATAATTAAGAAATCGTGTTTAAAATTGTTCGTCGGGCCTCATAATATAACAGTACATACCAATCTCCAATTTTGTATGAAAATCATCACACTTTCCAAGATGCATGAGAAAAGCAAGTGTAATTATGCTCCTGGTTTTTCTATAGGCTGGTGTTTTGCCTGTAAGACATGCGAATGATCTTCAAATGTTACATTCAAACACTAGTCTTTACTTCGAATTATTTCTTCATGAAATCAACAGAAAGAGGTCAGGAATGCAGATTCCATTAAATCCTGTAAACGTTATAACTATGATCTAGTAAATCTGCCAAAGTATTATTACAAAGGGGAAAGGAGGATACAACTTCTTCACACTCGTCTCCGCTCCCAGTGCAGTCACTTAATCATCACATATTCTTAAAAAAATATTACCGAGTCTACTACATATTACCGATTATGCTATATGTCAGTGCGGCAGCATTGAAAATATACACCGCTTCTTCTTTAACTGTCCGCTTTATAACAACATCCGCACGTAATATGTACTAACACCACTTTGTAACGGTTTATTAACTACAATTCTATTTGGAGATCAATATCTCTCTCTTTTGAAATTAATGTTTCTGTATTTCAATAAATACTGTAAAGGGGATCCCTTGGAAGCAACAAACACAAACAAGAGATAAAAGTAGCAGAACTAGTTTTATTGAGACTGTTCATGAGGGGTAATGTCAAGCCGTGCGTAAGTATAACATCGACTAAACGGTTTTAATAGTTACTACGTTCTTACCATGAGTACATATAGAAAGTTGCAACCAACCTTTCTACTTAAAGCTACAGAGTCTCTATACCAATCGATTTCTTCTATGTAGGCATGTCTTTATTGTTAACTGCATGTTCACCAGCTCATGTCGAAATCGGGTATTTAAACGAGCAAATATAGCGAAGGACATCATTTATTGTATAGACATCGACCAGTACACGGCGTACCTGTACACAGGTAACATTATGATTTACAGAAGAAAAACGAATTGCATCTTTCGGGACTCAAACACACGACCTTCTGATTTCAAGTCAGGTGCTCTATCCACTGAGCTATAACGCTATAACTGATCGTAAACAAAGAGTTTTCGTTGGTTCTTCTTTTTCTGAAATAAAATCTCCAAATGCCGGCGTACCCCTAGTACCATTATTGTTTTTAATTTATGTAACCGACATAGCTGATGCATTGCTTAGTACGACAAGGCTATTTGCTGACGACAGTTATATTGCGGTATCTACATCCGACACAGATTATAAGGAAACTACAATTAATGAGTACTTCGAGTAAAATATATAATTGGTCAAAGCAATGGCTAGTAAAATTTAATCCATCTAAAACTGAAGTCATCTTCATTTCACTTGCAGAAACCGTCCGTCTTTGATATTTGAAAATACTCAACTTAACTTTGTTGACCATCATAAACTCTTAGTCATGATCGGTCCTGGCTTCAGCATATTTCAAATATTGTAATATCTGCGCCTAAGGTACTAGGTTCAATGAAATTAATGAAATTTAAATTAAAACGTCAAACGCTTAATGAAATATATAAATCTTACCTTCGCCCTATTTTAGAATACGCGGCTATAGTATGGGATAGTTGTATAAATTATGAAAAATATAATTTTAAAATTACAATATGAAGCCGCGTGAATAGTTACTGGCCTGACTCGTTGTGTCTCTATGTAAAAAGTGTTAATGTAAATTGGTTGGGTCTCTTTGTCCGATAGAAGACAAATCCAAAAGTTGATATTTACCTTTAAGTTTAAAAATGGAGATTTATCTTACCGAGTTACTTGAATGAAATATTCCCTGCAACTATTTCGGAATCGAATCCTTACAACTTGAGAAACAGTTCCAACTTCATTACTTTACCTAGAAGAACAGAACTGTTTTCGAGATCAGTCTTACCGTCATCTCTAAAACTTTGGAACGAACTTGATATTAATATTCGAGAAGCACCATCTCTTTCGAGTTTTAAAATTAGACTTAAAAATTACTTTAAACCACCGATAGTAGCCCAATACTATATATTGGGTGATAGATACCTTTCAGTTCTGCATGCGCGTTTGCGAAACAATTGCAACAATTTAAACTCCGATCTCTATCTTAATCATTTGAGGGATAATCCCAGTAGTATATGTGGTGATGGTGTTGAAGATGTTGAGCATTATTTGTTTAGATGTGTAATTTTCAGAAATGAAAAACGGCCGTAATTTTTAGACACTCGTATATTTCATCTTTTAAGTACTCACAAACTGTTGTACGGCATGGACCAACTAACGCACGAGGAAAATCATATTCTATTTACTCAAGTTCAAAAATATATTAAAAACACGAAACGATTCCAAAATCCTTAACTATAATTAAAAAGCTATTTCATCAGGGTTACCGTACCATAAACTTCGTAAAACCTTTGCAAAATGTTATTATCGTAACCCTGATCTTCTTTTCCAATATAAAAGTAATTGAAGAACTCTTCCGCGACAAGGACTATCACCACCTGACGTCTATTGTGACGTGATTAACAAACTTCGTAAGATCCTTGGTCATGATCACTTTCATACTATCTTTGTTAAACTTGTTAAAAGGTTCATCAAAAGAGGTTATGACCATATCATTTTGCAACGCACTGCATGCTTGGTGGTGGAACCATTTGCATTTCGCCACTATGCTTTCCTCTTTGATTGTAGAATGACCGGATAGGCTGTGGACCCCATGATGACGTCTACCTAAAGCCCAAAAAGACGATGACGTTTGATGTTTTACTGCAGTTTTGTCTTGTGTGCCCTTAATGGTTTATTCTCTTGTTACTCTGGCTTCTGCCAAGTAATTGAGTACGTTCTTTGTAACTTTCTAGGCTATTTTTTTTATGTATTCATGTATACACGAGCATCTTTGTGTTTTACTAATATTGCCTATTAATGCTGCCTTGTTGGTTAGAGAATAGTTCATGGCGAGGATTTCTTTATTTACACTGTCCCGTTTTATTGGGTTGACAGTAGGGTAAGTGTGAGGTTTGGTGCACCCTAGAAACTGGTTTCAACCCCAGCGGCCTTTTTCTGTTCGAAGGCGGTAACCTTATTGTCAACCCTTTTGTGTTTGTGCTGTCTTATTTGGCCTTTTATTCATCTTTAAATGTGTTCGTTGTTTCTCTGTGTGTTTGTGATTGACTGTCGTCCTTGAATGCTGATTTTCCTGTTCGATTTTTATATCTATTTTTGTATTAATGTAACGTTTTATGTTGTCTATATCAACTGTCGCTATGTTTCTATCAGCCTGAACGGGATATGGTGTGTTATTTCGGTGGAGATTGCGTGGTGGTAGAATGACACGGCAGAGTTTAAATTTTTGGATTTTTTTCTTCGTTTTTCCTTATCAAGTTCATATTTAAATAATCACTTACACTTTTTTAGCCACAATGGAGAGAACTGTAACTTATGTTGTAATAACTTCAACATTTTCATATGTTGTCTATGAATATTGTGATCTTGAATTGATTGTATTGTAACATACCTGCAATAAAATATTATTAAACTAGCTATTAGGCTTCTTGAGAAAATGGTATACTAACTACCATTTATTAAGAGGCAAAATAACTTAACCTATTTGAACGCAACTCAAGATGAATCAATAAATATATAGTCCGTCTTGTCTCACTTGTAAATTGGCATTGCCTGGTGTAATATTATATGTTATCAATATGAAACTAATATTCCAACTCTAAAGAACCATATCTCGACTTGTTATTTAACGCTTGATGAGTGTGTTTGCGCTAGTTATTACGTAATGCCTATTTAATGTTTAAAATGCTACAACATATCAATAAATAGCCGTGGTCTAGTGGTTAAATGTACAGCCAAACAAAACTTAAAAGCGCAAAGTCTGTGGTTCAAATACCGTTGCAGGCAATTATTTGTTTTATCACATATATTCTGAAGCCGTATATTTATCGATGTTACCTGTACGAGGCTAAATAAAAATGTGATATGTTAAGCATCGATAACTGGTGAACACGAAATTACAAATAAAAACACATCCACAAAAAACATATACAAGGTCAATATCTTTAAGATGATATTTTCATCACATATATCGTAAACACATGCATGAGAATAAAAATGACACTATATTTCCCTATTTCAGTATTTATTGACATTCACATTAGCGTTTGTTAAGTGCTGTGTGGCGGCCGTAAAACGTTCCTCCGACTACAAATCAGTAGTGTTATTACTTACTGGTCCTTTCGGATCCCCAAGCCCATTCTTTGTGGCTTTAAAGTAGAATATTGCTTAGGCAGGTGCAAGGAGGCGTGAAAGGTGTTACACTTAACATTACCTCACATACAGCCGAGTCTGCTTCTTTTATGTCTTGTTTGTGTTTGTTGCTTCCAAGGGATCCCCATTTCAGTATTTATATATTTATATCGATACGGTTTCTAATAAAATGTATCATTTTTATTGTCGTTGTCATTATTTCAGTAACTTAGACAGAAGCGAAACCGGCCACATTTTGGGTGCAGCAAATACTACAAAACTAGAGGCTATGAGACAACTTCCGGTGACTGTGATTGGCCTGCTTCGATTGTTTACACACGTATCGTTATACATCGGGACAAATACAGATAAAGAGGTGTGTTGAAAATTGGAATTCCGACGTATTTTTTGTAAACGCGGAAGCATGCTTATGTAAAAATAAATATGTCCGTCATTTTGCAAATGGTAGAATGAAACCTAAAATATTAAAGTTGAGAGTTTGTAAAACAGAGCATGTTTCAAACATCAAAACTAGTTTCCCTTAGTAATCAAAGTTTAAACATCATATCTATCTTAAGGAGGAAAGATACGTCCTGAACCATCTTTCTGTCTCAATATATATAATAAACATACTACATTCTATTAACCTTAGTACATTCTTGTAGGAAATCGACCTGTTATTTATATGATAAACTTATTACATTCTACCATTCTACTAGGATGTCGATCTGTTATATATATATATATATATATTTATATAATTATATATATAATAACTATATATATATATAATTATATATATAATAACCTTATTACATTCCACAAGGGTATCGATATTTCCTCCTTAAGACTGATAGTTGGTTCAGGTTTTATATATAGGTTGTTATTTAAATTAATTATTTGTAACCCCTGTAGATTGCATTTTATTTAACTTTTACTAAATTAGATCACAAACTGCATTCAAGACACTTTTTACCAGAAACGTTTGATTGGAACTGTTCATTTACATTTTCTGATGAAACAATAAAAACAGTTTTGATTAAATCAGTATATAATTACGACACATGAACATCAACAAAGGTGTAAGTTGTTCGAACGTATTTTGGGATAGCCCAATTGAAACAGTTTTATTTCTTGACGGTATTTAGTATCATTCGAGGTTTCATCAAAAGAAGATATAAAAGTCGAACAAAAAATGTAGCATTCAAGGACCACAGTCAACAAAAAACACGCATAGAAACAAACAATAATTACAAATATGAATAAAAAGCAAGATATGACATCACAAACATAAATGGTGGACAATAGGGCTACCGCCTTGGAACAGTCAGTGGCAAAAACGGCCGCTGGGTATTTAAACCAGGTGTAAGGGTGCACCAAACCTCACACTTTCACTACTGTCATCCCGATACGAGATAAGATATCTCCGCCAGTTTCTATTCTCTAACACGCAAGGCAGCATTAATAGGCAATATAAGTATAACACATAAATGACTATGCATATATGAATAAACAAACAAAAGCCTAGAAGGTCATAAAGCAAGTACTTATTGACTTAGCAGAAGCCAGAGCAACAAGAGAACAAAACGTTAAGGGTACGACGAGACAAGATTTAAGACAAACATCAATTGCTACCGGCCTTTGCGGAATCTGTCCGGTCATCGCACAATCAAAGAGAAAAGCATAGTAGCGAACTGTAAATGGGATCTCTGTGAGATCAAAAGATAACAATAATTAATTCCATTATAAATTAGCTCGAACATGAAATCTTACTTATCACAAAAATCTCAACGTCACATGACGTCAGAAAACGTGCATTAACGTGATGTCATTAACGTGGTGTTATAGTATATGTTATGTTATTTTCAAAAACCTATATGAATTGGCAAACATACCTCCATGCTTGTGTCATAATAGCGTGTATTGTATATGTAGGCTACCTAGGTTACCTAGGTTAACTAGGTAATAATAGCGTGTATTGTACATGTAGGTTACCTAGGTCATATTAACGTGTAGTGTACATGTACGTTACCTAGTAACCAGATACTCTCATATTAAGCAGCAGTCAGTTGCAGCAAATATGTAATATGGCTGCTTCATTTTAAACCTAAACTTTAACTGTGTTGTCCCCAGTTTAAATAATCTTTTTCCTATCATTTGATGCATGTTTCACGATCTGTTTTACACGTCTACCCTTACAAAAAAATGTACCAACATTATAAAGGTAGTTTTATGTAACAACAGCAGGTGCAGACATAGTGTTAGTTAAACTCCTTATTTCTACATAACTGCTGATGTTGTCCTCAGATGATAGTTAAAAACGTTTTATGATAGAAGAAAAATGTGTATTGTATGTTAATTACAGGCCGTCCTGAACATTATAAAGACTGGAGTAAGGAACAGAGACGTGGAATCTTTTCTTTATGCCCATATAGAGAATGACATTCAGAACATTGGAAAGATCCTCAGCAAAAGCAAAGATGACGTGTTCATCTTGCTGCACTATGTAGTACAACATGTATTGGATCAACAACCCAGTTCACGTATGCCATATTGATTACCTCGTTTTATTGATGCAATCTAGAAGAATTATAGACGTCAAGCCAAATGCGAATAAGAAATAATTAGTGTGTTTCAGTTTCATATTTAGTATACATATACACTAAAATAAGCTCCAAGTTCCGTAAGTTTTAATTATTGTTAATGAAATAGTTCAATCTGTAAAACTAGACGACTCGGCAAGATGTTGATGTATAATCAATAATATTAATCCATATGATGCTTACATGCTCTAATAAATTCTTGTTTTGTGATCGAAGTACACTTTATTTGAAATAAATGTTCAATTTAGGAAGATAATCGCCTTTTACATCTTATGTTTTTGGTTTAGCAACAATAACACGAGTCATTTAAATGTCCAGACAAAACATTTTTAAAATAATCAACGCTGCCTAGTTACCAGTTACTTAATGACCAGAATAAATAAGTTCAGTTACTTTTTCGATTGCCATAACTGATGTTTTATGTAAATAATTTTAGTATTACATCCTTATAACTATATTTATATTTTTAAGGTAATATTACTGATCCTTACTTGAAGTTCTCAGATTCAAGGAACACGTGGGAGAATACCATTTTTGACAGCTTGTTACGGCCTGCGCTTTGTGTTTGTACATTTATTTCTTATTTAACCATACCTTATAGTATTATTCCATTTAAAACGGCTAAAATGAATGTAACTTTTCAAACTTTATACATAAATACATTAAAAGATAAATAATTTGAAAACGTTCCCGTTACGTCTAATTATTTAGCTATACATGAATAATTCAATATAAATATCTACAACGAATTCAAAATCAATGAAATACAATGATTCGTGTTTTTAAATTCAAAGCTCATTCTAGCTGTTTCATGCGATTTTATAAACCAATACATGAACACGTCTACGGACAATTAAAGGCGCATACCAACCAGCGCAGTAAGACATATCGGTTTGACAGTGTATCATATGATGACGAATAGTAGTAGTAACTTCACAATGTTTTGTGCTAAAGACATTCAATTTGTTAAACATACATTGTCATGAAAATATATTTTTTCAAAATTATTAGGTGTTCTCCGAGGCTTTGTGTTGTTTCTAAATAGCATGTCGCGCATTAAATAAATACTGAAGACTGGGCTTGATGATCCTCCCAAGGGATCAGTAAGTAATAACACTACTGCTTTGTAGTCTGGGCGACATTTTACGGCCTCCACACAGCACTAAACAAACGCTAGTGTAAATGTCAATAAATACTGAAAAGGGGATCCATTGAAAGCAACAAACACAAACTACTTCATGTGAAATGATAATGCTCTGCATGGATCTTTTCTCTACCTATATTTTATATTTTCGGTTAAAAACTGTCTTCGATGCTTTCATTTAAACGTGTATTGTGCTTGCTTGACCTAACACACGTTGTGTCTATTTATTTTAGGACATGGATAATATTATAAGAAAGAGTTTGCAAAATATACAGGAGGGTAAGCATTCATTACTCTATTTTTAAACGTTTCGCTTTTTTCAGACTAACATATATGCCAAAGAGCATTGCCGTTTATCCGTCGTCGACCTTCGTATTTTATAGCATTCTTGTTTTATTTTATTACATTACTGTAGTTTAACTTTCGACATATAAATAAATACTGAAAAGTGAGAAAAGACAACAGATAAAAGTAGCAGACTCGGTTTTATTGAATATGTTCATGAAAGGTAATGTAAAGTGCAACACTTTTCACGCCTCCTAGCACCGGCTTCAGCGATATTCTACCTTTAAGCCACAAAGAGGCTATAAGGTCTATAACAATGAAACTTTGTACGCATCTTCAGAATGATCAAATTAGTACATCTGATAAAGGCCCATAACTCACTTGTTCATATTGTTTTAATTATTCTTCTCCTTTGAGAAAAGGTAGGGGCGTCCGTGGCCGAGTGGTTAACGTCTCTGACTTGAAATCACTTGCCCCTCACCGCTGTAGGTTCGATCCCTCAGGGGCCTAGGAATCTTTATGTGAGGAAGCTATCCAGCTGGCTTGCGGAACGTCGGTGGTTCTACCCAGGTGCCCGCTCGTGCACGAAAATTGCCCGGAGGGGCACCTGGGGTCTTCCTCCACCAATGGAAGCTGGAAAGTCGCCATATGACCTTAGCTGTTGGTGCGACTATAAAATCCAATTCAATTCAATTCAATTGAGAAAAGGTTTAACCTGGAACTGAACCTTGCCTTTTACAAGTGAGTGTGAATAATGACTTTCAAAGTATTAGGTCGTCAACAATATAACAAAATAAATAGATACAAAAATCAAACTGGAAATGTAGCATTCAAGGACGACAGTCAACCACAAACAAAAAATGAAACAACTTCAACATGATCGAATGAATATATCTTACAAACATTTATAACTGTCTGACTCGTATGTTTTGAATTATTTTTGAAAAAGGTTTAACCAGGAACGTAACCTTGCCACCGACGGCCGTATATGCCCCGCTAGGCAGTGCTCTTGTTTAAAACAGTACCAAGCTAAAATAAATAAAAGAAATAACAACAAAAACAAAAATGCGCTTAACAGTGTTAACAATAGGTTTATTTATATTTTTTATCACCTTGACATAATTCGTTCAATAATCGTAAGTTAGTATGTGTATTACGACCCACTCAACTCACTCTCCGTGCATGCTATATAAACATAGTTTATTGTATATTAGCTCCCTATGTACGAAAGCTAAACAAGCAACAAATATAATCAAGTGAATTTTTGCTCAAAGTGTTGTTCATATTAAGAAATTCTGGATTATTACTTGTTTTATAACATAATGTTCATATCCTAAAAATGAAGCTTATTATAAAGAGTGAATGATAAGACATATAGCCCAGATTGGTAATTACTTAAACAGATTATGTCCCTTTAACATCTCTTCAGCTTTTAGCACAATTTGCTCACAGTATGTTGGATGTAATAACTCTGCATGTCCAAGAGTAATAATTCGCATGCCCAATAGTATGAACCCTTATTGTAAATCACTGTTAGACCGAGACTGCATGAGAAAATTGTGTTATTCAAATAAATATCAGATGACGAGGCCCGCTAAATAAAGCTTTTATATGAAGTAAACATATAAAGCAGGTTTTTCATTAATTGTGTTCTGGTTTTATTTTTGTTCCAAAACAATAATATATTACCAGAAAAGTTGTGTATTTAGTACAGTTAAATTATTAACATCATTTTCGTCATTGAAGTCAAGTACATTGTATTTGTTTAGCTATAACCTAGATACTATTCAATAAAGCAATGCTAAACAAAGAAATAACTTTAATCTGGCCTCAACAGTCTCAATCGCACCGAGACTGCAATGTTTCGTATGTATCGTGCTCGGACGTTTCCAAAGGTCCATTATCATACTCTTTAATAAACCTGAACTGCTCGGTCATGTAGCATGTCAACAGTAAATAAGCAATTTGCTCACAGGAAGTTAAAATTTGACAACCCTGTATTTCCCATTAAAGGGAAGCAAACCATGTTACCGAACTGGGCTGTAGGAAACGTCTGATTTTGTTGCGACAACCCTCGAATTTGTATACATCTTGTAGACCATATGTGCGTTACCGGGAGGTTTACCGATGTGTTATCTTTGGTATATCGTGATAAGTTAGGGTGGGGTAGGTGCTCGTCGGGTTAACAACAGATCAATGGGAGGAGGTAAATAAATATTTACAATTGCAAAGTACAAGTAATCGATGACCTCGATGTATCAAACATCAAGGCTTTGAATGATCAGTAACAATATATATATATAATATGAAAACCAACATGGCGGACAACTAAAGAAATATGGCCGACGGATCCTCAGACAAAGGTTTTACATTGAAACATCAATAAAAGCACGAAATGCATACATGTATCTTTATTAAAACATACATAGACCATAAACAAGATATGAAGAATAAGATATAATAATAAAATACCTGTAAATAAATATATACAATAGGTCATCGAATAATTGTACTTTGCAAAGAATATATACAATATTTATTCTTTGCAAAGTACAATTATTCGATGACCTCGATGTATCAAACATCAGATCATGACTTTGAATAATTCAAAGTCCGATAAATTAATTGGTCAACGCTTACAAGTAATTAGCTTAACAAAGGGATAGTGAGTGTATTACATGCATGTGCACAGGTATTATATGTGAACAGGTTAGATTTGTCAATAGTGTTTTACCTGATAGGTTAAAGCTACAGAATCTTACTACTAGGCGTATTATTACAATTAGTCCATGCACTTACTAGGGCATATGGGGAATATATAAGAGACAATACGTCTTAATATATATAACCATCAACTTTAATATATTATCCTATGACATGTGTTTTAAAGGGTTTACTTTCCTGTAGAATAATGCTTATGCAATTACAGTTGATTTACAAAGAGGAACATCAATGACTGTCCCACACGATCGCTCTCTCCAAACAACTACGTCCAACCATTTGGTTCACCTTAGTGTTTATGATTGTTTTTCTATATCAGGATGCATGTCGATAAATAATAATCAATCATTATTATGAATCCTTTCAAACTCAGTATAATAATTACAATATATGTTTTTTAAAAGTATAAATGTAGGAATTATGTATGAAAATCAGATTGTTTAAAATTATTAAATCGATACAATAACTATCGTTTGTGGCGCTTGTTTTAGCCAAAGGTGTTTTTGGACTTTTATGGCAAAACTCAATTAGTACCTGAAAAAGTTGAATATCAGTAACGAGGACAGGTTTAGTGGAAAATAAAATTACCTTACTTTTGAAAATCAGCTGCGTAATACAATTTTCAGATGTGTAAGTTGTTTTTATAAGGCATTTTCAATGTAAAATTCTCATGCAACAAACATTTGCAAAAATGCTTTTACTGTGATATACGTAAAATAATAAACTCTGAAAGTTGTATAGCAAAATATTATGACTAACTGAAGTTATTTGAGATTTCTGTTTTCAGTTGTTCCATCAAAAATGAATTTACAAGGGCACCGCTCCATCAAAAAAGCACTTTGGTTGTAAAATATTTATTTCTCAACCCATTTTCAAAACCGAGGTTATGTATTATGTATTTCGTGTAAGTTTTTTTTTTATTAAAATTGCTCATTCTAAAGCCCTATGGCCCTATGGCTGAAACAAGCGCCCCAAACAATAATTGAAAAAGCACATCATTTTAATGTTAAAAAATAATAAACACAAATGATATAAAATAGAAGGACCAAGTTGTGAGTGAGGATAAAGAGTTAAAGTGAGACACTCTGCAGGTCACTGAAGTCTCCCATTGGTTAATCAACGGTTTACACGCACCGAATGATATACCATAAGAAACATATTGTTTTAAAATTTCCAGTTAACCTTCTATGGTTATGTTTATTTGCTTAATGTTAATGTATGAGAGTATTTATTAAGATTGAATATACTTATATATAGTAACACAGTTTACCTGTTTTTCGTGTAATACTGGCTTGTCTCTGCGGTCATGTTAGATAACACGTGAAATGGCGGGCCAAAAATCCATATGAAGGGGAAAAAAAATAGTAATTGAGGGCCGAAAATCCATATTACATCTAGACAACGTTACATATATTAAGCATTATATTAGTTTAATAATCGACCACGAACCAGTCATATCGTGCATCGGCACGTGCATCCAATGACAACTACGACGGTTGAAAGTGGCAGACTGAGTGCTCGCTACTCTGCCAAGCCAATTAATGAATTTAGATCACCATAGTACACGCAAGAGATTTTTAGAAGACGATACAAAGATGACGACGGACACACTATGGAATCTGTGGAAATAATGGAAAACGAGAACATTTAAGTCTGAACAAATGCTATGACTAGCTCGGAGAATCATCATGGAGATTAAATTATACATGTACAGCATTAACATTTTCGTTGTTCTTGTTCAAATTGTATCTTTAACAACTTATTAATAGTAGATGTACTGGCGTTCGTGTCTCAATTACACTTAAAATAAAATTCTTCTGCAAGCAAACGATGGTGTGATACATGAATAATTATTTTGATAGATTTTATCCTTAAATTAGTTTTGCGAAACAAAATGCCATTTTTGAAATATCCTTTATTTTTACTCACAAGCATAAACAGAATAAACTGACAAAGTCAAAGCCGTGGAATAAAAAACGTGGCTGGAAGATACGAAAAAACGTCACCATTATGACGATTTTGTTAACAAGCAGTTTTATACAATTTGTGACCCATCTTTGACGTGTTATACTTCGATAACATCGCAAAAAATATAAGCAATCCATAAATAGTTTCTTTGAATAAAAAACGACGCCTTCTTGAACTAAGTTCAACCTATTGTAACCATGTATCACATTTCATATTTTATCTAGCAACGCAGCACGCGTTCTTCTTCCATCAAGATACTCCGAACAAACAACAACTTGAAAAGGGGAAATTTCAAGACCAGCCTGCAGTATGGCAAACTAAACCACGTATATCAATAGAGGATATGAGAACTAAATTGTCAGCAAAAAGTACTGGTGGTGAATTTGCTGTTCTGTCCCACTTTCTCCGAGAGGTATATACTAGTATATATATATATTTATTTCTAACACACCACCGACATTTGTATGGTTTTCTGTCACCAAAAGAAGTGTCAAGCGACATACATTGTTACGCAATTTCTGTTTTACTTTTAAATGTATAGAGGTATTTGCAATGTATATGTGGTGTCAACCTTAGTAACTTACCAATAGTAAGGAAATAGCACGTGTCTAGGGTTAGTTCGGTATGTCATCAGAGTTCTTTCTTTCGTAATATTTCGCCCCGTGTGGTTCTCGGGGGCTCCGTTTGGTCACGGGGCAAAGAATAGTGCCACTGCAGAACCCTTTGGAGGGATAGGCAGAGGGGTAGAATCCCCCCAAATTCATGTTCATTTTATCATTTTTTGTTCCAAGGTCTTCATCATGATCCCTGCATTGTTTCAGGTGCTATCTCGCTCGCATCAAAAGAGCAGTGGCAGAAAAACTAACGTGGCTCCAGCGTAAATGGAGTTTGTACGATAGAATTTGCAGCAACTCTGCAGTTCAGGGTGAAAAGGATCTAGGCCCATTTTCCATATTTTATCTCGATGTACATGGAAGATGAGCCTGGCATGTTCATGCCTTTTAGGCGCCATATAACCTTTTCATGTGTTGGTGCGCCTTAAAACCCCAATTCAATTCAATTCAGAATATTTCAATATCTGGTATCGATGGTAAGATGAATTTAGATAATATTCCGATACACGCTGTCACAAACTCTTTCAAATAGTGCCATCGGGGTAGTATATAAATTAAATCAGAAACTTTCAGTTAATACAATATTTGCTTTTATAAATTGTGTAGGAATACTGAAACAATTTATATCTGGCTATAGATAATACCTAAAATGTGTAAATGTATATTAGTTATGTTTTACGGGTTGAAACGTGACGATGGCCTAATTGCGATTTTTTTGAATTTCAAAATATAAAAATGGCAATACGACTTGTCTCAAGTGTTAACATTCTATAAATGTTTTCACCGTCTAACATTGCATATTATCAAATTAAAGTGGAAGTAGCTATCAACTAATCGTCATTAAAAACTAGAACTATCATTGAATGTGATTAATATCCAAATCAGAACCCCAAGAAGATGTGCGCATCTCCACTGCATACTGATGCTTCTCATACAGTTTCGTGAAAATCCATCAATTTGTTACGGAGAAATAGCGCGGAAAATATTTGTGTGAACATATTCAAAGGGCCATAACTTCGTCAAAAAAATCGAACCGGAAGAAGAAGATGTTATGCACATTTTCATTGCATGTACAGTTTCGTGAAAATCAATCAAGGAATTATGGGAAAATAGCGCGGACAATAGTGTGTGTGAAAATATTCAAAGGGCCATCTCCACTACATACGGATACTTCTCACTTCTCATAAGGTTTCGTGAAATTTCATCAAGTGGTTATGGAAAAATAGCGTGGACATGATTTTGAACAGACCGACCAGACAACCGACTGACCAATCAACCGACCACCCACCCGACCATCTGACCGACCGACAGAGTAACTCCTAAATATATCTTCAAACTGTTTGCAGGAGTATAAATATTTAGGGCTTCGTTTATTTTGAAAATGTTCTTGTACGCAACTCATATACATAACACAATACAGTTTATGCACAGAAAACAAAACTGTTGGTGATACATTGTAATAATAAATTACATACACAAGGATGTTCAGTTACAGTGTCAATATTAGTTTCCCTATGGATGGCATATACATGTATTTTTATTAGGAGCACATATTACGAGGCTTGAGATATATTCCAAGTATCAAGAGATTACAAAAGCTGCTTCTTCAACGATACAGCAAAAACCTGGACAGAAAACAAGCTGAAAGTATCACCGTGCAAACACTCTTATCAGGTATAGTTCCTTATACGTCATAGTTGATCTTGCTTTACTTCAAAAACAGTATATGTTATGTGGGTAAGTCTTCTAAATCGTATTGATAATGATATATGAGAATAAAACACAACGTTGGTGGTTGATTTCTGTCAGTTTTCTTATTTCTTAAGAAATCATGAAAAACAAAAACATAGTTGCGTGGTTTCGGAGTCGAAAGAACCAAAAGTCGAAACATATAGTTACGTGGTTTCGTGGTCGAAAGGAAAAACAATAGAAACATACATGGCGAAAGAAAGAAAAATTCACACGAAAGGACGAATGAACGAAACTGGCAGAAATCAGCCACCATACACCACGGAAAACTTCGCTTTATATGAAATGTATGCTGTTTAACTGAACGCCAGTATTTGTGTAGGCATATCTCTAATGATATATTAACCCTTTAATTTGTGTATTAATTATGACTATTTAATGGGACAGGGGTCGGTCTGGAAGCATTATGCATGTCAATCCAAATACGAATAATACCATCATAATGTGTTTCAATTTCATATTCAGTGCGAATATGTACTAAACTAAGCCTCATGATCCGTGTGTTTTATGTATCGCTGGTCTGGAAACATTACGTGGTCCCGCATTAATTCCATTAAGTGAATGGAAAGCTTATATTAGACGGAGTTAATAACGCATATTTCGACAATAAAACACGTTTAAAAACATATTTTACAGAAAACATGCGATAACTTGTTTACAATTACCTGTCAAATGTTTTAATTTTACAATATGTAAACCTTTTAAGCCGAAATTAAGGTTTTATTTTATACCCCAGCCAACCCCGTTTTTGCTTCTTGGAGAAGGGGTTGGAAGGGGTATGAAAGTTAATACTAGGACCACGTAATGAAGTAGACGACTTTGTTAGTTTTTTGTTGTATACATCATTGATATTCATTCATATGATGCTCCTATAAAATCTTGTTTTAGTACATTTTATTGGAATATATGTACAACTGCAAGCATTGTAAACCCCATTTAAATTAATAATTATGACTTAGCAACAAAATCCGGCCGAGTCGGTTTTCCAGTTCAAACATTCCATGTCATAGCCGAAGATAGAATGCGGCTTAAGTTAATGCATATGTACATTTCATATAATATATAGTATGTATATATGTTATTTTGTTTCATGTTACTATGTTAATATAATGACCATTTAGTAAAACTATAATTTAAATACAACTATATGCGCATGCCTGCATGTGGTTGACTATATGGCGCCAAAAATAAAATATATGTGTGCCTCTTTTCAAGTAATATCTTTCCATGCGTTGCGGTTTTGCAAGGGAAAGATATGTAGATAAAGAGGCACCCATTGCATTTTGACTTAAATATACCAGTTTAAATTATATCTTTCCTCTTGTTTCGATTTCGCAGGGAAAGGTATAATCGATGGACAGGTATCTAGAAGATATTTGACTCAAATACGTCACTATAGAATCATTGAAAAATGGTATTTTTGTTTGATCAACATTTTAATTTATTTTGTACCTTATCATATGAGTGATGTATTTTAGATATAAGTACACATATTCACGCTGTCCACTATTATCGAGAAACCAAAATATGTTTAATGCTTATGTATTTCATTGATTTACTTAAGGGTCTTCTTAGACTTATTGCAATATTGTTATGCGCACATGTGTAATGTTTATGGAGGATGACCTCGAACCTCCATAGACCTATGACGAGGCAAATAATTTTTTTTCTTTTTCTTCTTATGAAACGAAAGTACATTATAAGGGTTTTCATTTGCATCTGGATTGACACCAATCACTTGCCCATATCACATCCAGTCCTTTTAACAAGCTATAGATATTTATTTAGCTTTTTTAACTGTTTTTGACAAGCAGGTATGAGGCATTGTCATTACTTGATCATCGAAAGTAGTTTGTATTTCGATGGAGTAAAATTTCACACATGTATTTGGCATCATTAGACAACATTATATAGCCCGGTTCTATAACGCAAGCTTTTTATTTTAACAAAAGTATTTCCCCTTTTATATTGAAAGTTGTCAATGTTTTGTATGTAAGCAAGCTTGTTTCTCAGCAACTATTTCATATAATGGATAATTTCTTCGGCATCACGCCAATGTATGTGACAGACGAGCGTCTGAACCAACATTCGGTGCCTCTTCTTATTATATGTTAGGCGGAACTTGAAATAGTACAGCTAAGTAATCATATATAGAGACAATTATGCACTGACCACTTCCAGCGAACTAGATTTAAAATGGAAATAATAATAATAATAATAAGTATAAAAGTCGAACTGGAAATGCAGCTTTCACAGAACACATTAAATCCAACAACACGCAACAAGACAAACATGAATGGCAATGTTAATAAAGAAAAAAGGCACATGACAACAAAAACACAAATGGTTGACAATAGGGCTACCGCCTTGGAACGGTCAGTAGCAAAAAATAGAACGTGTTCCGTCCTGACTTAACTTTGTTATGTCTCATAAGTTTTATAAACGTATTCGAAGTGTGTTTTGCCTTTTTATATTTATAATTATATAATTATCTAAACGTTTATTGTAGAAGAAATAGCCGAAAATGAATTCTCAGTCTTAATAGAGGATTTTAAGAAGGCGTGGGACATTTGCAGGGAATCGCTGACGAAATATGGTATTCCTGTGTTTTCTGATTAATTTAATGTAGTTTTGGTCTGTCAGTCTGTCTCTCTGTCTCTCTGTATGTCTGTCTGTCTCTCTCTATCTCTCTCTCTCTCTCTCTCTCTTGAGTTAAAGATTCAAGATTCATTGCACTAGTAGATATATAAATACAAACAAGTTCAAGAACCCTTGTGCTGGTAGATATATAGAATAAGAATAACAAAGAAATGCTTCCAAAGCGTTTCGCAGCCTTGCATAGGGACGTTTCAACTGACTGTGTACGAATGTATTGATGACGTTACAAAATGGCTACCATCTAAAGACCTACTAAAGCGGAGGTAACGAAGTTTTATCAGATCAATAGTCAGACAGAGCATTATTTACCTTGGAAAACTACTACTTTTATTGACCTCAAAACGGAAAGATAACGTTTTTAAGTTAGTTATTACTAATGACTATCACGTGATTGCTTTTCGATCAATACACATGTTAAACGTTTTAAATGATATATCATGCTAATAATAATTTGTTTTAAAACTTCAGTTTGTCTAACAAGAAACGGAAAGGTTCGGATTCCGGACGAATACTGTCAATCTGAAATAACAAACGATACGAATGTGGGCATGTTTTTACCGTCTCAAAGTGGAATTGGACTATGCTCGTTTGCTTTAGTGCAATTTCTAATCAGGCAGCACAACGACATGATCGAGTTCCATCGCGTTAACGGACGGAACCGGTATGCTAGCTTATATTATTTTTATGACTTGACTTTCTAGAAAACAATTTAACGTTTATATACTATATAATTAAGTGATGTTTTACGAAGAGCAACTCAGTTTCCTTTTTGGAAAAAACATGTCTTTATCAAAATAACAACGATACTCAATTTTGAATTTCAAACATGCTTAAAATTATAGTTTTTACAAAGAGAGCTGCATAATTAACAGAAAGGTAATATGGCGAGGCAAACATTCAAAATTGAGACTATGTACACTAAAACATAAGCATCTGTTAGCTTCCGTGGACTTTTGACAATTTAATTCCGTATATAAAACTATGTATTTCCTTTACAAAACACGTATATTTACTTTTAGTTGCGTTTTTAAGTTATATGAATTACCAAACTCAGTTGAATTTGGTATATGTATTATTTCTTTAGTGCTCCTGCCTTTCTCGACATCAGTATGAATGAGGTCACCGCATCGCATCTTATTATATTCGACCCTGGACGTGATCTGTTGCCGATGGTTCTCGCAAATTGCCAGTATTCTTTGGAAGAAGGAATGATTACTGCGGTAGCTTATGACTTTGCGAACCTTGAAAGACAGATAATTGAGAAATATTGTTACGCAAAACCAACAATCACGATTGCTGGAAAGATGCTCGTTGAGGTACTGTTTTGTTAATATAAAATGCAGCATTATGCGGAGTCAGTGATATATGTTTATGTTAATATACGTCATAAAGAACGATTCGTTTATTTGACCGAGTTAAACCATTACAAAGGACTCATAACATAATAATTTAAGACACATTCTAATAAGATTTTGATTTCCCGCTTAATGGCGTGGATTATATCAAATGAACAATGTCAGTACAATCGTATATTAATTTAGTTTAAATGCATCTGCCGATTGAATCTTTCTTCGTTATGAGTTGCATTGCGTTAAAAAAATACTTGACCGTTTCAGGCAGAGGAAATGGTGTACCGATTTGACTGTACAAACTCATTGTCCTTTAAATCACTACAGTCGTTGATCCCGCAAGTAAGTATTATTGTGTGGTTGTTTTAAACAGTATTATTTTGGATTATTATACCTCACGTTTACACTCCTGTATAAATTGTCCATTCCCGTAACGTGAAGCAAATTTTATTATTACCTAACTGTCTATATAAATGGCTATTAGACATTTCTGACTGTTTCCCGCTATTGACGTCACAGTGGTGAAACAGTTCGACTGTTGACAATGAACTGTTTCATACGCGATATGAATGCGCGAAGAATTATCGCGTAGGGATAACTAACATCGACAGAATAATTTCCGTATAATCTAACCCAGCAGTTAAATAATATATTTATTACATTTTAGGTAAATAAATGTATACTATAAGCGAAATGTTTTAGCTTCATTCGGCGGATGAAGTTGACGTCATCAACACTTTATAAACGTCATGACTCATCGTCACGGTAAGTTTGTTTTTGTTCGGAGTCAGTAATTAACATTTACAAAATGATATATAGGGTCCTATAGAAACCACAGCGTCCGAACGCAATGGCATCGTAGGTCCGCACTGTACTGCAAACAAGGACTAGAAACTACAATGAAAGAGACAAAAAACAGAAAGGGTGGGGAAGACAGGGTTACCGACTAGGAACGGTTAGTAGGCAATAATAACTGGTTAGCTTGAATCGATTTTATATGCGCACAATCCTCGCTATTATCCTGTCTTCAGCGCCCAAAAAGACAAGACAGTGTAAACAAAACTACATCCCATCAAAAGGAATTCTCTAACAATAAAGTCCACATCCAGAGAAACTAACTAAAAATACACATACAAAATAATAAACATCTCAGGGTGTATCCAGAATCGTACTGAACAACCATAGTAGTTGCAGCTAAAGAGAAAACCAATCTAGGGTACGACCAGAAAACCCGAGGGACGAAAGCTCATGCACCCACCTCCCTTAGATGGGGTTTCAGTAGGTACAATCATAGAGTCCCAAGAGGTATACCTGTCCAGTCATCGCACAAGTGAAAAGTGAAGCGTATTGACTGACTGTAGAGGGGTCAATCACTAAACATGCAGTGCGCTTAAAACCAAAGGGTTATATGCTTTTCTGACGAACTTCCTGATTCAATTTGTAAAGCGGTCAGGAAACCCGTCAGACCCCTTTAACTTACGAAGTTTATAGACCACATCTCCATAAAATGAGGGTTCTGATATGCCTAATCGCAGAAGTGTTTTAAGGTTGGTGTTGTACTTTTCCAGCAGGCCCTCGTTGCGGCGGTAGAATTTAGAGAAAGATCTACGTAGTTTGTGATAACGAAAACCCTGCTGAAGAAGTTTACTTGTAATAACTTGATTTCGATCATTGAAGTCTATAACATCATTACACGCTCTAGCAAATCGAATGGCCTTTAGCCAGTCCTAAAATATAATCGAGGCAAATCCCTTTATAATGGAGGTCCGGTGGCATGCACATCGTGACCCAACTCCCAACCGCTTTGTTTTCTGCATGAGATTTCCTGTGTTTAAGTGCATTTTCAGTTCGAAGCACGGCAGTTTTGTTTTTCAATGATTGATTATTTTTCGATACTGTTCTCAAGTTGTTTATATGTAAAGTTTGTACATTCTCAAAATTGTACTCGGCGTAGCCACGGGCCTGATTTAGCGATAATGAAATATAATTAAACCAGTAAACTTTTATTAGTTTGTACTATCACACTTTTGTGACGTCACGGGAAGTATAAAAATAGGTTTTGGGTTTTTCCAATTACGCAATTGGAAATCGGTGGACACTTATTAAAATACAGTTGAACTTATGTCAATCGTAAGACGCTTGCTTTACCAAACGACAATAAACAAATATGGCGAGCAGATGCGCGACAATTTCGGAAGCAGATTACTGGCTTTTCCCCTAATATATTTAAATTTTAATAAAAACATTTTTTGTTCGTTATAATAAAACAAATATATATATATATATTAAAAGGATGTGTTATAAAGAACCTCTAAAGAGCTTCGCCGCCTCGGTTGACATTATTTTTCTCAGGTTGACAATATCCACTGTCACCCTCACTGGGATGCAGTATTTATAAAATGTGTTCACAAACTATGTTTAAATATTATAGACACCAAATTAATATTCTTAAAGTACTAGTTTATTCGGACTGACGAAACTGGAATTTTCTTTAGAGATTCATTAGAACACATTCTTTTAATATTCCGCTTCCGATTGGTCAAAAACTCACTCAGGTTAAGCTCCGCTTCGATCCCCGAAAATATCAATATGTGCCAGAGGATCGACAAGGGACACATTTTTATAATTCTGACAAACGAAATGGAATCTTATGTCAAATAATTAACTCACACAATACAAACTTAAAATCAAAGAATACTAATTTAAACGTGAAATGGAACTTTTAAACATTGTTTTCTTCGTTGTATAACTTCGGGAATGAGGCAGTTCCATCAATCAAACATCATACACTTTACAATTGATCATTACCTTGTATCCCTGTAAATGCAGCGCTTGGCTTAACCATGTTACATTTATAGTAAGGCTGAATGATTACTAATACGTCATGTGTGCATTTTACATTTTACATTTTCTATGTGACCAATTTAATGGATATGGTATTGTATTTAACAGTTTGAAAGCAATATATTACATAGTTGGGTGAAATGCAGTTACCGTTAATATGTTTTATGCGTGAGAGGTGTTGCATCTTATAATTACCTCACATGAACAGACTCGATACACCGAGTCTGCTACGTTTCTCTCTTTTTGTGTGTTTGTTGCTTCCAATGGATCACCTTTTTTCAGTATTTATTATATAAACCCTGTATGTCTTTACTAATAGAGACAAATGCCCATGTGTTTATACATTAATTCTGTTAAAATAAGGTGGCTTTCTGTGATTTTTTATATTCATATACATGATCATCTTTGTGTTATACTTATATTGCCTATTAATACTGCATAGTGTGCTGGAGGATATAGAATGGCGGAGATTTCATTATTTACACAGTCTCGTTTTATTGGGATGACAATAGGGTAAGAGTGAGGTTTGGTGCACCCTACCTATGGTTTAAAACCCCAGCGACCCTTTTGCCACTCACCGTTCCAAGCCCGATGTCAACCCATTCATGTTTGTGATGTCGCATAGATTATCTCTTATTTATCCTTATATGTTGTTGTATTGATGCGGGGTTTTGGTTGACTGTAAACCTTGAAAGCAGCATTGCGATTATAACAGTTCGAAGCAAAAATGTATCCCCATATGGATCAATAATTTAACATACTCGTACATATGCTTAATTACAGACCTCTATACAGAATTACGTCTGGGTTTTAGTATTCGGTTAATTTAACAGATATTCCTTTTTTACAGGAGCGTATTCATGAACGTGCCAAACAACAAATAGAGCAAGACTACAAATGCCTCTCGGATATATGCAGGACAATAGATAATTTGAATGTAGCCATCAATTTTTTGAAGTCGTTAGGAGCAAAGAGACCTGATGAGTTGCTCAGAACGTTCATGGCAAACACTCTTAAGCTTGCCAACCCTCTCTCCAGTACAAAGGTAAGTGATATTATGGATAGTGCGTATTACAATTTCGTTCATACACTTGCGGTGGTGTATTTTCAATTGTTCATTCGGCCACTTTCTTTCCCATTACGTGGTCCAAGTATTAAGTTTCATACCACATCCAATCCCTTCTCCAAGAAGCGAAAACAGAGTTGGCTGGGGTATGAAATACAACCGTAATTTCGGCTTAAAAAGCTTGCATATTGTAAAATTAAAACATTTAATAGGTAATATTAAACAGGTTTTCGCATTTTATTTAATAAAAATGTTTTTAAACAGGTTTTATTGTCCAAATATTCATTATAAAATCCGGCTTATATCAGCTTTATGCCTAATATAATTAATACGGGACCACGTAATGGGTGGTGTATTTTCAATTGTTCATTCAGCCACTCGCTTTCCATTACTAATTTACTACTGTACTCATGAATTATTTAAAAATAAAAATAAGAATTCCATTTTTAACCATTTTGCGAAAGACGAAAGATGCTTCACATTAAAGATTCAAAAGTATTTTGAAACCGAGCAGAATTTTAAAAGGAGATACGCTATTACCATTATGAATTTTCTCATCCGTTCTGAAGTCTCAACAAGCAGTATGTGTTTGGTTATAATACAAAAAAAGATCAATACATGTCATTTATTTAGTATGCATGTATCGTATAATTGTATCATGTATTACATAGACTTAGATGTCCTCTCTTACTTGTAGGCATCTCAGTATTGCAGCCTCAAACACGTGAGGTCTCTGTGGCTGTTACTTTCTCGTCGAAAGGCGATGGAATATGTTTTACTAAATCAGCCTATTGAGGTACATTTATCCATTATTTTATATATAAATATGTGTATTAAGAAATGTCTTCAAACTGTAAAACGAAATAATTATAAGTAAATGCAACAGTGGAACAAATAGTTTAGCATTCACAGGACGCAGCCAACCAAACCACGTATTTAAAATAAAATTATATAGAAAATATAGTCCATCGAGAACAACTTCAGCTCCCCTGAGTATCAGCCATAGTTTATACGCCCGTTCATAAGTCTCATTCCCTATCCATTTTGAGTTATATCTTAACAATATAATTATAGAAAGCTTTGTCTGGTGTCCGGATTATAGTATTTAAGTACATATCGTTTTCTTAGAAACTTTGAGTAGCCCAGACGTATCGAAAAACAAATGCCAACCACCACAATCAAAATCCATGATATGAAATAAGTGATACGCATAATTGTTACTTGTTTTTATATAAATTGCATAATTGTATCTAATATATCACCAAAACAGACTGTTTTTGATGGAATACCTGAAGGTCGTGTTTTCGACAGCATAGATGGAGCACTGACTCAAATACTGACCGACTACTACCGCGCATTGTCTTTTGAAAGCCTAGTGGCTTTGTCTGAGATTGTCTTCGAATGTATTGCAAGTCGATTGTCATTACAAGAAAACCCAGATGATGAAGGCTACATGGATATGGCAAATTACAGGTAATGAGTTTATGTCGTCAACGCTGTAAATACTGACTTAACAGGATTGTTTTTCAATAGGTGACAGTATAAGGTGCATACATCTTAAACATAATACGAATTCGTTTCGTTAAAAACTAGGTATTATAAACCTTACACAATAGGGTTAGGGTACATTATGTACTTTACTAATCTGCTAATTGATCTAACTAACCCCTGAACATGTTATCAAAACATATGTCCTAAAATTGTAAAATTGTGAAATATTCAAAAATGAAATAACAAAGCTATATAGTTATCTCGTAATAATGATAATTCAATCACAATAAATACAATACTCATAGCGATTTACAGAAATCAATTAATATCTGTTTCAAGTTTCAGTGAAGAGTTCACTGAATTATTTATTTGTGTTGTTGAAATGTTATGCCCTAGTCACTGATACCTGGCGCACCCTGACTTTTTTATACCTGGATATTGTTAAACGGTTATGTTCGTGTCTACTGTATTAGAGAAACAAACTACATAGTTGAGCCTCGCCATTCTTCGTTTTCTAAGCCTCGTCTAATAAACTTGATAGTAAAAGTCACTATATTCTCTATGTAATGGAAGAGACGGGAGAACCAGTTCTCACATTTCAATGCGGCTACTGACGTACCCTCTAACATTCTACGCTCATTTGGGAAATCGAATCGGCGTTGCAGTTGTAGGGTGCAAGTAATCATCGGCATACCAAACCATATCGTCTAAAAGGTTTGATGGAAAAATAAAGATTGAAATTGGTGATTGATCCATTTATATAACATAAGAGAATTACATTACAACTGAATTAAAATTAATTTGAGGTAACGTCCATTCAAGAAAGTGCCTAGAAGAAATATGTCTCATTATATGCAATTATTGTAAAAGGTTATCGTCCTATGGGATCAACCGGCAAAAGCAGTCACACCAAGGCCATGTTTGACCAATCCCGTTTTCCCAATTATTTTCGTGTGAATAAATGTATAAAAACATCTTATCCATAATATAATAAATGGGGTAATATGTAGATAGTTTTTCTGTTACGATAATAAGATTTTATTTTGAAAGTTTAAGTCAAAAAGAAGTTTTCGGAGATTGTGAAAGTCCTACAATTTTATTGAAAACTCGAAGTTAGATTCTAATAATTTATATTTTGTTTGAAGAAGATATTTGTTTGTATAACGTAAGAAAACAAATGAACAAATATAAATTCTACAATTGTTACATGGAGTGGTATCAGCAGTAAAACTTTAAACTGTAAAACAATCACATATCAGAATTATATATAACAACTGATAAAGCTGGATAACTAATAATGTGCGTATTAGAATGAACTTATATTTTATTCTAGCCTCCGAGATACTATTCAGAATGATGATGAATTGAATTTGGGAGACTTTCCGCATCTGGAAGAGATTCTTAGCGAGTTCCCAGAGGACATTTTCTGTCGTCAAAGTGGTAATGCGTGTATAACAGCATTCAGAGTAATACACGAAGCTACACAACAGTACTAGCGTTTAGAATAATAAACGAATTGTCAAAAACTAGGTGAAGCGGATAACGGTATTAAGATATACAAAGCTACAAAATACTATTCGAGGTGGATGTATTCAGAATAATAGTTGACGCTATAAAATACTAAGTGATATGGATAAATGGGCCTAACGTTTATTTCCACCGAAAAAACCCATAGTATATAGTTAACAATGTTAACTTGCAATGTGAACTTAAACAGGAAGTAAACTTTGTATGCGGTACGTTTAATTGTGTACATGTAACAAAGAGACAATGTTGATTAATTATGTGTTGGTTGTATATAATGATGCTTATATATCGTTGCAATAACATGTTTGTATCATTTAAATGGCATATATTTTAATATGGTAAATATAAATGATAACTTTAGATAGTATGAGTACTGAAATTTAATAGAAATGGAGATTTATGGCTGAGCAAAACAACATAATGTATTAATTCGGACACCAAGAGGAAGCAGGTGAATATGATATAACAATCACCGAACTGCATTCTTAAGAGAAAAAAGAGAGCAGATTTCGGCTTTTATATTAAAAATTAAAAACTGATTTATCTTAGTAGCGTGCTTTCGAGTGTGTTCCCGTGTGCGTGCTTGTGTGTTTGCCTTGCCTGCCTGCCTGCATACGTGCATGCTTGCCTACGTGCATGCATGTATTTGTATTTCTTGATTTATTAAGAGTATAATACATAATTCAAGATTGTACGAAAGTAATGCTTATAGGCCGCTTAATATAATGTGGAGGTTTATTATCCTGTTTTGGATGGCATTTATATGCAAATGACCACTTTGACCCCTTTGTACATATATAGGTTTTGGCCGAAAAGGTCTATCTAAGAGGATGAAAAACTTAAGACATTTTCCAGCCTTGGTAGCTCTACGGTGGTAGGCTCTCTAGCGTTTCAACAAACACTAGTTTGCGTAGCGATTGAAACAGTATTTATATGTTTAATGATGGATAGTGTTATGTTGATAACAGTACCTTTGTTTTATGTTAGATTAGCTTAGTAAATATGCTTTCAACGATATATTACTTACATTATGTTTACCTTACATGACTAGTTGACCTAGATTTCGTATTGGGATATTTACATTATTAATAAAGGCAGTAAGTTGCAGAAGTTATAGTTCGAATAGATTTATTTTTGTTTGTGTCAGTTTTATATTCCTTTCAGCATAAAATATATAGTTTATAAAACGTATTAAAAATGGTTTCATGATACTAGCTTTGACATCGTGTTTAATCAGATTAGCTGACCTAGTTTCATAAAATCAAAACTCAACGGGAACAATGTTTCTAAATATGCAAAGTATTTAGATTGCATTAGCTTATCGTGTAACGTAACATTGAATAACAATTTTATATAATGCACACATGTTGAGTATTTTTCTAGTTTTTCATATATGTATTATCATAGCTTATATAGTTTTAGTGTCATGATTTGTACTTTTAATTGTATATTGTATATATTAGGATTAAACAAAGGTGTTGACATCCGCATCGCCTGTCACAATAACTAATAGATATACATGCCGATTTATTTGTTGATTATTCTGAATTAAGTTCTGATTGAAATACACATATTGTATCGTTTTCATTCGATCTTGCAAGGATTTATCCATAAAATGGGTAAATCCTTGTTTTTATGGATAAATCCTTGGATCTTGCGATAACCGCCTGCTTGAATTGAAATTATATGAAGCATCGCATCGTTACGCTGATTGTTTTAAAATGGTTTTCTAAATATTAATATTAATCTGCACATGATGTTAAAGCTATTCATCTTATAATTAATCATATTAATAAAAACACATGCTCTAGCTTAATGTTCAATATATGTAAGAAATCAGACGTAACATCGCTTTCTTATTTGGCCTTTTATTCATCTGTAAATTTGTTCTTTTGTTCTGTGTGTGTTTGCGGTTGACTGTCGTCCTTGAATGCTGCTATTCCTTTTCGATTTTTATATCTATATTTATCACATAACATGCGGTGTGGGAGTGTAATAACACCATTCAATATTTTCGATATTCCACTAGTGGTATAACATAACGTTAATGACGTCATGGACGTCACGTTAATGCGCGTTTTCTTACGTAATGTGACGTTATAAGTTATGTTATAAATAGAATCTAACATTCGTTCTCATTCATTATTGAATTTATTTAACTCGTTAGCAAAAATGATCTAATGCTCGGCAAGAGCCTCGCATTATAGAGCCTCACATTATATCATTTTGCCAACTCATTATCAATTCAATAATGAATGAGCACTCATGTAAGATCCTCTGTTTATAAAGCTATACAGTTTAAATATACGTGCTATAAGTAATGATATACTATTGAATAATAATAATAATAATGATAATAATAATAATAATAATAAAATAATAATAATAACGCATGCACAGTACAGATAAGGTTACCGACTTAATCCATCCGCTATCTCTTTCTGAAAGCGAAAGTGAGAGAGATAGATTCTGGAGGTCAGTAGGGTTCGATTTGGTAATGTGTTCTCTGTGTCTTTATCCTATCATATCCGAATAAGTCATATAAATTTCACGTGGAGAGGATAGGATACGACAGAAAACAGGCATTACTGAGAATGGGATCAATTTACGAACAATCTATACTGAGTACATGTATATATATATATATATAGTGCGTTGGTAAGATTTATAACTGGTTTAATTCATGTTATAGTAATTGAGAATAGCAGTGTGCATACGACATCGATAATAAAACAACAACAACAAAAGACAAAGTACATTTGTACGTTGGGTGTTAAGTGGGTCAGACACTGTGTGCGAAATACACGTGGAATCATGTTTATAGCAAGATTCACGCTTGTCAGGGCCTATAATATATCATGAATGAGGACAGAACAACCAATCAGTAGTCTGTTTTGAGATGTTCAGGTATCGCGAGACTGTCGCTATTATTATTATATATCCAATCACGGCAGTGTATACAATGTTTAAGAATGGACCATGCTTTCATGTACAAGTTATTCAGTGCTAAAGTATATATACATAGTACGTTATATTGATGGATTAATCATGGTAGGTAAGTTGATAATTATGACAGTATAAACATGACACATTCTATACATAAGGAAAACATAGTGTAGCTTATGGTGTCGTCTGCACGGAAACATTTCTACCGGGCCATTCAAAATTTTGGGTTAGAATGGCAGAAATGAATACATCTAATTTTCTGGAATAAAGATATTGTGGTAAACATAATTAAAAACAAAACAAAAAAAAACACAATAAGCCGGGTGGACGACACAATAATATACACTCAGTTATGTAGCAAATAATCAACTGTGGAGACATAAAATGCGTAACATCACTGAGAAGTAAAATAAAACATGAATACTATCGAAAATAGTTTAAAAGTATATTAACGAATGAGCTTAATTTTTCTAGGGTTGCAACTGTCTTAGTGTTGAGTAGTTCCTTGAATTTGAGGACAATTGGGTTGGTAAAATAATATCGCGGAATCAACTGTGTTCGTTTTGTTTTAAACAAAGGGCAAACTAGCAGATAATGAAACTCGTCAGCTAAATCATTTAATTGACAATGTGGGCACTTTCTTTGGTGGTAAGGAATACGTCTGTTAGTCCAGCGTCCAGTTTCTATTAAGAATTTATGGTTTGCCGTGCGGAATTTAAGCAATGGTATGTATTGATGTTTTGGGAGAGTGGTTAGATACGGCTCAAATGCAATGGTATCCTTAAACAGACTGTAGTTTTTACCCTTAGATGAATCCTGTAGTTGGGAGTTCCACCTTTGTTTAAATTGATCTATTAAAGTTTGTTTTATCGGGAGACATATATTTGTGTTTACTATGTTCTCCTGGTTCAGCCAGATTTCAGTGTTTCCAGTTGAATCTAGAAGGTGTTTGACGTTTTTAATCCATTTATATTCGTGGTTCGAGGTATACATAAATTCGTAGCATACATGAGACAATTTAGCTTCCTTGCTTAAAATGATATTATTCCAAAAATTAATCACGCGTGATTTCATGATTATTTCGATTGGGTATCTTCCTAGTTCGGCATATAAAATATACAGAGGTGTACTTTTCCTGCTATACGTTATTTTTCGTAGAAAACTTGTATGAATTCGTTCTAATGAGTCGGTATTTTCGAATCCCCAAATTTCGCAAGCATATGTTAATATTGGAAGGACTGTGTGGTCAAATAACTTCAGTTGGAGGTCAAGTGGTAGGTTTAGATTATATATTCGCGTATAAAGCAAATGCATTGCTTTATTGGCTTGACTAACAATGTGTCTTCTCGCATTAAGAAAGCTACCTGAGGCTGAGAAGAAAACTCCTAAATATTTGTATTTGTCGACTATTTCGAGTTTGACTCCACCTAGATTGAAGTTGTAGTGTGAAGTTTTCTTCGCACCGAATACCATAACTTTAGTTTTACCATAATTAACCTTTAGTTTCCATTCTTGGCAGTAGTTATTAAAATCATCAAGACACGACTGCAATGATTCTTCATTCTCGCTTAATATAACAGTATCATCTGCGTAAAGCAGTATTACAATTTTTATTAGGTTGACTATATTTTCATTCATGTATCTAAAGTTAAGTTTAATGCCGTCATTACCGTTGGATGTGAGATGTTCCTCAAGGTCGTTCAAGAATAGAGAGAACAAAATAGGAGATAGATTTTCACCTTGCCGTACTCCGACTTGGCTGACAAAAAACGCGGACTGTTGTCCATTTACGGACACGCAGGATTTAATATTGTGATACATACTTTGAATAACGTTAAAAAATTTACCACCGATGCCAGATTTGAGCAATTTTCTCCAGAGACCTATTCGCCAAACTGAATCAAATGCTTGGGAAAAATCAACAAAGGAACAGAACAGTTTTATTTTTTTCGACTTAAACATTTCAGTGAGAAACTGCAATACGTAAATATGGTCTAGTGTTGAATATGTTTGCCTAAATCCGGCTTGGTTTTCTGAGAGAATATTGTGCTCGTCAAGGTAACGGTTAAGTCTATCATTCAACACTGCTGTAAATAGTTTTCCAAGGCAGCTAAGGATTGTTATTGGGCGGTAGTTTTCAGGGCTTAAGCGGGAGCCTTTATTCTTGAATACTGGGAAAATTATACCCTCAAGCCATGGATCTGGTAAAATACCGGTGTCAAGTATTTTATTAAAAAGGGAGCAGTATATCGGAAGCATAATTGTTTTGGTTGCTTTAATATATTCGTTTATTATGTAGTCGTTGGCCGGGGTCTTCGAATTATTAGCTTTTCGTATCATTTTCTCTATTTCTGATACAGTAATTGGGCCATTGAGGGTCTCGCTATGCGCATTATTGTCTATAAGGGGTTCATTATCTGTGCCATTATTAGTCGAAGAGTTTATGTTTTTTAAGAACGTATAGAATTTATTGATATTCGGAGTTTTCGTACTTGATTTGGGATTAATGCTGTTAAGAAATTTCCAGTAATCTTTCGGTCGTTTTTTGCTCATTTCGCGTAGTTTCTTTTCATTTTGGTATTTGTGTTGCGATATATAACGGTTCATAGTAGCTTTGTAATGTTTACCTGCTCGGTTCAGTGATAACCTATTTACGTCCGATTCGTTTAACTGGTATTGTTTACGTGCGGTATGATATTTTACTCTCGCATTCCGGCACATAGGCCCGTACCAGCGTTTATTGCCGTTTTTATGTTGGTAACTGCGTTTAGCACGAAATGTATATTTTGCCGAATCGGTGAATAAGTTCCCAGTTGTATAAGTAATTTGATTAATGGTATTTTTGGGCTCAGTAGATGGGATATTTACAAGCAAATAACGAATTTCGGTTAAAAGGCTGGGGTTTAAATTTGTTACAAATTCGTTTTCCCTATTAGCGTCCCATTTTGGGGGTTTTAAGGGGTCATTTTCATGGGTTTGGGCTTTAGACAGTGGTACTTGGTAATTCAAATCAAGATTCATATTTAACAAAGCATGCCCGTCTGAGAATAACGGGCCAAGATAGCATATTTCAAATTCGGAGAATAGATGTATACAATTCGATGAGGCAATCGTATAATCTATGACTGATTTATTTCGGAATGTACAGTTTCCTAGTCCCCTTTCCTTACCAATTCTACCATTTAGAATAAATAAATTATTATTTTTGCAAATATCAATAATAAAATTGCCAGTCGAGTTTGTTTTGTTGTCCATAGAAATACGCGTAAGCGGAATGTTATTATTTTCAAGTATGTATGTTTTATTGAAATAGTCCATGGTGTCTTGGTCAAAATCAAAGTACTCTGCCAAGAAATCGTCAACATTTATGAAATCGGGTGACTGGCCAGTGTGGCCGTTTGTGTCTCCTGTTAATATGATGTTTTTGTATTGTATACACATATTTGTAATTTCGCTTTCTAGGTCAGAGAAATCTTGGTCATTCATAAATCTAGAGCTCACAGGGGGAATATATATAACGCCTATAACAATGTCTTCATCCTGGTTAAAAAGGTGCTTATCTAATTTTACCCAAAGTATATATTCAGATTCAGAATGGAGTAGTTCTGTCTGATCATTTAGATCATTTTTAATAAATATCCCGATACCACTGGATTTTCTTAAATATTCCTGCTTTCTAGGCTTAGACAAAAAAGTATAGTTAGGTACAGATATAATATCATGCTTATCAATCTTTGTTTCACAAACGCAAAATACATCATACTTATTTATGAGTGATACAAATTCTGGATAGTTATAATGCCTAGTTTTTAGGCCACACACATTTAATGTTCCAATGTTCAGATTTCCAGTAACGGGTTGCTGAGTGGCACTGTTGTCATGGTGCAATGGGATGAGGGGGGAATTATCTTCTGCAGGATTATCAATTTCGTTGGAAGTGTTCGAGTTGATTACTCGTGTTTCTGGTTGTGAATCATTACTGGCTATGTTATTTTCGTGTTCTCGTATAGATGGGGCATAGTGGTTAACACAGGAAACATAGCAAGTAGCATTTGTTGGGTATTTCATGTTTGTAACACTTGTATTTATATTTAAACGCATTGCACTATTGGCATATATTGAACATAACGGGGGCACATCAGAAGCTGGCTGAAGATCACTGTTGGAATACTGAGTTGTGTTGGAGTTGACGGATGTATCACATGGGTTCAACACCCCCCGGAAAGCCTAAAGTTTAACTGAAGGGGGGTCCCCATCATGCTGGGTTGGTGTGAGGCTATCCGGTGTAGGTGGCTCCTTCTGGTATTTGGTTGGGGCTGGTTTGTTCTGACTTGTATCTGAATTACTAACATTGGGCCTGCTGGGGGCTTGCCGCTTGGGGGATTCTGTTGTGGTCGTAGCGTTTCTTTGAGGAAATATGCTGCGATATACCGGCACAGTGGATTTGGTAGGTGACTTGGTAGGAATAGGTGCAGTCTGGACGGGGAGGTCACGTTCTGGTTGATAGTCTGTCGCCTCCATATCGTTTTCTTCTCCCGAATCGTCGCTTTCTAGACTTTCTGGGATTGGGTCTGGTATTACAGACGCCTTATGCATCTCCTCCACCGTTCTCTTAAACCTTTCTTCCACTCTTGAAGAAATATCTGAGTTTCGCGAGCCTTTGAGAACATTGTGCCAGTCCGGGAAACAGTTTTTTACAATGTCACCATTTATCTCTAAGGCGGCTGGGAACTTCAAGGAGACTCGTTTGGGGCCATACTTCTCCCTAGCACGCTTAAATTCTGGCCAGAGATTCCGACGTGCCTCGCTTATTTCGGTTGGGTAGTCTCGATTGATCCCATAAAGGGTACCTTTCAGCATGTATGCGCGACTCATGACTTCATCAATGTGCCTAGTATCAGTGAAGGTGACAAGAATACTCCTGTGCTTGGGTCTCGAGTTCGAGCGCGTTACTATTCTACGTCCGATTATGTGCGCCTTAGATATGTCATATGCAACTGGATTAATATTTAGTTTCTCGCAAAGAAAATCTTGAATTATTTTCTTACAGTCATCATTTGCCATAAGTTCGGTGTGTCCGGAGAATATAAGGTTTGTTTGGCGAAGCCGGGCCTCCATATCTATTGACTTATATTCAAGTAGTCGAATACGCGAGTCGTTTACGTCGTGGATGGCAGAACTAAAATACATGTTTCTCTCCAAACTACTCTGTATTTCATGGGGCCAAGGTTTCCTAACAGTTCGAACATGCTCACTAGTTTTTCATCAACATTCATTTCTTTAAACTGCTTACTTGAGGGGCCAATGTTATAGTGCATGTTTAACTGCGCATGTTGTTGGTGGCTGGGTGGGGTACCCGATGAATGGCGTGGCCGCTTGTTTTCCCGTGCATAATCGTTGAGAGGGGCATATCTCCCAATGTAGGGTGCAGCAAACGTTGAATTCGAGTTACCGGTAGCAGCATCCATTCTGGCTTAAGTCCCGAGCCAATTTTCATTCAAATTTATTTTCAGAATACCTGTTATTTTCTTGTTTTTCTATTTATTTGCCAGACCGATGAAAAATGTCCGCCATCACCGCTTGACCCGTCACGTGATATAATTTAAGCATTTAAGAAATTGATTTACGATCAAAATGGTCATAACTTTTTCATAAAACAGGGCCCTGCAGTTCTGTATGTTCGATATAAGGCCATTGAATTGAGTCAGTATAACAATTTATGTATGCAACACTCGTATAATTATTATAATATAACAATTTAAAGGTTGTTGTTTTAAATAATAACACTTTAAAAATGAATTTAATCAGGAGTTTATAAAAAAAATAGTTAAAATATGTTGAAACACTGTAACATTATCGTACGCTATTTTAACTTTAACGACGGGACATTTGAAAATGTCCGCGTATTACATAACTCCGTTTTTTTGAAAGTAAACCAAGTGTTGACGTTTACGACGTTGAATAACTATTTGAATACTGTATTGCTTTCTCGGCGTTTGTAGCGTTATATAATTACGCCTATTATCATAATCATTTGTTTATAGTAAATCTAAATGGGCCTCTTTGTGGGCCTTTCCTTCCAATATCAGTTATTATATGTAATCATATCTATATAATCATTTGTCTATCTTTTTACTAGATTATTATTATTGCAGTCTTTATTAAGATGTTTTTCTTGTGAATGTCATATGTCTTTGTACTCCCGAAGAAGTCGTACTGCTCGAGTATACATTATAGCTAGTAGTAACGCTAGCTAAGAGTTTTTAGGTTTTATTTTTATAGCACTGTAAAGTGATAATTTACACATTGTATTTTAACAAAATTACTCTATATCCTTTCTGGATCCAGTGTTTGTGAAAGGTGTATGATTGTCTCTACTGTATTATATATATCAATGTTCTACTTTATACCATGATCAAGTTTATAAACACTCGTACATATTTCTGTTTAAATTACAGAATGCAAAACTATATTTTGTAACAGTAGTTTCGTTTTAATGTATTGTAATTGTCATGCGTTTGTGTTTATTTCAGAAAATCTGTTTGTACATAAACGCATAGTGTATTGAGTATATTATCAATATTCACATTTTACGTTGTACACCTTTTAAAATCATTCAAATGCATTCGAAACATTTGAGCACACAAAAGCCAGTTAATAGAGTACTGGTATACGTAATTGACGCAAAGTGCATAATGTATAATGTATGTTCAATTTATCAATTGAACAGTGTTGAAGAAAGATCATACAAATACACATATATTTATTTATGAAAGGTTCTGACAAGTATTTGACTGGTGCCAAAGACAAGTGTTTGATTGGTGTCAAATGAAGAAAGATCATATAAATACACATATATTTATTTATGAAAGGTTCTGACAAGTGTTTGACTGGTGTGAAAGACAAGTGTTTGACTGGTGTCAAATGAAGAAAGATCATATAAATAAACATATATTTATTCATGAAAGGTTCTGACAAGTGTTTGGCTGGTGTCAAAGACAAGTGTTTGACTGGTGTCAAAGCTACGCTCATAACAATTGTAATATACTGAAAGGAAAAAGAAACGCGACACGGGAATCTCCGCTATATATTGTATGTACAATATGCTGTTAATCGAATGGTAAGACTGTTCATTACGGAAAAAAACTAAAACAATACGTGACACAGCAAATATTATTCCTGCAAACTTTCATTATTGACAGAGTACGCGTTTGGCTCAAGCATGTGTGCAAACTTAGGATGCAAAATTTTGCAAACTTTTTACGTAAATACAGTACTGAACTGGCTAAATTTTTCAAACAAGAACTTCAACATTTATGAATTTCTTGTTACAACGTGTACTGTGATTAAAACGTCTACAACATCACAGTTGTGTCCTTTCTCTAACTAACTGCAACATATTTTTTTTACATCTTGGGATATATATGGAATTAAGTATGCAGTATATACAATATACAGCGGAAATTCCCGTGTCGTGTTTCATTTTCCTTCCAGTATATATAACCTTCAAATATATTGTACCCGGTTAAATATCAGTATAAACTTAATTACGTTATACGTTATATGTATGTTGCTCCATTTGATCTCAATCGAGTATAATTAGTTTATGTAATGTAAGTGTTTGCCATACTTCAGTCAAAGTTCGAGCAGGTTATGTTAATCAAGCCATAGCAAGGGGATCCCTTGGAAGCAACAAACACAAACAAGAGATACAAGTAGCAGACTCGGTTTATTGAACCAGATAATGTCGAGTGCAAAACCTCTCACGCATCTTAGCACCGGCTTAAGCGACTTTAAAGCCACGAACATTGGGCTTGATGATCCCAAAGGACCAGTAAATAATAACACTTCTGACTTGTATTCGAGGCAACTTTGCTTCGATATACATTTCTTAAGATATTTTATAGGTACATTTTGAGGGTGGCCACATCCGGACGTGTATTTTCAAACACATTTATTTTATGTTTATTCGTACATTTTTTAAATGTAATATATACTAATATTATGATTACGGTTAAACTTATTAATTCTTATCTGTTTTATCTAAGAATAGTACATTCAGAAATATTGTATGTTGTTGTTGTTGTTGTAATTTGCAGTGCAAAGGTGATATCCCAGATAGCAAGCCTACATTGGGCCAACGTTGGCTAATGGTTGTACGGTTCGTTAGCGTTGGCTGTACATCGTTGGGCCAATGTTGGGCCAACGTTGTAAAAGTAACATCAGTGTGAATACATTGGGTCATTGGTGAGCCAACGTAAGCAATTAAGACGTTGGCAGGACGTGTGCATTACATTTTTATAACGATTTCTTACGTACACTTATCTTGAATTTCAATATGCATAGTCTAGACTGTATTGTACCCTAACGTACTATGGTGGGATAACCCTCTGTAATACATTATATTTAAATTATATTTACATGTTAATAACAATTAATTAGTATTAAACATATCATTTTAATGTATTTTAATTGATGCAATGTGCGTCTCATGTCTTCTATTTGATTGTTTTTACTTCGATTTATGTGACATTTGTGAAATGATGTTTAAACTACATGCAACCCTTTCTATATGTTAATGTTATTTCGATAATCAAATGATAACTTGATGTGAAACGTATGCGGACTAATGCTGAAAGTGTTTGTTACATGTGAATTTTAGTTCAATATTTAGGCGAAACCACAATATGATTGAATAATGTAAAACGTAAGTTGATTTATGTTTAAACATGTCTACATGCAAATGCTGTTAACTTTTCAAGTTATAACTTGTGTATGACTGAATAATGTAAACATGTCTACATGCAAATGTTTTTCACTATTCAAATAAGAACTTGTATATGATATTCAAATAAGAACTTTAGTATGACTGAATAATGTAAAACTTATGTTGATTTATGTTTAAACATGTATACATGGAAATGCTGTTCACTATTCAAATAATAACTTGTGTATGACTGAATAATTTAAAAGTATGTTGGTTTATGTTTAAACATGTCTACGTGCAAATGCTATTCACTATTAAAGTCATAACTTGAGTATGTCTGAATAATGTGAAACAGCATGACTGTATGTATTTGACCTTCAACTGTTCTGCATATGAATAGGAGTATATAGTTGACTATTTTAAAAATAGTAATATAATATATTGTGTTAAAGGATAGTGTAATAATATGAGTGACACATTGTTGTTATTATAATGAGAAACTTGTATAGGTTATCGTTTCTATTTTGAATATTATGGAACTTAATGCAAGCGACCAGAAACGGAGCGTAGCATTACGGTTCTTTGGAAATAACATTTAATTATATAGGGATTTTTCCTAATCCTGGAACTAACTCATATCTGGGTATTTTTACACATGACTTGGAAAATAAAATATTTGCATACCAATCTAGGTAGTAGGGATAAGTTATAGAAAAATAAATCCATATACTGCTTATAAAATCACATTTTATAGTCCTCAATATACCTTTTATTCAGCATTAAACCACAATAGAGTAGTTTATAACATACAAATATGAAAATACAGAAGTCTGCATGTCTCTCCCTTTCATGGTGACTTATATCCGTCATAAATATTTAATACGTTTTACTAGGAGGAAAGCAAATATGTATGTTTTATATTAACAACACTTCTGTTTTTTTATATTGACAATTACAACATATCGTCATAAATTCAGCTTCATTAAATAACATTAGCCATAAATGTATATCACGCACATACCAATATGTAAAGTTCACCCACTTTCGTCATACATCCATATGTACATTAATTATTTTGAATGCGTTTTTTAAAGGCATAATATAAATTATCATAATATAAATATTTACTTAATTTGGAACAATTATATTTAGATTATTAAGTGTTGGCCATCTGCAGAAATATCTAGGCAGAAAAAGTATACCAACACAGGTACACACTGTCCATTGTACAGTGAATACATTGTACACTGAATGTACAGTCATAGGTAAATGTACATTTAGAAAAAGGATTAATGTGTTGACAACAAAGGAATACTGGAATGTCTATAATTGGTGTTGTTTAATGGAAAAATGACTGAAACAAAGATTGTGTAAACATGTTATCCTTCAAATTTTTTATTTTTTTTTATCCCTACTACCTAGATTGGTATATTAAGAACTCATATTGCAAATGTTGTAAAAAAACGTTTCTGTTCTAGGATTTCGCGCATTCGTTATATAATTCGATATGATTCAATGTGATTTACAAGGACTTAGCTTGACACTTAAGTTCCATACAATTCAAAATATAAACGATAACCGGCTTACATATCACGTACAGCGTATCGGCTCCGTGTAACTTTTTGCCTGATACTAGTGTTGATGACGTAATCAAGGACGTAACAGTACGGTACAATGACCTTGCGCTTATTCATCTCTGTTAAAAAAAACTTGTGATAAAAATTTACAGGGGAAAAAGTGTTGCGGAGCCGTAACACGGAATTCACTAAAACGAACAAACGTCAAACAATATGACATTAAAGGGATAAATTAAAACAAAATCGACCAATATGTTTTAATTATGTTTGAAATGATTAATAAAGTATTGAAATTAAAGGTTCATTGGAAAGGATGAAAAACCGTTTATGTAATTTTGTTTGAAATGCTTTGTTTGTGATTAAAATAATAATTTTGAAAATTGTTTCCATTTATTTTGACTGTGTAAATAATGCCCAAAAACACAACTTATTTAATTAGTATAGTGCAGGCCTCATCACACCTGACTTTACTTCTATATCCTTATTTTCGAATTTAAAAAAAACACGAACAAATTAATTCATTCAAGTGGGGACTGCTGTACCCACTCCTGCGTCCGCTCGTTAAACAAACTTAAATTCTACACAGTCGTTACGCCGGTACGATTACATCATTACACGTAACACTTACATATTGGGCGGAGTTACCATTGTTACTTGCCATTAAACAAAATAAGTGTAATTGCTCCCATACACCAGCCAGAGGGATATTTTATACGACTCATTTTTCAGTTTTTTAACTGAATGTAGGCTTTTCATTGGCTTAGAAAGCATGTCAACCTGCAAGATCTGTAACTATGCCTATTTAAATATTCATTTTGATAGCTATATAGTTCTGAATATTTTATTATGCTCCCCGAAATTTTCGGAGGAGCATATAATTGCCATCATGTCCTTCCGTCCCGCTTTCTTGTCCGCATAACTCCTCCTATGTGTTTCATCCGATTTACATGAAACTTCATTATTATTCAGTATTATGTCTATTAGCGCATATTATTAGGACGTTCTGGTTGAATGAATTTTGGGGAAGTTACGGGACTTTGAAGTGTTTTTTCGAATCTAAAGCTTGTCCGCTCAACTATGTTTTTCATAGGAAGAATCAATATGATTTCCAGAGGCTATTCCGGTTGAATGATTTTTGGCCGATTTAATGGACGTTGAAGTTTTTCGAATCTAAAGCCTGTCTGCTCAACTCCTACGCTTTTATGATTTTCACGAAACTTCATAGGAAGTATCAGTCTGCTGTCTAGTAGCGCATATTGTCAAGATGTTCCGGTTGAATGTTTTTTGGCGGAGTTGCTGGACTTTGACGTTTTCGAATCAAAAACATGTCCGCTCAACTCCCTATGTTTTTCATCCGATTTCCGAAGGAAGTTTCAGTTTGATGCCTCGTAGAGCATACTATCAGGACGTTCCGATTAAATTATTTTTGCCGGAGAATGGGACTTTGAATGACATTTTTCAAATCAAAAGCTTGTCCGCTCAACTCCTACAATTTTCGTCCGATTTTCATTATACTTAATAGCTGGAAAGTCGCTATATGACTTTAGCTGTTTGTGCGGCTTTAAAATCCAATTCATTTCAATTCAGTGCTACTTTATAGGAAGTATTGCTATGATGTCTAGTAGCGCATATTGCCAGGGCAGTTGCAGTTGAATGATTTTTAAAGGGACACATGGCAATCTTGATTTTTTGAAAACTCGCGGCGTCCCGTTAGCTTTTCTAAATAACATGCATTATTTAAATCATTAATAATAATCAAAAGAATAGTATAAACCGAATTGTGTTTGTATATTACGGACGTTTGATAATACTGCACAAATAATATATTTCAACATTTGGTAAAATAACATAGAAAATTGAAAAATCAAAATTTTATATAACGATATGCAAGCAGGTTTAAAGTCAAAATGTTCCTTGATAAATAAGTAGAGACGCTAATATTGATACTTGATAAAATCTTCAAGATTGCCGTGTGTCCCTTTAATATATAAAGCTTTTCCGCTCAACTTCTACGGGGAGCATCCATCGGTTCTATCGATTTCTTATTATATTCTGAATATATGCGTTAAAACGATGATGATGTGTAATTTGTTGGGCTCAATACATTCTAAGGACCCATATCATTGCATACACATATTTCCTTCTTTGCGCTATGTGCCGTAATCAGGTCAACATTTGTGTATGCAGACCGCTAGGACATGCAGCCTCATCCTGCGAATTTCATAAATTCTGTTTATGGTTTCTTCCATTTCATTCAGCCAAACATAAACAATTTATCATCGTGTTTTTTTCTCTAAGAATAGCAGTAAGTTTTACATTGTTTAAGCTAAACAAACACATATATATATATTAGATGTGATTATGCATAGACCAGGTAGATCTATTTATTATTTATTAAAGGAAAACATATAAATCCATCATACATACATTCATCTCCGTGGCCGAGGAGTTAACAACGTTGCGTTGTAAACATTCTCTCCTCTCACCGATGCTAGTTCGAATCTCACTGGAAGCTCGACTTGTATGTAATATTCTTATGGATGGCGGGAGGTGTACAGTACTGGTTCTACCAGGAAAAGTGGGTGGTATGCCTCCACCACAAAAAAATCGACCGTCATATATAACCTTACATGTGTTGAAAATGCAAAACACCATACAAACAAAGAAATACAAAAAGATCGGACAGGGAAAGTAGCATTCAAGGAGGACAGTCAACCACAAAACACAGAAACAAACATGCAAACAGACAAACAAGAAGGCACACAACACACACATTCGTCGATGATCCATTTTGAACAAAGTATTCACTTCATATTGAAATGATTGTTGTGCCGAAGCATTTAACAGCAAGCATATAGAACAAGAAAAACAATACTCTTTGAAAGTTCTAAATCACCGATTCACTCATACTATTACCATGATTCTGTGCACATAGATCCATTGTATAGATAAAGTTCTGACATATACACTTCCCGAAGTTAGATAACCTCGATAGACTAGAACCATCTACATTTATTCACATTGGTATATAACACATATAACCAACGTCATAATTCCTGTCACCTCTGCGGTTCGAATCCCACTGGGAGCTCGACTTGTAAGTGTCTATTCTTACGGATGGCGGGAGGTGTACAGTACTGGTTCTACCCAGGAAAAGTGGGTGGTTTGCCTCCAACACAAAACAAGACGGCCATGATGGCCCTAAATCGCTCATCTGAGGGCAGTCATGTTTTGTCATTCAAACATCAAATCAATATGACTGTAGCCTTTTTCAACACATATATAAGAAAAGATCCCCTCCGACTGGCAGGCCATGTTCTTTTTTTTTTATCAAATCAACATGTTTTACGCTATTTTTAATCACGCAAAGTCACCCTTGAAAACTATATGCTCAGATGAGCTAAAACAAAACAGGGTGTCAGTTTCAGCTCAGTTTTAGGCACTATATGCAATACATTTTATATTATTAAATAAATGATGATAACAGGGATTGATGTCCTATAGCTGATAGCGTTAACAAAACTATGGTAAACGTTTCCATATAGTTATATAGGGAAACTGCCCGCCCACTGCTGGATATATATGTTGATGAATCAACCTAATTTGAACAAACTTGGTAGAATGTCACCCAAACATCATATCTGTGAAATTATTTTGAAGTCCATCAAGCGGTTTCAGACAAGAAGATCTCATAAGTTTTCCATATAGAAATTTAGCACAAATTGGCCTCGCCTCCTGGCGGCCATGTTTTTTGACGAATCAACCCGGCTTGAACAATCTTGGTAGAGTGTCACCAAAACATCATTTCTGTGAAATTATTTTGAAATCCAGCAAACGCTTTCAGACGAGACGATTTTTTAACCTACCATATAGAAATATAGTAAGTCCCATCCCTGACGAACAAACCCGGCTTGAAAAATCTTGGTAGCGTGTCACATACTCTGGGTTTGGATGTCACCCAAACATCATTTCTGTGAAATTATTTTGAAATCCATCGAGCTATTTCAGACGAGATTTTTTTTTTAGATATGTAGCAAATATAAGCCCCGTCCCCTGGCGGCCATGTTTTTTTATGAATCAACCCGGCTTGAACAATCTTGGTAGAGGGTCACCCAAATATCATTTCTTTGAAATTGTTTTGAAATCGAACCAGTAGTTTTAGAGAAGAAGATTTTTGAAGTTTTCCAGCTTGTTTTCTTTCGGTTGCCAAGGCAACCAGAGATCTGCATGGATTTCCAGCATTTGAATAATCTTCAGAGAAGATCACCCAATGATTATTCCTGTGAATTTTCGTCAAAATTGGTCTAGTAGGCCAGTAATTATAGCCGAAAATAAAAGTCAATGTCAAACAAATTCCAACAGAAAGTATTTTAGGATTTTTAAAATCACTGACACGTAATGAGTTTCAGAACAAAAGTCCCGAAGATAAAGATGGTGGGAAATGCTAAATTGGGGTAAAAGTTGCGTTTTTAATAGAAAGTCTCCGGAAACTGGACTAATTTTATAAAAAAAGCATTTGAGCAAATTAGAATCATTTAATTTTGCGGAGGCATGTCTGATGGGAACCTTCACCCTTCAGGGCATCTCCATCTGAAATTGCTTTCCCAATAAAACCTAATATGAGTGTTAACCCCATTTCATTCAGGGTTACAAATACAAATAGCATCTGTGACGTGCAAATTATTGATACACTCAATAACTGTTTTACTGTATTGAAAACGTTATATTTTACGCATAACAAAACAGTTCATAGCATCACAGGTGTTAGGACATTTAATTATTCCAACATGCATCCTTTTATCAATTACAAAAAATGCATTTGGAAGAGCATTTCCGCACTATTAAATGATTCTAATTTGCTCAAATGATTTTTTATAAAATTATTCCAGTTTCCGCGGAAATTTTCTCTTAAAAACGCAACTTTTACCCCAACATTTTGCATTTCCCACCATCTTTATCTTCGGGACTTTTTTTTCTGAAACTCATTACATGTCAGTGATTCTAAAAATCCTAAAATACTTTCTGTTGGAATTTGCTTGATCTTAAAACCTATAATTACTAGACTATAGCGGTTTCAGATGAGAAGTAGTTTAAATCAATTATGGACGGATGCACGCACGGAGGCACGGACAGACGAAGGGCGATCACGATAGATCACCGTGGAGCACCTCGTGCTCAGGTGAGCTAAAAATCGACCGTCATATATAACCTTAGATGTGTTGAAAATGACGTAAAACATGTAACAAACAAACAAATTATACATAATTCAAGTAATCTTAATGGGTATGGAAAACAATACAGTATCGATGCACATAGCCTTGTCTGACATGCCTCGAGGATGAAAACTCATATACTTTTCTTAAAATTTCCTCTCTTACTCGTTTACAGTATTCCAGCCCACAAGGAAGTTTCTGCATTTTAAGGAGTTTACGACTTCTTTTAAGTTTTAGAATGGACACTCTGATAGTCTCTCGTATTGACATACTGTTGATTTCATCAACTACCTTTTCGAAACTGTCTGAAATCTCTAAATTAAATTCAAACTGAACTCTGTGACTCTCAGACTTAAACTTTGTCCTAATTTTCTATTAGTTTATGAGCTTTGACACCAATGTGTTCTAAATGGAATAATTCGGCTATCAATATAATTAGAAACAAGATGTTTAAGTATTGCAGAGCAATACAAGTCCTCTTTCGGGCATTAAAGTGACATTGACCTTGACGATAAGTGCAATCCCAAACTTGCTTTTTATATAAGCCACATACACCAAGTTTTATGCCAATATCTCATTCCTAAGTAAAGTTAATGAGCATAAACAGTTGTTCTATTTTAGTAACAATGAACTTGACATTGAACCCAGTGGCCTCAAATGCAATCCCAAACTGGCTTTTCATAAAAGCCACCTACATAGCAACTACAATACTTGACATATCAATAAAACAAAATGATATGCATGATCTCCTAGACCCCTTTTACCGAAACACATATTTTCATTATATTATCGTAAGTATTTCTTTTATCAAAGTATCAATATGTATTTATACTATTTCCGTTGTCATAGCAACTGTATGTTTATGTCAAATCAACAAAATACAGTAACGTGCATAATCCCCTAATTGCCCTCTACCGACACACCGGTAGGGGACTAAATATCAAACATCCACAAGTTATGTAACAAGAGGTCAATGACCTTGAAGCTCTACTGATATATTTTGATACCCAGATCAGCCATGGGAACCTGTGAAATTTTATGGAAATAAGACCAACACTTTCAGAGTAGTCGACACAAGGTTTTCCTTTATCACTCTATGAATAACAAAGATGGTCGCTGGCAGCTATGATGCAGTCATTTTAGTAAAGCTTCCAAATCAATACCACGTATAGTTTTTGAGAAGTAGTAGCCACAACTTATATTTAAGCTGTGGCTTCCGATTTTTACTTGGGACTAACTGGACATCAAGACCAACATTCCTGTAAAGTTTTATGAAAGTCATTTTGTTAAAGGTACCACACCGATACCACTTATGGTTTTAGAGAAGTAGTCTCCTCAAAATTGTATTTAAAATCTATTTTTGGCCATAGTGACCATCTTGAATTTTAGGCCAACGTGATTTTTACTTAGGACCAACTAGTCATCAAGAGCAACTTTTCTATATTCCTAAATATTATGATTTATTATGCAACATTACCTATGCAACATTATAATCTCATTCAATTTTATCCTAGTCATAAAGAATCTTTTTTCCAGCTTATAAAAATGTCATAATGCTACCACACACTTTAATTATTAAATCCCTTACAACATCAACTTTATAGTATATCCTGTTTGCTGCTCAACACTAATTTCTCCAATTCACCCATTTGTAACATAAATGGAATGATCCGTATTCATAAATATAGCAGATGTGTGACCAGGTCACAGGTCATGTTATTCAATTTCTGAGAATTAGGTTATTATCTCACCAGTAAAAGTACACTTGCTCTTGTCTCAGTGGTTGTATTTGAAAATCAGAAACAAAATAAAATCTTAAAATCCTACAATTTTTTTTCAATCTTTTCTGGGGGGCAAAAATACAGAGGAGACATACTCCTTACCCAACTATGAATGTATAATGGACTGTCCTTTCTTTGAATTTGGACCAGTCCATTTATAGTACAAAGGGGTGTTTCGGTCAAAAGACTGATGAGCATCCACTGACAGTGTAAACCCTGATCAGCCTGCAAGATTTCCAGTCATTTTGGTAAAGGTTCCAATTCATATCACTTACGGTTTTTGAGAAGGAGTCTTTCTAAATCTATTTTTAGCAGAGGCGGCCATCTTGAATTTCCTACCGACCTGAATTTTTGCTAGGATCAACTAAACACCAAGAGCAACATTCCTGTCAAGTTTCATTAAATTTCATTCAGTAGTTTCGGAAGAGTAGTCGCCACAAGTTTTGCCTGTATAACTATGTAAACAAAGATGGCCGCTGGCGGCCACGTTTGACATCCAATCAAACTGAACTTTGGTTAGGACCAAATACATGTCGTGGCAGTCATTTTGGTAAAGGTTTCAAATCAATATAACTTGTTTTTAAGAAGTAGTCGCGACAAAATCGCATTTTTAAAATATATTTATAGCCGTGGCAGTCAACTCGAATTTCTGGCCGACCTGAAGTTTTTCTCGGATCAAATGGATATGAAGAGCAACATTTCTGTGAAGTTTCATGAAAATCCGTGGAGTAGTTTCAGAGGAGTAGTTGCCACAATTTTTTCCTATATAACTCTATTTTAACAAAGATGGCCGCTGGTGGCCATGTTTGACATCGGATCGAAATGATTCTTGGCCAAGTACAGGTCGCACCAGTTATTTTGGTAAAGGTTCCAATTTAATATCAAATACGGTTTGTGAGAAGTAGTCGCCATAAAGTCAGATTTTTAAAATCTATTTTTAGCAGTGACGGCCATCTTGGAATTTCCTACCGGCCTGAACTTTTGCTAGGATCAACTAGACATCAAGTGCAACATTCCTGTCAAGTTTCATGAAATTCCGTAAACTAGTTTCAGGAGATAGTCGCCAAAAGTTGTTCCTATATAACTCTATGTAAACAAAGATGGCCACTGGTGGCCATGTTTGACATCGAAGCGAAATGAATCTAAATGAATCTTGGCCAAATACATGTCGCACCAGTCATTTGGGTAAAAGTTCCAATTCAATATCACTTACAGTTTTTGAGAAGTCGCCACAACGTAGCATTTTTAAAAGATATTTTTAGCAATGGCGGCCATCTTGGAATTTCCTACCGACCTGAATATTTGCTAGGATCAACTAGACATCAAGAGCAACATTCCTGTCAAGTTTCATGGCGGCCATGTTTGACATCCAATCAAACTGAACTTTGGTTAGGACCAGCTACATGTCGAGCCAGTCATTTTGGTAAAGGTTCCAAATCAATGTCACTTATGGTTTTTGAGAAGTAGTCGCCACAAAATCACATTTTTAAATCTATTTTCAGCCGTGGCGGCCATCTTGAATTTCTGGTTGACCTGAATTTTTGCTAGGATCAACTAGACATCAAGAGCAACATTTTTGTGAAGTTCCATCAAAATCTGTCCAGTTTCAGAGGAGTAGCCGCCACACAAAAAAATTACGGACGGACGGTCAAACGGAATAGAGCAACGAGCACGTTTAAAGGACCATTAACAAAGGGGCCATATGAATAAAGGGCCAATCTTTAAAAATAAAGGGCCATAAAGCGATATATATAAAGGAAATGACCATATATAAAAGAAAATGGCCCCTTCTTTCAGAAAAAGGCCGCGTATTTTCGTCCAATGAACTTGGACAGCCTATGGTGGGGGCCATTTTTCAAAAATGTTTGGATGATGATCTTCTGGCTCATTTGAGCACAAAAAACAGGGGGCCAGGCCTCTTGTTGGAGAAAATAACCCTTTTCTTCTGGCCCTCTGCTCCATTTTAGCTGCACGGACGGACGGACGGACGACATACCACGGCATAAGCTCTGTTGATCTTTGGTCAGTTGAGCTAAAACTGATCAAATAAAAAATAGTTTACTTCACTAACATCTTCACATCATACATATTCAGCATGCAAAATATTAAAATAACCCAATTGAAACCGAATGAGGAGTTAAACACATACGAGTTTGGTCTACAGACGCCATATATTCAACAATCAAAGGCCCACAACTCACGTAAAAAATGATCGCATCAATAGCTTCACGTCATACTGAATGAGCATGCAAATTATTAAAACAATCCACCTTAAAATGAATAAGGAGTTAAACAGGCAATATTTGATCTACAGACGGATGGACGGAAGCCAGTATGTCCCACTTCAACTTCGTTGGCGGAGTTATAACACAACACTGACAGGCTCCAACGAGGATGATGTTGTTTCAGCACATATCACTCGGGGTACTACTTTCAATGCTGGGGTAGACGAAAAGCAGAACAAACTGCCAACTATGTACTGGATTTTTTAAATTACATAAAAATCCGTATAAGGCCCGCTTTATTTCGAATTATAGTGCCTGCACCACCACGTTAAACACTATTGTGATAACACTTATGAAAACTCTGGGATTATTTTGTTTTGGTCTGTAACAAATTCAGGAGACGTTCTTGATAACATTTACAATAAATGTCAAGTATACAACCTTACCACATCACCTTATTAAAGAGAAGATTATTGCTCTTATTAAAAAAACATTCGCTATGGAGAATACTACATTTTGGCCTGTAATAATATTAAAGCGTTTTTTTTACTAACGGCAGTTTAGACAAATACACTATGTGGATTTATCTAGAAGTTTGTGAAGCCCTCATCTTCCTATAAGATAATATTTTCGTCAGGTATGGAACGACCGTTTATAGACAAATTGTTGGTATCCTTATAGGTACGATCTGTGCACCACTTGCCGCAGATTTTTTTTTATATTGCTATGAAAGAGATTTCATGTTGAGTCTTTCACCAGATATCCAGGAAGATGTTATTGAGGCCTTTAATGACACCTCTCGGTATCTGAATGACATATTAAACATTGGCAGCCCTTTCTTTTCTACTATGGTTAATAATATATACCCTAAAGAACTTCAACTTAACAATCAAATTCGATGAATTGATATCTCACGACGAATGATTTATTATCCTCGAGTGGAAGAAATGTGTTCAGATTTGTTTTAATTAGTATTAATCATGACCTTCAGCCTTCATAAATTCGAATATCTACTAGATGGTATTTTTTAAAATTCATCACCATAGTAGATTTGAAAAAACAAGATGTACCATTTTAAGGCATTGATTTCTATAATGGGACTAAAGGGCTGGACTGGGTGTAATATTAGCAGGTGTGTATAATATAGTAATAAATGTAATATACAAGAAATGTAGAAATGTATATCAATGATTACTTTTTAATTACCTGGGATATTCATCAATCTCAAACTTCATCTCATTACTACGGCTACTTATTATTTCAGGGGGAGGGATGTATTCGGCTCAAGTTTGGCTACCTTTAAAATAAATCAAACTTCCATTAATATAAACACTCAAACCAAGTTTGACATGTGACCCAGGGGCAGAGCCAAATTTGACCCCAGTGTCACCATTTGAACAAAGAACCATAAGCTGAGTGTAAAATATTAAACTTTCGGCTCTTGTAGTTTCAGAGAAGAATATTTTTTAAGTTTTTCCCTAAATAAGTCTATATAAAACATGTGACCCATGGGGTGGGGCAAAATTTGACCCCAAGGTCATCACTCAAACAAACTTGGTAGAGGACCATAAGCTGAGTGTAAATACAAGATATTAAACCTACGACTCTTGTAGTTTCAGAGAAGAAGATTTTTAAAGTTTTCCCCTATATATAAGTCTACGTAAAACTGCGACCCCTGGGACGGGGCCAAATTAACCCCAGGGTCACCATTTGAACAAAACTGGTAGAGGATCCATAAGCTGATAATAAATAAACAAGAGGGCCAAAATGGCCCGGAATCGATCACCTGAGGATCTTTGCAATGATGAAAAAAGTCTTTCCTTATGTAAGTCTATGAAAAACATGCAAAATCTCTACATACAAACTTTGGACCCAGGGGTTGCAGCCATCTTTGACCCCGGGGACTTCAAATGAGCAAACTTGATAGACCAGGGATTAGCAATCATTAATAATAATAAAGAACAAGAAAAAACAAGGGGGGCTGTGGATGCTCTACAAGCTAAAATGGCTCTTATAGCAAGGGATTCCATCATTTAATTCCTTGCAATACTTTTTTACAAGTGCAAAACACAACAACACCCTCAACCAAAGTTCAAACCCACAACTCCATGCTAACAATTTAAAAGAAGATTTTTTTAAGTATTTCCCTATACAAGTCTTTGTAAAACATTTGACACCTTAAAACATTTGACCCCTGGGGCAGGGGCCAAATGTGACCCAAGGGTCACCATTTGTAACACCTTGATAGAGGACCATAAGTAGACTATTAAGCAAACGCACAACATTAAACCTCTGGCCCTTGTAATTTCAGATGATTTTTTTAATTTTCCCTATATAAGTCTATGTAAAACATGCAAAATCTTTATATACAAACTTTAGAAAAATTAAACAAAAGAAAAAACTCATCCAAATAGGAAACTATAATAAAAATGAAGAATAAATATATATTTTTAAAAAAAATACTTCCAATGGGATTTGAACCCACGGCTTAACTTCCCAGTGTACAAGAAGTGAGTTAAATATTTTTCTATGGCGGACATCTTGGATGTCTTGTTTACCTAATTTTAACAAATTTGTAAAACATTCACCTAAGGATCATTCATGTGAAGTTTGGTCAAAATTGACCAAGCTGTTTCTGAGAAGAAGATTTTTAAAAAAGAATCCCTAAGTAAGTCTTTGTAAAACATGTGACCTCTAGGACGGGGCCAAATGTGACCCCAGGATCACCATTTGAACAGGCTTGGTAGAGGACCATAAGTTTATAGTAGATGCACAATATGAAACATCTGGCTCTTGCAGTTTCAGAGAAGAAGGTTTTTTAAGTATTTCCCTATACAAGTCTATGTAAAACATGTGACCTGGGATGGGGGTGGGGATGGGGGGTTGGGGTAGCCAACTGTGACCCCAGGATCACCATTTGAACAAACTTGGTAAAGGACCATAAGCTTATAGAAAGTGCAAAATATTAAACCTCTGGCGCTTGTAGTTTCATAGAAGATTTGTGATGTTTTTCCCACTATATAAGTGTTTATGTAAACCTGTGGCCCACTGGGCGGGACCAAATTTGTCCCCAGTGTCACCATTTGAACAAACTTTTTAACGGATCATAAGCTTATAGTAAATGCAAAGTATTAAACCTCTGGCTCTTGTAGTTTCAGAGAAGATTTTTCTCCCCGATATAAATCTATGTAAAACCGGGGCGGGACCAAATTTAACCCCAGGGTCACCATTTGAACAAACTTAGTAAAGGACCGTAAGCTGATGCTACAAGTAATACATGAGAGCTCTATATCTTGTGGTTTCAGAGAAGAAGATTTGTTTAAAGTTTTTTCCTATATATCTATGAATAACATGCAGAATCTAAATATACAAACTTTGGACCCCGGGGCACGGCCATTTTTGACTCCGGGGACTTCATTTGAACAAACTTGCTAGTCTATGCGTTGTCGATCATTTTAAAAGAAAAACTGTAGAAATCTGTTCAGCGGTTCATGGGAAGAAGATTTTTTAAGGTTTCGACCATATATGGTAATGGCGGCCATCTTGGATGTCGCGCTGACCTAATTTTATCAAATCTAAAATGCATTCATCTAAGGATCATCCCTGTGAAGTTGGTCAAAATTGGCCAAGCAATGAGGAGAAGTTGTTTGAAGCAAAAATTAACGACGACGACGACGGAAGACAACGGACGATGGACGAAGAGTGATCCCAATAGATCACCTTGAGCCTTCGGCTCAGGTGATCTAAAAAGATTAAACCTGTTTCTCTTGTAATTTCAGAGAAGATTTTTGAAGTTCTTCCCTATAACTCTATGTAAAACTGATCCAACAAGGGCCATAAGCTCCCCATTAAAGAAATAATGAACCCATGAACCAAGGCTTCTTATAAGAAGAAAAAAATAAAATAAAACAATCAATAAAAAAATAAATAAATAATAATACAAAATTAAACAAGAGGTCAATGGCCTTGAAGCTCTATTGATAGGTTTTTGATAGCTAGATCAGCATTCCTGTGAAGTGTCATGAAAATCCGTCAAGTAGTTTCAATGTGACAGTGATTCTGTCTATCAGAATAAACATATTACCAAGTGTAATGAAATCCAACCTGCGGTTATAAAGATATGGCTCCGGACGGACGGACAACGCCGAATTAATATCCCTCCGCCTTCTTTCCTTGATTTACATGGTGAAATAATTAGCAAAATATATAACAAGAGAGATTATTTCAATTTTGATATTGTTAATCATCTCCATCTTAGGGATTCTTATGGGGTATATGTGTCTCAACTTATTCGTTTTTTCTAGAGTTTGTACTCGAGTTGAGGAAATCTTTGTATAACTAAAAAGCTACTCCATCAGGGTAACCGTTACCATAAAATTCGTAAAACCTTCGCAAATGTGTATTATCGTAACACTGATCTTCTTTCCAAATATAAAAGTAATTTAAGAACTATTCTGCGACAATCAAACTTCGTAAAACCTTCTCAATTTTTTATTATCGTAACTCTGATCTTCTTTCCAAATATAAAAGTAATTTAAGAACTATTCTCGACAATCACAACCCGACTTCTATGGTGACGTGATTTACAAACTTCGTAAGATCCTTGATCATGATCACTTTCATACTATCTTTGTTAAACTTGTTAAAAGGTTAAACTTGTTAAAAGGTTTATCAAAAGAGGTTATGACCCTATATTTTTGCAACGCACTGCATGCTTGGTGGTGGACCCCTTTACAGTTCGCCACTATGCTTTCCTCTTTGATTGTGCGATGACCGGACAGGCTGTAAACCCTATGATGGCGGCTACCTATATCCCAAAAGGACGGTGACGTTTGATGTTTGTCTGCAGTCATGTCTTGTGCCCTCAATGGTTTATTCTCTTGTGGCTCTGGCTTCTGCCAAGTCAATGAGTACCTTCTTTGTTGCTTTCTAGGCTATTGTTTTTTTGTATTTATATATACACGAGCATCTTTGTGTTTTACTTCTATTGCCTATTAATGCTGCCGTGTTGGTTAGAGAATAGTTATGGCGAGAATTTCTTTATTTACATTGTCCCGTTTTATTGGGTTGACGATGGGATAAGTGTAGGGTTTGGTGCACCCTAGAACTTGGTTTTAACCCCCAGAGGCCTTTTTAGCCACTGACCGTTCCAAGGCGGTAGCCCTATTGTCAACCCTTTTGTGATGTCTTTTTTGGCCTTTTATTCATCTTTTAATTCGTTCTTTTTTCTGTGTGTGTTTGTGGTTGACTGTCGTCCTTGAATGCTGATTTTCTGTTCGATTTTTATATCTATATTTCTCCAATTTAATGAAGGAACTTCACAATACAAATGTATCTAGTATACAGCAATTCAGAACTGGCAGTGCCCAGTGCTTATCAATTTGTTGCGTCAACGGCGTAGCGTAGCAGACACTTAGTGATCACTTTGTCCATTGTCAGCTGTCGTTCATCACACTTTAGCCACCTCAAAGAATGTCGTTAAACATGTCCAATAACTCTGGCTTTCATTTTGGCAGAGTTTATATGCCCCTTTACATAAAACGTTAACCTGCAACCTAATAATGCTCATAACTGACCATAACTTGAAAAGTATTCGACTGATGTTCATGAAACTTCCCACACATCTTCAGCTTACCAAAAGAAATGCCATTACACATGTCAAGTAACTCTGCCTTTCAATTTGGCAGAGTTATGCCCTTTTTTTATTAAACATTAACCTGGCGCATACCTTGGCAAAACATTGACCTATGGTCGTGAAACTTAATACAGTCCATTATCCATAGCAGTGTTGTGACCCTTTTCATCAATTTAAACAATTTAAACAAATATCTGCTCGATAACTCATGAATGATTACACAGCCTGTCTTCAAACTTTAAAGTTATTTAGCCTGCTAAGGGCGACTACAACAGCCTTTGAAGCCAGTGTAAACCCAGATCGACTGATCTTACTCGCAGGCTGATCATCAGTCATTTAACCAAAACTCCCCTTTGTAACATAAATATAATGGTCTAAATTTAAAGAAAGGTTAGTCCATTATATATATACATAGCGGGCAAAGGGTTAATGAAATAAGCACGCAGCAGGCGACACAAGTGTTCCATGGAACACCCTTTTAGTTAAGTTATACAACACATTCAAGTATTCTGCAGAATAAATAAAGAATATACAGACCAAACCTGGAACATTATATTATATATAATAAGAATATTTAACTGTATTATATTTAATAACTTGAAGAACATTCCATATTAGGAATAACCAACTGACTAGAAGAAACTCTAACATTATAAAGTGCTTTGAATGTTTTCGATATTTACAACATAATAACATCAGTATAACCCGAAACCTTATCTGGAACAACAAAAGCAAAACAATGCATTCATATAAACAGCATAACAACACAATAATGCATTATGTAACACAATACGAGGGCTGTATAATAACAATAATTTGACATTTACTTTTCTAAAAACGAAATGTCAACATAATGACACAGCACCAACCATTAGACAAGAAATCTGCGGATTCACATGTCTCGCCTAACGGGGGCGGGACTTAAAAATAAAAAAGTCAATGATGCTTAAATGAAAGTTTGTAAACATTTTAGTAACTAAAAACAATGCAGTTTTCTGAGATGTTTAAAACAAAATGCCACTATATTCAAAACAAGAGGCCCAAGAGGGCCTGTGGACGCTCTACTTGCTAAATATCAAGGGTTGTCGACATAAAATTCCCATCAGTTCTTCTTTTAAAACATTGCAAAAACAACAGGGATCGGATGGCCTTAGAACGCTCACCTGGTACAATAAGTCTGCTGTATCTAGTCTAGCATGGGTATTTTTGTATAATTTATCCCACTTTCTTCTATGAATGAAATTTCATAAAAATGGGAGGGGGTTTATATTAACATTTTTAAACAAATATGGTAAAGATCAGATAAACAACTACAGATTTAACAAAGGAAAATACAATATAGCATTTTTCAACAAATCAAGGGCCATAACTCTGTCGTTACTAACAAGATCTAGCTGGTTTTCGAACTTTCCAAGATTTCATTGATATACTGCGCTTTGCACAATTACACATCATACTGAGGCTTCCTGCCAAAGGTAGAAATCCAACAAGCCGTTTAGGAAGAGTAGCGTCGACAAGAAATTTAAAGTAAAAATGTCGAAGGGCCTTAAGTCCATCAAAAATCAAGGAACCGGAAAAAAACGCAATAGGCACAAGTAGAAACCATTCCAATGCTTCCTTCAAACATGCCGTTACTAAAAAAACAAGAGGTCAATGACCTTGAAGCTCTACTGATTGATTTTGATTTCAGGAAGTAGTCGCTACAGACTTGTTTTTTGAAAAATTATTTTTAGCCGTGGCAGCCATCTTGAATTTCCGGCCGACCTGAAATTTTGCTAGGATCAATAAGACATCAAGAGCAACATTCCTGTGAAGTTTCATGAACATCCGTCAAGTATTTTCAGAGGAGTTGTCGCTACAAGTTTTCATGATATAACTCTATGTAAACAAAGATGGCCGCTGACAGCCATGTTTAACGTCGAATCAAAATAATGTTTGACTCTGATAACCGTCATGTCATGCTGATCATTTTACAAAAAGTCCCATATCAATATCACTTATAGTTTCAAGACGTAGTCGCTACAAACTTCTTTTTAAAAATCTATTTTTAGCTGTGGCGGCTATCTTGAATTTCTGGCCGATCTGAAATTTTGCTAGGATCAATTAGACATTAAGAGCAACATTCCTGTAAAGTTTCATGAAAATCTGCCAAGTAGTTTCAAAGGAGTAGTCGCTACAAGTTTTTACTATATAACTCTATGTAAACAAAGATGGCCGCTGGCAGCCATGTTTAACGTTGAATCAAAACAATTTTTGACAAGGACCAACATCATGTCATGCTGATCATTTTAGAAAAAGTCCCATATCAATATCACTTATAGTTTTCAAGAAGTAGTCGCTACAAACTTATTTATTTTAAATTTATTTTTAGCCGTGGCGGCCATCTTGAATTTCCGGCCAACCTGAAATTTTGCTTGGATCAATTAGACATCAAGAGCAACATTCCTGTGAAGTTTCATGAAAATCCGTCAAGTAGTTTCAGAGGAGTAGTCGCTACAAGTTTTCATTATATAACTCTATGTAAACAAAGATGGCCGCTGGCAGCCATGTTTAACGTCGAATCAAAACGATTTTCGACAAGGACCAACATCATGTCATGCTGATCATTTTAGAAAAGTCCCATATCAATATCATTTATAGTTTTCATGAAGTAGTCGTTACAAACTTGTTTTTTAAAAACCTATTTTTAGATCTGGCGGCCATTTTGGAATTTACATCAACATGAATATTTGCTAGGATCAACTAGACTTCATGGGCAACATTTCTGTAAAGTTTCATGAAAATCCATTCAGTAGTTTCAGAGGAGTAGTCGCTACAAAAAAAGTTTACGGACAGACGGACGGACAGACGGACAGACGGACGGACGACGGACGCCGCACCACGGCATAAGCTCTGCTGATCTCTGATCAGTAGAGCTAAAAATTAATTAAAAAAAATATGAAAAAATGAAAAAAAAAGAGATATAATACAAATAAAACAATGACCTTGTAGCTCTACTGACTGATTTTGATTTCAGGAAGTAGTCGCTACAAACTTGTTTTTTGAAAAAATATATTTAGCCGTGGCGGCCTTCTTGAATTTCCGGTCGACCTGAAATTTTGCTGGGATCAATTAGACATCAAGAGCAATATTCCTGTGAAGTTTCATGAAAATCCGTCAAGTAGTTTCAGAGGAGTAGTCAATACAAGTTTTCATTATATAACTCTATGTAAATAAAGATGGCCGCTGACAGCCATGTTTAACATCGAATCAAAACGATTTTTGACAAGGACCAACATCATGTCATGCTGATCATTTTAGAAAAAGTCCCATATCAATATCACTTATAGTTTTCAAGAAGTAGTCGCTACAAACTTATTTTTTAAAAATCTATTTTTAGCTGTGGTGGCCATCTTGAATTTCTGGCCGATCTGAAATTTTGCTAGGATCAATAAGACAATTAAGAGCAACATTCCTGTAAAGTTTTATGAAAATCCGCCAAGTAGTTTCAGAGGAGTAGTCGCTACAAGTTTTTACTATATAACTCTATGTTAACAAAGACGGCCGCTGGCAGCCATGTTTAACGTCGAATCAAAACGATTTTCGACAAGGACCAACATCATGTCATGCTGATCATTTTAGAAAAAAGTTCCATATCAATATCAATTAGAGTTTTCAAGAAGTAGTCGCTACAAACTTGTTTTTTTAAAAACCTATTTTTAGATTTGGCGGCCATCTTGGATTTCACATCAACATGAATTTTTGCTAGGATCAACTAGACGTCATGGACAACATTCTGTGAAGTTTCATGAAAATCCATTCAGTATTTTCAGAGAAGTAGTCGCTACAAAAAAAGTTTACGGACGGACAGACGGACGGACGGACGACGGACGCCGCACCACGGCATAAGCTCTGCTGATCTCTGATCAGTCGAGCTAAAAAGGAAAAAAATAAAAGAAAAAAGAACATCTAAATCAAAGGACTGAAGGTCCTGAGAGTCGCCAAGATTGAACAATTTTTATTTTCTTGACGAGGTTAAAGGTTTTTAAATTTACAGTACAACATGGACAAACTGTTGATTCGCCGCAAAATAGGGAAACTCTAACCTGTTTTGCCATGTGTAGTATAACCTTACATGTGTTGAAAAAGAAGTAAAACGCCATACAAACAAAAATAAAGAGCAGATTTTATCAGAATCTGAGTATCTTTCCCATATAGTCAATGGAGACTGCTGAACGATATTTGGAAAACATGCACGAAACTGACTTTGTTTCAGCCTCCACTGATTGAAGACAGTTAAATAGTCAGTGTAAGAATAAATGAGAACAATGTATGAAAATGAAATTGCTGATAAAGTTTTTATTTTAAATCAATTAAGAGAATGTTTGAATATTTATATTAAAGACATTGAAAACTTGTCTTTGTTTTGAGTTAAAATAGTTTTTCAACAAATGTTATGCTAGTTACGACGGTCAGTTTTTTTAGTGGTGGAGGCAGACCACACAATATGATGGAGGCAGACCACCCAATTATTCCTGAGTAAAAGCAGTACTAATATATCTCCCACCATCTGCAAGATTACTATGAATCAAAGACCCTCATACATATAACCCAAAAGCAGTGATTTGAACCCAGGTTAGAGCGCAATCGACTGGTATTCAGACATTGTCATTTCATTAGTCAAGTATAGGGCTGCAACATTACACTGCTCATGATATATATTGCTTTAATTACTCTGACCACATGCATCGTATCAAAGGTATTTATCCCACCCACCCATCATTTAATATGCGAACATTATTTTTCCGGGTTCATTGTGTTAATATAACGCTATTGTGTCAACGAGAAATTTGACTTCCAACTATTTACCGAGATGGTTTAAGTTACTGGGTTATGCGATGTCAAATATACAGACTAAAACAATCGGAGTCAACTGTTTACCTTTTTTTCTTCAATTCATGCCCAATAGGCTGGGTCCTTTCCGACACTTTAGCCAACGAACAAGTTCTCGGTTAAAGTTTCTGCCATTTTCCCTCGTAATGATGCCCTAGGAATCAGACACGTATATGCTGTATACAATGACAATTATTCACAATTAGTTATATTATTTGGTATATATTACATTCATGTCAGTCACCTTATGAAAGTAAGTTATACTTGATGCAGTTAAAGGAACTACATTCTCGAAGTGCGTATAACACCCATCCTTATTTGGGCATATGATATTAATGTGCATAATATTTCGTTAAACCTACAAAAAAGACATGTTTATACTGTATACAATTACAATTATTTCATCATTTCACAATCAGTAGTTATATTACTCGGTATACATTACGTTCATGTCAGTCACCTTATCAAATTAAGTTGTATTTGAAGCAGTTAAAGGGGACTACATTGCTTACAACGGTAAAGCGTTTCATCCGTTTTAAAAAAAGTCCATATTCACAAATTCCACTATACACATGTATATATACACACATACATGATGCCAAAGAGTCAGCCATGCTGACGCATGGCGACTCAAAATATATATATATATATTAAAAAAAATACTAATAATAAAAAAAAGAAGGCAAAACATCTGGTAAAGCTTGGTAAAGATCAGATGAAAAATGAAAGCCCTATCGTCTTAACGAGGCAAAATATAGCATTTGTAACTTAATCAAGAGCCATAACTATGTTGTAACTGGTCCGATCTGGCTGGTTTTCGAACTTGTCCGAGCTTTAATTGATATCAACAACCTGTTAAAGATTGGTAAAGATCGGATGAAAAATGAAGGCCCTGTCGTCTTAACGAGGTAAAAGTTAACAGACGACAGACAGACGACGGACAACTCGCCATCCCATCAGCTCTGCTGGCCCTTGGCCAGTAGAGCTAAAAATCATGAGCTCCAAAAAGTAGGTCAAGGTCATAAATGAAATCCATGCGTCCAAAAGATGCTCTACCCAAGACACAACTATGTCAAAATAGAATATTTTTTCTTCCAAAGATTAAGCTATAAATTAGGTTTAAAATATCTAGCATAATTATAGTTCATGAGAAAGTGATGTAAATGTAACAATTAAAGTTATCTGCCTTTTGCTTGGATGGTCAAGGTCACATCCACATTTGCTTTGTCACGTTGCAATGTACCACTCAAGATATAACTATAAGCAAAGTCTGAAAGGTCTTAGTGTATACAGTCTGTGAAAAAGTGACCTAAAGTGGCCAAAGTTGAAGGTACATCTGCTTTGTCACCATGCGATGTGCCACCTTAGATAAACAAAGTTTGAAAGGTGTAGTGCATACAGTTTGCGCGAAATTGACCTTAACGTAAAAGTTGAAGGTAAAATTATTAAGTTATCTGCCCTTTGCTTGAAGGGTCAAGGTCACTTCCACATTTGCTTTGTCATGTTGCGATGTACCGCTCAAGATAGATATATAAGCAAAGTTTTAAAGGTCTAGTGCCTACAGTTTGTGAAAAAGTGACCTAAAAGCAAAAGTTAAACCTAAAATGTATTAAGTTATCCGCCCTTTGCTGGGAGGGTCAAGGTCACTTCCACATTTGCTTTGTCACGTTGCGATGTACCACCCAAGATACAACTATAAGCAAAGTTTGAAAGGTGTAGTATATACAGTTTGTGAGAAAATGACCTAAACGCAAAACTTGAATGTTGACGCCTTCGCCGCCGCCGGAAAAGCAACATATATGTGTATTTTTTTCGTCGAAAAGCGAGACAAAAATGAGTAGACCCCCCCCCCCCCCCCCCGCCGCCCACACACTCACACCGAGAAATATGATTTTACATAACTTGAAGTGATTGTAGGCACATAGTTTCACACTCTTTATTATCTGAAAGAATTATCAAAATAGGTGATAAACAATTAATATATGCCCATTGGAAATACATATGGATTTGAACTGAATTGGGGTTTTAAGGCGCACCAACACATGAAAGGTTATATGGCGCCTAACAGGAATGAACATCGAGATCAAATATGGAGAACGGGCCTAGAACCTTCTCACCCTGAACTGCAGCGTTGCTGCAAATTCTATTGTAGACACTCCATTTACGCTGGAACCACGTTATAGTTTTTCTACCACTGCTCTAGTGATAACAATGCAGGGTCATGATGAAGACCTTTAATGAGCATGAACAAAAAATGATAAAATGAATAAGAATTTGGGGGAGGGGGTTATACCCCTCCGCCTACCCATCCAACGGGATCTGCAGAGGCCCTATTCTTTTTCCCGTAACCAAACGGGGGCCCCCGGAACCAAACGGGGCTTATGAAGGCCTCCACCTATGGCATACTTATAAATATGATAATTCAATGATTTATAGGAAAGAAAACCATGGTTCTCATAATGACAGGTTCTATATCCGTTTTAGAACAATCAAATGATCATATCTTAATTGTTTACAGCGCTTCCGTGGCCGAGGGTGTGACAACGTTGCATTGTAAACCTTCTCAAATCTCACCGCAGCGGACTCGAATCCCACTGGGAGATCGACTTGTGAGGAAGTGTCTATTCTTACGGATGGTGGGAGGTGTACAGTACAGTACTGGTTCTACTCAGGAAAAGTGGGTGATCTTCCTCCAACACAAAAAACGTCTAATATCATATATAACCTTACATGAGTTGAAAATGACTTAAAACAACATACAAACAAGCAAATTGATTGTTTATCATCCGATTTTGATAATTCTTTCCCCTTTTTCCAAAGATTTCCAGAACTCATATTTATAAAGATATTTGACTGGAATTGAATTGAATTGGGCTTTAAGGCACACCAACACATGAAAGGTTATATGGCGCCTATCAGGCATTAACATGCCAGGCTCATCCTGTACATCGAGATAAAATATGGAAAATGGGCCTAGAACCTTCTCACCCTGAACTGCAGAGTTGCTGCAAATTCTATCGTAGAAAATCCATTTACGTTGGAGCCACGTTTATTGTTTGTCTGCCCCTGATCTTTTGATGTGAGAGAGATGGCACCTGAAACAATGCAGGGATCATGATGAAGAACTTTAATGAACATGAACAAAAAATGATAAAATGAACATGAAATGGTTTTTTTTTACCCCTCTGCCTACCCCTCCAAAGGGATCTGCAGTGGCCCTATTCTTTGCCCCGTGACCAAACGGGGCGACTGTAATTGACTGTATGCCTAAAATCCCTTTAAACTTTATGAAATTTATTTATTGCCTTGACTTTGATGCAATTTCCGATGTCAAGTTTAAAACTGAGAAAAATGTGTTTGCAAACAAAAATTGTAACTGAAATTGCATTATTAAAAATTAAAACAACTACAATTTATTTTTTGAAAAATACAAACTCTAACTTTTTATACAGTACATTTGAAATTGTTCGCTTTTCAAATGAAATTTTCCCCAACAACTAAACAACTATAATCTGTTTACATACTAAAATGAATGTAATAGTGAACTATAACTTTAACATGTGTTCAATTGGTTGGGTGCTTATTTGAGCACAACAAATCGCCCTGGTGCACTACTTGATTTCTTAATATTTTCTCTGATATGCAATTCATTTAGATACTATTTAACCCTTAACCCCCTACATATGTATAATCTTTGAGTTAAGACCATTCCATTTATGTGACAAAGGGGTGTTTTGACGAGTTACTCGCAGACTGATCTGGATGCAAAGGCTATTATAGTCGTTCTTAGCGGGTTAAGGGTTAAATCCTGTTTATGGTGCCAAAAACATTCAAACAAGGCCCGACACAATTGTTCTACTTATTTCAAGAGAAACGTTTCCATTGATTTATAATTATAACAAGCATTTAAAACTTATGAATAAAGAACAGGTATTTATTTGACACTGATGCCCAGTTTATCCGAGCCAAGTTCTCGTTTGTCTAAGGCTACCACCGCAGTTTTTGCATGTACCAAAAGTCACAAGGAGCTTGTCAATAATACACATCCTTTTATTAACCTTGATACAATAATTGATTGAATTGGGGTTTTAAGGCGCACCAACACATGAAAAGGTTATATGGCGCCTAACAGGCATGAACATGCCAGGCTCATCTTCCATGTACATCGAGATAAAATATGGAAAATTGGCCTAGAACCTTCTCACACTGAACTGCAGAGTTGCTGCAAATTCTATCGTAGAAACTCCATTTACGCTGGAGCTGTGTTATAGTGAGCTGGGGAGGGGTCTTAAAGTAAGTTATTATATTGCACCCATGGCTGATCATTTACATGTACTATGAAAACCTAGGTGACCAACATTCATTCACGGCCTCTGTCCATCAAGAAACACTTATGAAATATCGGACACTGCACTAACAATGAGTCACCTCGTGATGGTATCATTTGTCTCAGAAGTAGCTTAATTACGTTGTTTGTGTAGAGACCTGGGTTTGACCATTTCCTCTGAAAGTTCATGACTGATGCGCATGAAAGTTAATTAATCCAATTAAGTATATATTTAGTAACAGTATGACCATAACCTTTAGTTAAATAGAGGTTTGTCTGTTGAAACAATGAGATGACCGGGGCAACTTTGGGAGAATTATATAAATACCCTGTATCAGCATTTTGGAAAGTAAGTTAAATATTTTGTTTACTCCAAAAAGAGGAGATTTGTACGATCGACCCCAAATTTAGCGTCCTAGAACCAGTTTCGGAGGTTAGAGTTCATGGTCGAGGGTACACGTGACAGTTCAAAGGTGGGACATAGCCACGCTATATAAGATACCAGATTGCCTTCATTCGGCAGATCCTTATAGATTGGTGCAGATTCTTATAGACTGGTCGGAGATTTTTACAGAGTGATAGATATTAATTTCGAATTCATTTTGACTGCTAAGCCCGCACTTTTGAACGTTACAACTGCTTACGAATTCTAGCCTGTACATTTAATCAAAGTTGAATATTTACTCTGGTTTTTAACTGTGTATAGTTTTATTGTGAAATATAATTAGATAGTAGTTTAATAAAATACATATTAAAGACTATTCTTGAGTTAGATATTTTCACGTCGCTATATTACATTAAAACTTCTGGTGCCTGCAACCAGGATCAATCGACCCTATACTACAGAGCCACGTTATTGTTTTTCTGCCACTGCTCTTTTGATGCGAGCGAGATAGCACCTGAAACAATGCAGGGATCATGATGAAGACCTTTAATGAACATGATAAAAAGTATATACATACATGTGTATAGCAATACACCATATAACAATTGTCTACCCTCGTTGAGATTAGTGTGACTTTAGAACCATTAATATGCATTATTGGTGATCTATTGGCTTAGATTGGCATGTATTGAATTGTCCAATATCATTTTTATGGTAGAATTTGATTTCAATTTCAACTGATTTAAGGCCCAACTTTGGATGAAATTTAGATCTGAACTGTGCTTGTTCACCTTCAAGGCCCTACAGATTTTGAAAACATATGCTTCTAAACTGACTTCAAATACTTTAGAAAGAATTGGGTTTTAATGTTTACCAGCTCATGAAAGGTTATATCGCAACTAACAGGAATGAACATGCCAGGCTCATTTACATCTAGATAAAAATATGGAGAATGGGACTAGAACATTCTAACCTGCAGAACTGTAGAGTTGCTGCAAATTCTTTAGTAGACACTCCATTTAAGCTATAGCCACGTTTATTGTTTTTCTGCCACTGCTCTAGTGATTGAGTGAGATGGCACCTGACACAATTCAGTGGTAATGATGAAGACCTTTAATGAGCATGAACAAAAATGATAAAATGAACATGAATTGGGTGGGGTGAGTGGGGGGTGGGGGGTGGGGGTGGTGTTGTACCCCGGGATCTGCAGTCACCCTATTTTTTGCCCGGGTCACATTAGAAAGAAAACGTTCACTACCACAGATACGAATTTTGAAATTGGCATATGCCCAACTATATTGCTTTTAGTGTTTTTTTTTAGAATATTATGAATTGATAATGTTTTTAATTATGTTAATAAATTTGAAACACAAATGATCCTGTTACTAACTTACCAAATTCCAAACTCCGATAAATTGCTAATGGATAATGAAGAGTAAGAAAAGAAATGCAACAGTTTTTCAAACAAGAGGCCCAAGAGGACCTGTGGACGCTCTACTGGCTTATTACATCAATGAAGCGATTGACTGCCATTTACGTTTTTTTTTGAAAGTTTCGGGCAAAAAACAGCTTTTTAACTAAATCAAGGGCCATAACTAAAGAATCTGGTAAAGTTTGGTAAAGATCAGATGAAAAATGAAGGCCTTTTTATCTAAATCAAGAGCCGTAACTCCTCTGTTACTGGTCCGACTGGTCCAACATAGAGCTAAAAAAAAAAAAAAAAATATATATATATATATATAAAAAAAATAATATATGAAAACAAATGAAAAAATGAAATAAATAAAAAAATAAATAAAAATAATAATAATATAAAAAAAGAAAGTCATAAAATCTGCTTAAGTTTGGCAAAGATCGGATGAAAAATGAATGAATGAATGAATGGTGTTTTACGGCACGTCGACACATAAATAGGTCATATTGTGCGCAAAAAAAATGAAGTATTAATTAAAAATTAATGTAAATATATAAAGATAAAACTATTAAAAAAATAAGGGATGACAAGGTGTGGATGAAAAATGAAGGCCCTATCGTCTTAACGAGGCAAAATATAGCATTTTGAACTAAATCAAGGGCCATAACTCCGCTGTTACTAGTCCGATATGAATGGTTTTCGAACTTGTCCGAGCTTTCATTGATATTAACAACTTGATCAAGTTTGGTAAAGACCGGATGAACAATGAAGACCCTATCGTCTTAACGAGAGAAAATATATTTTAACTAAATCAAGGGCCATAACTCCGCTGTTACTAATCCAATATAGCTGGTTTTCAAAATTGTTCGAGCTTTCAACAACATTAACAATCTGATAAAGATTGGTAAAGATCGGATGAACAATGAAGCCTCTATCGTCTTAACGATGCAAAATATAGCATTTTTAACAATCAAGGGCCATAACTCCGCTGTAACTGGTCCGATATGGCTGGTTTTCGAACTTGTCCGAGCTTTCATTGATATTAACAATGTGGTAAAGTTTGGTAAAGATAGGATGAAAAACGAAGGCCCTATCATCTTAACGAGGCAAAACATAACAATATAGCATTTTTAACTAAATCAAGAACCATAACTGCTGTTACTGGTCCGATATGGCTGGTTTTCGAACTTGTCCGAGCTTTCATTGATATTAACAATGTGGTAAAGTTTGGTAAAGATAGGATGAAAAATGAAGGCCCTATCGTCTTAACAAGGCAAAATATAGCAATATAGCATTTTTAACTAAATCAAGGGCCATAACTCCGCTGTTACTTGTCCGATCTGGCTTGTTTTCGAATTGGTCCGAGCTTTCATTGATATTAACAACCTATTAAAGTTTGGTAAAGATCGGATTAAAAATGAAGGCCCTATCGTCTTAACGAGCCAAAAGTTAACGCCGACGACGGACGACGGACAACGGACGACGGACGACGGACGGACGACGGACAACTCGGCATCCCATAAGCTCTGCTGACCTTCGGCCAGTAGAGCTAAAAATAATGTAGGGTTCAGAGAAATTCCCATTTAGTATTTTCTGAACTATGCTCCAGGCACGAATTATAACAGTACAAAGGGCAATAACTCTGAATTGAATAAAGATAGAGTGATGGTTCTTGAGCGTTTCACTTCCTCATATTGCCCTCCATCATTGTGTGAAGTTTCATTGCCGTCCCATACGCAGTTTTGAAGTTATACTCCCGACAAAATTCTAAATATAAAATTTCGAAGAGCAATAACTCTAATTTGAAGGAAGACAGAGTTATGATTCTTTACTCTGTACTTTGTTTCATTGCTTTCTAACATTGTGTGAAGTTCCACTGCAGTCCCGTAGATAGCTTGAAAGTTATGCTCTAGACGAAAATGGGATGGATGGACAGAAGGACGGACGGACGGGCAAAGCGGCGACTATATGCTCTGCAAAAAAAATTGGGAAGCACACATGGCTGGAGGTCGAAGAGTTATCGTGCGGCTAATGTTTATAATTATCAAGTCATGGCAACCTTGACCTTTGACAAACTGATCCCCAAATAAATATATCGAGGTCATTTCCAAACTGTGGACACTACCCATAAAGTTTGACATCATTACACTAAATGGTTAAACATTTATATAACAGATAACAAATTGTTTATGGCTGGGCAGACGGACGGGCATAGTGACTATTATAGCAATCTGCAAGAATAACAAACAACCTTTTAAACCTTTTTCATCGACCAGGTATCGTCACGAAATGGGTCTTTATTAACGAGTCCATGTTGCAACAAGCCCACAAGAGACTGTGTAACGTTGAATACGGTTCACATTTACGATAAGCTCATATTCAGCTCTCTTCTTCAAGTTTCTGTCGAATTAAGTTCATGTACGCCCGTGTTAGAAGGTCATTCAGGATACTTTTAAACTGAATTGGATTTTACGGTTCACCAACACGTGAAAGGTTACATCGTGCCGTCGTACCCCTCTACCTCTAGCAGGATTTGCAGTTGTTGTAATCTACCCTAGCACACCACGCAGGAGGATACACAATGTCACCTACATTTATTGAATTGGTGTTTTACGGTGCACCAACACAAGAAAGGTTATATGGCGCCAAACAGGGATGAACCTGCCAGGCTCGTCCTCCTATTACATCTAGATAAAAATACGGAGAATGGGACTAGAACCTTCTAACCTGCAGTTACTGAAAATTCTATTGTAGCCATGCCATTTACGATGGAGCCACGTTTCCACATTTGTATATGAAGAAGGTCTTAGTTTAAACTTATTTATTTTACATCAATTGTAACGAAAGCTCTATGAACTTATTTGAATAACTCTCGATGTCTTCCTGGGTAGAACCAGTACTAAGCAATGCAGATAAAGTGTCTTGCCCAGGGACACAACGCATATGGCAATGACGGGAATTGAACCCACGACTTCTGGATCATGGGTCCAACGCTCTACCACTAGACCACAGCGCCTTGAATGAGCATGATAAAAAACAAGAGGCCCAAGAGGGCCTGTGAACGCTCTACTGGCTGTTATACCATTGATGAATCGAGTCGTACTACATGGTGTCTAGAGTGTACACAAGGTTTTTCAAGTATTTGACCTAGTGACCTAGTTTTTGACCCCATGGGACCCATTTTCGAACTTGACCAAAATATAATTAAGACAACATTTCGACAAAGTTTCATCAAGATCGGGTCAGAAATATGGCCTCTAGAGTGTACACAAGATTTTTCAAGTATTTGACCTAGTGACCTAGTTTTTGACCCTGTGTGACCCATTTTCGAACTTTAGCAAGCTATAATTGAGACAAATATTCTGACAAAATTGCATCAAGATCGGGTCAAAAATATGGCCTCTAGAGTGTACACACGGTTTTTCCAAAGTTTGACCTAGTGACCTAGTTTTTAACACCATGTGACCCATTTTTGAACTTCACCAAGATATAATTAAGACAAACATTTTGACAAAGTTTCATCAAGATTGGGTCAGAAATACGGCTTCTAGAGTGTACACAAGGTTTTTCAAGTATTTGACCTAGTGACCTAGTTTTAACCCCATGTGACCCATTTTCAAACTTGACCAAGATATAATTAAGACAAACATTCTGACAAAGTTGCATCAAGCTCGGGTCAAAAATATGGCCTCTAGAGTGTACACAAGGTTTTTCCAATATTTGACCTAGTGACCTAGTTTTTAACTTCATGTGACCCATTTCCGAACTTGATCAAGATATAATTAAGATAAACAATTTGACAAAGTTTCATCAAGATTGGGTAACAAATATGACCTCTAGAGTGTACACAAGTTTTTTTAAGTATTTGACCTAGTGACCTAGTTTTTGACCCCACATGACCCATTTTTGAACTTGACCAAGATTTCATTGAGACAAACATTCTGACAAAGTTTCATGATGATTGCATCAGAAATGTGGCATCTAGAGTGTACACAAGAAAAGTTAACGGACGACGGACGACGGACGACGGACGACGGAAAACGGACAACACACCATCCCATAAGCTAAAAACAAACTTTACCGAGCTGTTATTGACATTAACAATCTGGTAAAGTTTGGTAAAGATCAAATGAAAAAAAAAAAGGCGTCTAGAGTGTACACAAGGTTTTTCAAGTATTTGACCTGGTGACCTAGTTTTTGACCCCATGGGACCCATTTTCGAACTTGACCAAAATATAATTAAGACAACATTTCGACAAAGTTTCATCAAGATCGGGTCAGAAATATGGCCTCTAGAGTGAACACAAGGTTTTTCAAGTATTTGACCTAGTGACCTAGTTTTTGACCCTGTGTGACCCATTTTCGAACTTTAGCAAGCTATAATTGAGACAAATATTCTGACAAAATTGCATCAAGATCGGGTCAAAAATATGGCCTCTAGAGTGTACACACGGTTTTTCCAAAGTTTGACCTAGTGACCTAGTTTTTAACACCATGTGACCCATTTTTGAACTTGACCAAGATATAATTAAGACAAACATTTGGACAAAGTTTCATCAAGATTGGGTCAGAAATACGGCTTCTAGAGTGTACACAAGGTTTTTCAAGTATTTGACCTAGTGACCTAGTGTTTGACCCCATGGGACCCATTTTCGAACTTGACCAAAATATAATTAAGACAACATTTCGACAAAGTTTCATCAAGATCGGGTCAGAAATATGGCCTCTAGAGTGTACACAAGGTTTTTCAAGTATTTGAACTAGTGACCTAGTTTTTGACCCTGTGTGACCCATTTTCGAACTTTAGCAAGCTATAATTGAGACAAATATTCTGACAAAATTGCATCAAGATCGGGTCAAAATATGGCCTCTAGAGTGTACACACGGTTTTTCAAAAGTTTGACCTAGTGACCTAGTTTTTAACACCATGTGACCCATTTTTGAACTTGACCAAGATATAATTAAGACAACATTTTGACAAAGTTTCATCAAGATTGGGTCAGAAATACGGCTTCTAGAGTGTACACACAGTTTTTCCAAAGTTTGACCTAGTGACATAGTTTTTAACACCATGTGACCCATTTTTGAACTTCACCAAGATATAATTAAGACAAACATTTTGACAAAGTTTCATCAAGATTGGGTCAGAAATACGGCTTCTAGAGTGTACACAAGGTTTTTCAAATATTTGACCTAGTGACCTAGTTTTTAACCCCATGTGACCCATTTCCGAACTTGATCAAGATATAATTAAGATAAACAGTTTGACAAAGTTTCATCAAGATTGGGTAACAAATATGACCTCTAGAGTGTACACAACTTTTTTCAAGTATTTGACCTATTGACCTAGTTTTTGACCCCACATGACCCATTTTTGAATTTGACCGAGATTTTATTGAGACAAACATTCTGACAAAGTTTCATCAGGATCGGGTCAAAAATATGGCCTCTAGAGTGTACACATGGTTTTTCCAAAGTTTGACCTAGTGACCTAGTTTTTAACACCATGTGACCCATTTTTGAACTTGACCAAGATAAAATTAAGACAAACATTTTGACAAAGTTTCATCAAGATTGGGTCAGAAATACGGCTTCTAGAGTGTACACAAGGTTTTTCATGTATTTGACCTAGTGACCTAGTTTTTGACCCCACATGGCCCATTTTCGAACTTGACCGAGATTTCATTGAGACAAAATATTAAGATAAACATTCTGACAAAGTTGCATCAAGCTCGGGTCAAAAATATGGCCTCTAGAGTGTACACAAGGTTTTTCCAATATTTGACCTAGTGACCTAGTTTTTAACTTCATGTGACCCATTTCCGAAATTAATCAAGATATAATTAAGATAAACAATTTGACAAAGTTTCATCAAGATTGGGTAACAAATATGACCTCTAGAGTGTACACAAGTTTTTTCAAGTATTTGACCTAGTGACCTACATGACCCATTTTTGGACTTGACCGAGATTTCATTGAGACAAACATTCTGACAAAGTTTCATCAAGATCGGGACAAAAATATGGCCTCTAGAATGTACACACGTTTTTTCCAAAGTTTGACCTAGTGACCTAGTTTTTAACACCATGTGACCCATTTTTGAACTTGACCAAGATATAATTAAGACAAACATTTTGACAAAGTTTCATCAAGATTGGGTCAGAAATACGGCTTCTAGAGTGTACACAAGGTTTTTCAAGTATTTGACCTAGTGACCTAGTTTTTAATCCCATGTGACCCATTTTCGAACTTGACCGAGATTTCATTGAGACAAACATTCTGACAAAGATTCATGATAATTGCATCAGAAATGTGGCCTCTAGAGTGTACAAAAGCAAAAGTTAACGGACGACGGACGACGGACAATGGACAACACACCATCCCATAAGCTCTGCTGGCCCTTGGCCAGTAGAGCTAAAAACAAACTTTACCGTGCTGTTATTGACATTAACAATCTGGTAAAGTTTGGTAAAGATCGAATGAAAAAAAATATGGCGTCTAGAGTGTACACAAGGTTTTTCAAATATTTGACCTAGTGACCTAGTTTTTGACCCCGTGCGACCCATTTTCGAACTTGACCAAGATATAATTAAGACAAACATTCTGACAAAGTTGCATCAAGCTCGGGTCAAAAATATGGCCTCTAGAGTGTACACAAGGTTTTTCCAATATTTGACCTAGTGACCTAGTTTTTAACTTCATGTGACCCATTTCCGAACTTAATCAAGATATAATTAAGATAAACAATTTGACAAAGTTTCATCAAGATTGGGTAACAAATATGACCTCTAGAGTGTACACAAGTTTTTTCAAGTATTTGACCTAGTGACCTACATGACCCATTTTTGAACTTGGCCGAGATTTCATTGAGACAAACATTCTGACAAAGTTTCATCAAGATCGGGTCAAAATATGGCCTCTAGAGTGTACACACGGTTTTTCCAAAGTTTGACCTAGTGACCTAGTTTTTTACACCATGTGACCCATTTTTGAACTTGAACAAGATATAATTAAGACAAACATTTTGACAAAGTTTCATCAAGATTGGGTCAGAAATACGGCTTCTAGAGTGTACACAAGGTTTTTCAAGTATTTGACCTAGTGACCTAGTTTTTAATCCCATGTGACCCATTTTCAAACTTGACCAAGATATAATTAAGACAAACATTCTGACAAAGTTGCATCAAGCTCGGGTCTAAAATATGGCCCCTAGAGTGTACACAAGGTTTTTCCAATATTTGACCTAGTTTTTGACCCCACATGACCTATTTTTGAATTTGACCGAGATTTTATTGAGACAAACATTCTGACAAAGTTTCATCAGGATCGGGTCAAAAATATGGCCTCTAGAGTGTACACATGGTTTTTCCAAAGTTTGACCTAGTGACCTAGTTTTTAACACCATGTGACCCATTTTTGAACATGACCAAGATAAAATTAAGACAAACATTTTGACAAAGTTTCATCAAGATTGGGTCAAAAATACGGCTTCTAGAGTGTACACAAGGTTTTTCAAGTATTTGCGCTAGTGACCTAGTTTTTGACCCCACATGTCCCATTTTCGAACTTGACCGAGATTTCATTGAGACAAACAATTAAGATAAACATTCTGACAAAGTTGCATCAAGCTCGGGTCAAAAATATGGCCTCTAGAGTGTACACAAGGTTTTTCCAATATTTGACCTAGTGACCTAGTTTTTAACTTCATGTGACCCATATCCGAACTTAATCAAGATATAATTAAGATAAACAATTTGACAAAGTTTCATCAAGATTGGGTAACAAATATGACCTCTTGAGTGTACACAAGTTTTTTCAAGTATTTGACCTAGTGACCTACATAACTCCTTTTTGAACTTGACCGAGATTTCATTGAGACAAACATTCTGACAAAGTTTCATGATGATTGCATCAGAAATGTGGCCTCTAGAGTGTACACAAGCAAAAGTTAACGGACGACGGACGACGGAAAACGGACAACACACCATCCCATAAAAACAAACTTTACCGTGCTGTTATTGACATTAACAATCTGGTAAAGTTTGGTAAAGATCGAATGAAAAAAAATATGGCGTCTAGAGTGTACACAAGGTTTTTCAAATATTTGACCTAGTGACCTAGTTTTTGACCCCATGGGACCCATTTTCGAACTTGACCAAGATATAATTAAGACAAACATTCTGACAAAGTTGCATCAAGCTCGGGTCAAAAATATGGCCTCTAGAGTGTACACAAGGTTTTTCCAATATTTGACCTAGTGACCTAGTTTTTAACACCATGTGACACATTTTTGAACTTGACCAAGATAAAATTAAGACAAACATTTTGACAAAGTTTCATCAAGATTGGGTCAGAAATACGGCTTCTAGAGTGTACACAAGGTTTTTCAAGTATTTGACCTAGTTTTTGACCCCACATGACCCATTTTCGAACTTGACCGAGATTTCATTGAGGCAAACAATTAAGAAAACATTCTGACAAAGTTGCATCAAGCTCGGGACAAAAATATGGCCTCTAGAGTGTACACAAGGTTTTTCCAATATTTGACCTAGTGACCTAGTTTTTAACTTCATGTGACCCATTTCCGAACTTGATCAAGATATAATTAAGATAAACAATTTGACAAAGTTTCATCAAGATTGGGTAACAAATATGACCTCTAGAGTGTACACAAGTTTTTTCAAGTATTTGACCTAGTGACCTAGTTTTTGACCCCACATGACCCATTTTTGAACTTGACCAAGATTTCATTGATACAAACATTCTGACAAAGTTTCATGATGATTGCATCAGAAATGTGGCCTCTAGAGTGTACACAAGAAAAGTTAACGGACGACGGACGACGGAAAACGGACAACACACCATCCCATAAGCTAAAAACAAACTTTACCGTGCTGTTATTGACATTAACAATCTGGTAAAGTTTGGTAAAGATCGAATGAAAAAAAATATGGCGTCTAGAGTGTACACAAGGTTTTTCAAATATTTGACCTAGTGACCTAGTTTTTGACCCCATGGGACCCATTTTCGAACTTGACCAAGATATATATAAGACAAACATTCTGACAAAGTTGCATCAAGCTCGGGTCAAAAATATGGCCTCTAGAGTGTACACAAGGTTTTTCCAATATTTGACCTAGTGACCTAGTTTTTAACACCATGTGACACATTTTTGAACTTGACCAAGATAAAATTAAGACAAACATTTTGACAAAGTTTCATCAAGATTGGGTCAGAAATACGGCTTCTAGAGTGTACACAAGGTTTTTCAAGTATTTGACCTAGTTTTTGACCCCACATGACCCATTTTCGAACTTGACCGAGATTTCATTGAGACAAACAATTAAGAAAACATTCTGACAAAGTTGCATCAAGCTCGGGACAAAAATATGGCCTCTAGAGTGTACACAAGGTTTTTCCAATATTTGACCTAGTGACCTAGTTTTTAACTTCATGTGACCCATTTCCGAACTTGATCAAGATATAATTAAGATAAACAATTTGACAAAGTTTCATCAAGATTGGGTAACAAATATGACCTCTAGAGTGTACACAAGTTTTTTCAAGTATTTGACCTAGTGACCTAGTTTTTGACCCCACATGACCCATTTTTGAACTTGACCAAGATTTCATTGATACAAACATTCTGACAAAGTTTCATGATGATTGCATCAGAAATGTGGCCTCTAGAGTGTACACAAGAAAAGTTAACGGACGACGGACGACGGAAAACGGACAACACACCATCCCATAAGCTAAAACAAACTTTACCGTGCTGTTATTGACATTAACAATCTGGTAAAGTTTGGTAAAGATCGAATGAAAAAAAATATGGCGTCTAGAGTGTACACAAGGTTTTTCAAATATTTGACCTAGTGACCTAGTTTTTGACCCCATGGGACCCATTTTCGAACTTGACCAAGATATATATAGACAAACATTCTGACAAAGTTGCATCAAGCTCGGGTCAAAAATATGGCCTCTAGAGTGTACACAAGGTTTTTCCAATATTTGACCTAGTGACCTAGTTTTTAACACCATGTGACACATTTTTGAACTTGACCAAGATAAAATTAAGACAAACATTTTGACAAAGTTTCATCAAGATTGGGTCAGAAATACGGCCTTCTAGAGTGTACACAAGGTTTTTCAAGTATTTGACCTAGTTTTTGACCCCACATGACCCATTTTCGAACTTGACCGAGATTTCATTGAGACAAACAATTAAGAAAACATTCTGACAAAGTTGCATCAAGCTCGGGACAAAAATATGGCCTCTAGAGTGTACACAAGGTTTTTCCAATATTTGACCTAGTGACCTAGTTTTTAACTTCATGTGACCCATTTCCGAACTTGATCAAGATATAATTAAGATAAACAATTTGACAAAGTTTCATCAAGATTGGGTAACAAATATGACCTCTAGAGTGTACACAAGTTTTTTCAAGTATTTGACCTAGTGACCTAGTTTTTGACCCCACATGACCATTTTTGACTTGACCAAGATTTCATTGATACAAACATTCTGACAAAGTTTCATGATGATTGCATCAGAAATGTGGCCTCTAGAGTGTACACAAGAAAAGTTAACGGACGACGGACGACGGAAAACGGACAACACACCATCCCATAAGCTAAAAACAAACTTTACCGTGCTGTTATTGACATTAACAATCTGGTAAAGTTTGGTAAAGATCGAATGAAAAAAAAATATGGCGGCTAGAGTGAACACAAGGTTTTTCAAATATTTGACCTAGTGACCTAGTTTTTGACCCCATGGGACCCATTTTCGAACTTGACCAAAATATAAATAAGACAACATTTCGACCAAGTTTCATCAAGATCGGGTCAGAAATATGGCCTCTAGAGTGCACACAAGGTTTTTCAAGTATTTGACCTAGTGACCTAGTTTTCGACCCTGTGTGACCCATTTTCGAATTTTAGCAAGCTATAATTGAGACAAATATTCTGACAAAATTGCATCAAGATCGGGTCAAAAATATGGCCTCTAGAGTGTACACACAGTTTTTCCAAAGTTTGATCTAGTGACCTAGTTTTTAACACCATGTGACCCATTTTTGAACTTGACCAAGATATAATAAAGACAAACATTTTGACAAAGTTTCATCAAGATTGGGTCAGAAATACGGCTTCTAGAGTGTACACAAGGTTTTTCAAGTATTTGACCTAGTGACCTAGTTTTTAACCCCATGTGACCCATTTTCAAACTTGACCAAGATATAATTAAGACAAACATTCTGACAAAGTTTCATGATGATTGCATCAGAAATGTGGCCTCTAGAGTGTACACAAGCAAAAGTTAACGGACGACGGACGACGGAAAACGGACAACACACCATCCCATAAAAACAAACTTTACCGTGCTGTTATTGACATTAACAATCTGGTAAAGTTTGTTAAAGATCGAATGAAAAAAAATATGGCGTCTAGAGTGTACACAAGGTTTTTCAAATATTTGACCTAGTGACCTAGTTTTTGACCCCATGGGACCCATTTTTCGAACTTGACCAAGATATAATTAAGACAAACATTCTGACAAAGTTGCATCAAGCTCGGGTCAAAAATATGGCCTCTAGAGTGTACACAAGGTTTTTCCAATATTTGACCTAGTGACCTAGTTTTTAACACCATGTGACACATTTTTGAACTTGACCAAGATAAAATTAAGACAAACATTTTGACAAAGTTTCATCAAGATTGGGTCAGAAATACGGCTTCTAGAGTGTACACAAGGTTTTTCAAGTATTTGACCTAGTTTTTGACCCCACATGACCCATTTTCGAACTTGACCGAGATTTCATTGAGCACAAACAATTAAGAAAACATTCTGACAAAGTTGCATCAAGCTCGGGTCAAAAATATGGCCTCTAGAGTGTACACAAGGTTTTTCCAATATTTGACCTAGTGACCTAGTTTTTAACTTCATGTGACCATTTCCGAACTTGATCAAGATATAATTAAGATAAACAATTTGACAAAGTTTCATCAAGATTGGGTAACAAATATGACCTCTAGAGTGTACACAAGTTTTTTCAAGTATTTGACCTAGTGACCTAGTTTTTGACCCCACATGACCCATTTTTGAACTTGACCAAGATTCATTGAGACAAACATTCTGACAAAGTTTCATGATGATTGCATCAGAAATGTGGCCTCTAGAGTGTACACAAGAAAAGTTAACGGACGACGGACGACAGAAAACGACCATCCCATAATAGTGGGGCAGATTGGTGACATATATTGGTAAAATTGTGCATTTTGTGATAAAAGCACCAAACTTGACACATAGCTGGACAATACTCTGCTAAACATTTCTGGCTATGGACCCACGTCAGATTTTTAAAAATGGCCGCCAAATATTCCATAAAGAATTAATGAAGCCCATAATTAATTGATTTCATCAAAACTTGTTATTGTAAATACACTAAATTCAGAACATTGATAGACAATAAAATATGCCATATAATTTGGGTCATATTTTTCTTCAAAATGGCCGCCATTTTCAAAATGGCCGCCAAAACCCGCTTTTTTTTAAATTTTATTTTTTTATAAAGCAATCAAAATGTTGATGTGTTTTACAAAGGGTGTTGTCTTATATATTTATGTGTATATCTATACTTCAATAAATAGTTGTTAGATACACCCCTATACTTCAGGGGTTAGGGGTTTTACACATGTATACATACTATGCAACTTTGAGACTAGTTTTGTCTCAGTTGTCTTTAGCCTTAAGCATTTCTGAAGTGTGTTTAAGTTTCAGTCTCATCTCTATTAGCGGCTTTTAGTATATAATAACTCGTAAGTATACATCCAGTGACTTGGTAAAACACTATTAAAGGTATACGCAACAATCTTGAATCATTTATCAAGGCATCCAAATTAATTAATCCAATATCAGGTTAACTTTAAAACTTCTTGCATATACTTAAATACAATGCAGAATTTTTAATTGTTTGTGGTTATTGTATTACAAGTTTTAATATTGTATTGGTGCAATCTATTCCCCAATGAGTAATATGTAAAACTAATTTGCTTTGAACTATTTACATAATTATAAAAACTGATTTTAAAACATGCATATAAAGTAACAAAACTAATGGGACGCCGCAGGTTATTAAAAAAATCAAGCTTGCCGAGTCTTCTAAACTCTTGTAGAAAACATATCGGAAAGGCATGCTTAAACAATATTTTCATCTCCAATTTATCGGAATTAAGATTTAATTACGACCCTAAATTACATTTGTTGATTTAAACAATATTAACAAGACACTATCAGAAAACAAAATCAAAAAGAAGTTTGTTATATACACAAATTCAAATGTAATAAGTGGTCATATCATTTGAACATTTTCAAAATGACAGCTAACATAAATGTAATCTTATCTTACTATCTATGATCTGAATGGTATAAATTTTCTTAATCACAGTCACAGTACCCAACATCCCATTTTTAAAAGACTGTAAACATCATTTCTGCTTTAACACTTCGTTTTAAATTGCAACACACTTGTCTCTTTGACATCTACATTTAATAAATCCCTTGCAAACGCTGATGCCTGTGGTAGTGTTATCGAGAATGGCTTCAACATACCCTCTTCCAACCGCAGTCACCGGATGTAGGCATTTCAAAGGTGGACCTAAAGGCCATGTCTCCAACAATGTCCAGTTACAACCTGTAAACAACTCGGTAGGTGTCCTTGAAAAGAGCTATATCAATTGGTGACATGGACTTGTTGTATCTTGGAACCATTGAATGTCAACCATTCTTTGCGACATCAACAGCACTTCCTTTTGTCGAACATGCACTTCCTGTTGTCATACATTTTTCATCAAAAACAAATTTTGGAATTGGAAAGGCTTGTTCAACCTCAACATAGTATTGCCAGATTCTCCATGCACAGGTTTTACCTTTTTCAGCAAATGAAGATATTTCATTGCATCTAGTAAGTGTGAAAAGCAACTATTCGTCTTATTTTATATGAACTAATGAATAGGCAATACAGTGTGCAACGAATCACCTAAAGTGATTCCTAGCTCCTAAAACTAACACATAGCTCATCTAACTGTATTTACATTACCACTGCTATAACAAGTAATACAACGTCTGTGTCTACTGTATATAGCATAAGTTTAATGAAGTATTGTTTGCACCTGCCACATGCATCACACGCATTGTATCGTATCATCTTAGTGAAATGATCGAGATCAGTCCTAGATTCTCGTTGTCTGATACAAGGCACATCTTCATCTCTGTTTTAATGAACGTGTTTTTAGTTTCTCTTCTAGCCGCAACCGATTGCTATGCCAGTTAGCCAGAGCTCTGATTTTGTTTTGCATGATAGCCGTCACATACTAAACATTCTGCAAGTGACATCAAAAATGTGTAAAGGATCTTGTTGATCATACTTACTAATGATTTCCAAGCATTAAAATGCATTTTAAGGCAGCTCGCATAGTCTGATTAAAATCCAAAAAAGTTTTTCAAAGTTAGAAAAGGCTGGTGAGACACCCTAATCTGCTGTTAATCGGAACCTAATATGATACATATATATGCGAGAAAAGAAAGCAAGTTATAGCATCTGTTGTAGGTGACCACTGAGGAAAGAAAACATGTTCTGGTTTATCTGTTTAAAGACAGACTTGGTTATGTCATCTATAAGCTCTGTTACAAATGTGTCATGCTTTGCATTACATAATTTACCTATTTGTTGCAACTTCTGTCACACGAGAGTCGTCTATGTAACGTAAGTCAAGTACCAGTAAAACCTCAATATTGTCCTTAAATATATTTTCTAACTCCTCTACTGTGTCACTCAAACTGTCTTACGAATATCTTTAACTTGTTCATGATGGAAAAGATCAGAGTATTTTCATAGGCAGCACCTGATGAATTATTGCGATAACTGAAATTAACAGATAACTCTAACCATATCTGGTTCAGAGATCATCCAGTGTGGAAATTGCGATGTGTATACAGCACCTACTGCACCTGCATCTTCTTTCACAATCTTGTATTTCTGCTTGTGAGCTAGTTTATTGGGTATTGATGAGACAACACTAATGAAGTTTATCTCACACACAGAGATGACTAATTTTAAGATTTAAAGTGTAACTGAACAGTACTGCAATTGCGAACTTTTGGTTTCTCTTTATGATCGTCATGTGCAATATGCAATGGTTTAAGGCGTAAGCCCGGTTTACCATAAGTATGGTAATCACATAATGAATATGCAATGTCATAATTGCCTCATGGGCACTGGTCCATCTATAGTCTTCAACAAGTCTCAGATTGTTATAAGTACCTCCGTTTTAAATACGAAGGTTTCAACGCAAAATGCCATTATGATCTTCACATTGGGTTTCAGGCCAATTTCATTTCTGCTCGGCAACTATATAGTTTGACGCAGTTAATCCGTTAGAATAAGATGTCTTCACGTTTAGGTTTGGTTTATGTTTTGTCTTGTAAATAAGGTTTACAAAGTCAATGTATTTTAGGGTTTTATAAATATATTTATAATGAAGTTTCTGATAAGAAAATTAGTTTAGTACCTTCAGAAATTCCAAGGCTGGAGAAAACCTAGAGTCAACCGGAAGAGAAATGTGATTTAAACTTGTAAATCCCTCACACATTAACCAAAGGGTGCTTCTAAATAACTCTTAATTACAATATTAACAAACAAATAATATGCCAAGACAACTGAGTGTACAAATTCAACATATTAATTACTTTTCTTACCAAACAACTATTAAACGAATTATAAATTTTCCTATTTTCAACACATTTTGGCGGCCATTTGAACTTAAAATATACCCAGATTGTATTGCATGACCCTTTGTCTATTATTTTGCGGTATTTGTTGCGATTGCCATAATATATGTTGTTAAAAACCTGATACATATAGGATCATCTGATTATTTATTACATATTTGGCGGCCCATTTTGAAAATGGCGGCCATTTTGAAAAATCTGGCGTGGGTCCATAGCCATTTTTTTTCAGTATGGTATTGTCTAGCTATGTGCAAAGTTTGGTGCTTTTATCAAAAAATGCACCTTTTTTTCACCAATCTGCCCCACTATAAGCTAAAAACAAACTTTACCGAGCTGTTATTGACATTAACAATCTGGTAAAGTTTTGGTAAAGATCGAATGAAAAAAAAATATGGCGGCTAGAGTGTTCACAAGGTTTTCAAATATTTGACCTAGTGACCTAGTTTTTGACCCCATGGGACCCATTTTCGAACTTGACCAAATATAAATAAGACAACATTTCGACCAAGTTTCATCAGATCGGGTCAGAAATATGCCTCTAGAGTGCACACAAGGTTTTTCAAGTATTTGACCTAGTGACCTAGTTTTCGACCCTGTGTGACTCATTTTCGAATTTTAGCAAGCTATAATTGAGACAAATATTCTGACAAAATTGCATCAAGATCGGGTCAAAAATATGGCCTCTAGAGTGTACACAGTTTTTCAAAGTTTGACCTAGTGACCTAGTTTTTAAACACCATGTGACCCATTTTTGAACTGACCAAGATATAATTAAGACAAACATTTTGACAAAGTTTCATCAAGATTGGGGTCAGAAATACGGCTTCTAGAGTGTACACAAGGTTTTTCAAGTATTTGACCTAGTGACCTAGTTTTTAACCCCATGTGACCCATTTTCAAACTTGACCAAGATATAATTAAGACAAACATTCTGACAAAGTTGCATCAAGCTCGGGTCAAAAATACGGCTTCTAGAGTGTACACAAGGTTTTTCAAGTATTTGACCTAGTGACCTAGTTTTTGACCCAACATGACCCATTTTTCAACTTGACCGAGATTTCATTGAGACAAACATTCTGACAGTTTCATCAAGATCGGGTCAAAAATATGGCCTCTAGAGTGTACACACGGTTTTTCCAAAGTTTGACCTAGTGACCTAGTTTATAACACCATGTGACCCATTTTTGAACTTGACCAAGATATAATTAAGACAAACATTTTGACAAAGTTTCATCAAGATTGGGTCAGAAATACGGCTTCTAGAGTGTACACAAGGTTTTTCAAGTATTTGACCTAGTGACCTAGTTTTCGACCCTGTGTGACCCATTTTCGAATTTTAGCAAGCTATAATTGAGACAAATATTCTGACAAAATTGCATCAAGATCGGGTCAAAAATATGGCCTCTAGAGTGTACAACACAGTTTTTCCAAAAGTTTGACCTAGTGACCTAGTTTTTAACACCATGTGACCCATTTTTGAACTTGACCAAGATATAATTAAGACAAACATTTTGACAAAGTTTCATCAAGATTGGGTCAGAAATACGGCTTCTAGAGTGTACACAAGGTTTTTCAAGTATTTGACCTAGTGACCTTAGTTTTTAACCCCATGTGACCCATTTTCAAACTTGACCAAGATATAATTAAGACAAACATTCTGACAAAGTTGCATCAAGCTCGGGTCAAAAATACGGCTTCTAGAGTGTACACAAGGTTTTTCAAGTATTTGACCTAGTGACCTAGTTTTTGACCCAACATGACCCATTTTTCAACTTGACCGAGATTTCATTGAGACAAACATTCTGACAGTTTCATCAAGATCGGGTCAAAAATATGGCCTCTAGAGTGTACACACGGTTTTTCCAAAGTTTGACCTAGTGACCTAGTTTTTAACACCATGTGACCCATTTTTGAACTTGACCAAGATATAATTAAGACAAACATTTTGACAAAGTTTCATCAAGATTGGGTCAGAAATACGGCTTCTAGAGTGTACACAAGGTTTTTCAAGTATTTGACCTAGTGACCTAGTTTTTAATCCCATGTGACCCATTTTCAAACTTGACCAAGATATAATTAAGACAAACATTCTGACAAAGTTGCATCAAGCTCGGGTCAAAAATATGGCCTCTAGAGTGTACACAAGGTTTTTCCAATATTTGACCTAGTGACCTAGTTTTTGACCCCACATGACCCATTTTCGAACTTGACCGAGATTTTATTGAGACAAACATTCTGACAAAGTTTCATGATGATTGCATCAGAAATGTGGCCTCTAGAGTGTACACAAGCAAAAGTTAACGGACGGACGACGGACGACGGACAACGGACAACACACCATCCCATAAGCTCTGCTGGCCCTTGGCCAGTAGAGCTAATGACAAAATTTACATGAAGAGGGGGTGGGGGGGAAGTCCTACCCCTCTGCCTCTAGCGGGATTTGCAGTGGTTGTATTCTACCCCGGCAACCACACGGGGAACCTAACAATTATAAACCATGGATTCGAATTACAGTTTTCAAGAAGTAGTCGCTACAAACTTGTATTTTGAAAATCTATTTTTAGCCATGGCGGCCATCTTGAATTTCCAGCCGACCTGAAATTTTGCTAGAATCAATTAGACATCAAGAGCAACATTCCTGTGAAGTTTCATGAAAATCCGTCAGGTAGTTTCAGAGGAGTAGTCGCTATAAGTTTTCATTATATAACTCTATGTAAACAAAGATGGCCACTGGCAGCCATGTTTAACGTTGAATCAAAATAATGTTCAACTCGGATAACCATCATGTCATGCTGATCATTTTAGAAAAAGTCCCATATCAACATCTCTTATAGTTTTCAAGAAGTAGTCGCTACAAACTTATTTTTTAAAAAATCTATTTTCAGCCGTGGAGGCCATCTTGAATTTCCAGCCGACCTGAAATTTAGCTAGGATCAATTAGACATCAAGAGCAACATTCCTGTGAAGTTTTATAAAAATCCGTCAAGTAGTTTCAGAGGAGTAGTCGCTACAAGTTTTCATTATATAACTCTATGTAAACAAAGATGGCCGCTGGCAGCCATATTTAACGTCGAATCAAAACGATTTTCGACAAGGACCAACATCATGTCATGTCATGCTGATCATTTTAGAAAAAGTCCCATATCAATATCTCTTATAGTTTTCAAGAAGTAGTCGCTACAAACTTATTTATTTTAAATCTATTTTTAGCTGTGGCGGGCATCTTGAATTTCTGGCAGATCTGAAATATTGCTAGGATCAATTAGACACCAAGAGCAACATTCCTGTGAAGTTTCATGAAAATCCGCCAAGTAGTTTCAGAGGAGTAGTCGCTACAAGTTTTTACTATATCACTCTATGTAAACAAAGATGGCCGCCGGCAGCCATGTTTAACGTTGAATCAAACGATTTTTGGACAAGGACCAACAACATCATGTCATGTTGATCATTTTAGAAAAAGTCCCATATCAATATCACTTATAGTTTTCAAGAAGTAGTCGCTACAAACTTGCATTTTAAAACTCTATTTTTAGCTTTGGCGGCCATCTTGGATTTCACATCAACATGAAATTTTGCTAGGATCAACTAGACTTTATGGGCAACATTTCTGTAAAGTTTCATGAGGAGTGGTCGCTACAAATAAAAGTTTACAGACAGACAGACGGACGGACGCCACACCACGGCATAAGCTCTGCTGATCTCTGATCAGTCGAGCTAATAAGACTAGATGGGTGCTCTGCGGAACACGTGTGTCGTCTGTCAGCGCTTTGTCAGCATAATAAGGTTTTTTGAAACCAGATAAATGACCTTGACAAACTGATAAACATTTTCTAGTTACTGATCGGACATTGTTTTATTATTGATCGGGGATCGTTTAGATAGTCAAGGTCACTGCGACCTTGACCGTTGACCTAGTGACCTCAAAATCAATAGGGGTCATCTACTGGTCATGACCAACCATCCTTCCAAGTTTGAGGACCCTAGGTCCAATCATTGTCTAGTTATTGATCGGATATCTTTTTGATAGTCAAGGTCACCGTGACCTTTGACCTAGTGACCAAAAATCAATAGGGGTCATCTACTGGTCATGACCAACCATCCTTCCAAGTTTGAGGACCCTAAGTCCGACCTTTGTGTAGTTATTGATCGGACATCATTTTCATAATGAATGTTAACGCGACCTTGACCTTTGACTTAGTGACCCCAAAATCAATAGGGGTCATCTACTGGTCATGACCAACCATCCTTCCAAGTTTGAGGACCCTAGGTCCAACCATTGTGTAGTTATTGATCGGACATCGTTTTGATAGCCAATTTCACCGCGACCTTGATCTTTGACCTAATTACCCCAAAATCAATAGGGGTCATCTACTGGTCATGACCAACTTTCCAAGTCTGAGGACCCTAGGTCGAACCATTGTGTAGTTATTGATCGGACATTGTTTTGATAGTCAATGTCACCGCGACCTTGACCTTTGACCTAGTGACCCCAAAATCAATAGGGGTCATCTACTGGTCATGACCAACCATCCTTCCAAGTTTGAGGACCCTAGGTCCAACCATTCTCTAGTTATTGATCGCACTTTGTGTGGGGGAGCCATAATTAGTGGAGTGTAACCATATATGGTTTCATTAAATACATGTATGTTCCGTATATGGTTTTCATTAAGTACATGGATGTTAACATCATACCAAAATGGGAAAGACAATAAGAATTGAATTGGGGTTTTAAGGCGCACCAACACATGAAAAGGTTATATGGCGCCTAAAAGGCATGAACATGCCAGGCTCATCTTCCATGTACATCGAGATAAAATATGGAAAATGGGCCTAGAACCTTCTCACCCTGAACTGCAGAGTTGCTACAAATTCTATCGTAGAAACTCCATTTACGCTGGAGTCACGTTATTGTTTTTCTGCCACTGCTCTTTTGATGTGAGCGAGATAGCACCTGAAACAATGCAGGGATCATGATGAAGACCTTTAATGAACATGAACAAAAAATGATAAAATGAACATGAATTTGGGGGGATTCTACCCCTCTGCCTACCCCTCCAAAGGGATCTGCAGTGGCCGTATTATTTGCCCCGTGACCAAACGGGGCCCCCGGCAACCACACGGGGCTGAAGACAATAAGAAACCATGCAACCATTATCAGCTAAATAACTCGAAAGTGATTAATATTTAGCCCCCAATAAACCTTGTTTGGCGGGGGTATATGTATGTGGAGTATTACATAAAAATTAATTCGGTGTAACCTTATGAAGTCTGTATAATTAGTGGAATGTAACCTTATGTGTTTTTTATAATGTATTTTCACATCAAACCAAAAAGGACAAGAAATATCACTGTAAGTGATAAATGCCTCCGAAGTGTCCTTTGACCTCTAAGTATGACCTTGACCTTGGAGCCATGGACCTGGATTTGTGCACGACACCTCATTTGGTTGTGGTGAGCACTTGTGCCAAGTTATTTGAAAATCTGTCCAGGCATGCAAAAGTTATTGACCGGACACGATTGACCTTTGACATCTAAATGTGACCTTGACCTTGGGGCCACAGATCTGGATTTTGTGTGCAACACATTGTCTTGTTGTGGTGAGCACTTGTGCCAAGTTATTTGAAAATCCGTCCAAGAATGCCAGAGTTATTGACCAGACACAGTTTGACTTTTGACCTCCAAGTGTGACCTTGAGATTGAAGACCTGGGTTTTGCGCGCGACACATCGTCTTGTTATGGTGATCACTTGTCCCAAGTTATTTAAAAATCCCTGCAGGGGTTGCGACGTTACGGTCCGGACACGAAATTGCGTACCTGTTTTTGACCAATCTCTACCCAGAGTACACTCGTACCTCATTTGACTCTGTCAACGTCAAAGGAAGTAGGGCGAACGGTTAGGTCACGTGATTATTCAAAAAAGTCATGACGATGTTTATAATAAATCCTTTTGTGTGATTTGCAAAGATAAAAATATAGACTATATTAAATAATTGCAATTTTTATGAATTTTTTTTTGTTGTAATTTTCTGCTATCGAGCTTCGGTCCGGACACGAACTTCGGAATGATGGACAGACAGACAGAATCCGGACGGACAGACAGACGGACAGTGCGATTACTATATGCCCCCGAATTTTTTTAATTTTCGGGGGCATAAAAAGCAAATATGCAACCACGCAACCATTATCTGTTATTAAAGAATGCAACGGGACGCGATAGGTCGGGACGCAACATAAATTAGTGGAGTGTAACCTTATGACGTCTTCAAATTAGTAGTGCATATTTTCATGTCATAAACAAAAGAAAAAGAACATCTGTTAAATAACAGGACATATAAAAACTTAGTGGAATCTAAGGTAAAATTTGTGGAATGTAACCTTATGTTTTTCATAATGTATTTTCACATCATACCAAAAATGAAAAGCAAATTAACTATTATCTGTTAAACAAATAAAATGGGACGCAACATGACGGACAAAGGGATTCGAAGTGGGTTTTTTTATAAATAAGGCTGCTTACATGTTCTGTATTACACACAGCATGCCTAAATCAACTCTGGTTGCATCCATGTTCTGTCCTATTATACACAGCATGCCTAAATCAACTCCGATTGCTTACACATTCTGTCACATTATACACGGTATGCTTAAATCAACTCTGGTTGCTTCCATGTTTTGTGCTATTATACACAGCTTGCCTAAATCAACTCTGGTTGCTTTCATGTTTTGTGCTATTATACCTAGCTTGCCTAAATCAACTCTGGTTGCTTTCATGTTTTGTGCTATTAAACACAGCTTGCCTAAATCAACTCTGATAGCTTTCATGTTTTGTGCTATTATACACAGCTTGCCTGAATCAACTCTGGTTGCTTTCATGTTTTGTGCTATTATACACAGCTTGCCTAAATCAACTCTGATAGCTTACACGTTCAGTCACATTATACACAGCTTGCCTAAATCAACCCTGGCTGCTTCCATGTTCTGTCCTATACTACTGAAAATTTGCTAAGGATCACTTTTATTCTTCAATATAATTGTATTAGAAATTTATTCACAATAACAATATTAATTTCACTGATACTTCAACAATTCCAAAATTTGAATCATGTCATGAGATCACATGACCATACACTGCCCTAAATAATTTCACTTAAAATAGAATGCTATTTATTTCACAAGAAATTTAGACAGCAAAAAGGTGATCCTTAGCAAATTTTGAGTAGCATATTATACCCAGCATGCCTAAATCAACTCTGGTTGCTTCCATGTTCTGTCCTATTATACACAGCTTGCCTAAATCAACTCTGGTTGCTTCTATGTTCTGTCCTATTATACACAGCATGCCTAAATCGACTCTGGTTGCTTCCATGTTCTGTCACATTATACACAGCTCGCCTAAATCAACTCTGGTGTTGCTTCCATGTTCTGTCCTATTATACACAGCATGTCTAAATCAACTCTGGTTGCTTACACGTTCCGTCACATTACACACAGCTTGCCTAAATCAACTCTGATTGCTTTCATGTTCTGTCATATTATACACAGCTTGCCAATATCAACTCTGATTGATTTCATGTTCTGTCCTATTATACACAGCATGCCTAAATCAACTCTGGTTGCTTACACATTCTGTCCTATTATACACAGCATGCCCAATCAACTCTGGTTGCTTCCATGTTCTGTCCTGTTATACACAGCTTGCCTAAATCAACTTTGGTTGCTTCCATGTTTTGTCCTATTATACACAGCTTGCCTGAATCAACTCTGATTGCTTACACGTTCCGTCACATTACACACAGCTTGCCTAAATCAACTCTATTTTCTTCCATGTTTGTCATATTATACACAACTTGCCTAAATCAACTCTGGTTGCTTTCATGTTCTGTCATATTATACACAGCTTGCCTAAATCAACTCTGGTTGCTTTCATGTTCTGTCATATTATAATTATACACAGATTGCCCAAATCAACTCTGACAGGTTGCTTCTATGTTCCATAGTTTTTGCAATGTGCTTAAATAAACTATGGCTACTCCGATTTGTTCTATTTGTATAATGCATTCGCAATGAGACTTAACGTAATCAACTCTGGCTGCCTTAGATGACGTTTCAGGTCTTTTAATTCTTTGTTAATTCTCCTCCTTTCAGATCCCCTAGTCTTCTTTATCTCCTCTTTCAGACATTTTTTCTTTGACCTCAGATAGTCGAAGTGAGCTTGCAGAACTTTAGGGACTGGTGGCAGTCTTTTCTCAACTAGATCTCTGCTTACAAAGATTACTTTCAAAGAAAACTGTCCATCAAGTGCTTGTGAAACATGCATTTTTGTCATGTGGTCTGTAACCTGCCTAAATGCATGTAGGCCTTTAGAGCAATAGGTACAGAAGTAATACGCATCATATTCTTCACTGGTCAAAAATGGTAGGTGTTTCTCTTGTTCACAATGATCGTTGAAATGGACACTATTGTCAGATACATTACCACAAACTTCACACTTCAGAGGGTTTTGGGGACACTTGACTACAATTTCCCTAACCACTTCAGCAAGCCCGTAGACACCTCCCATGCTAGGGTCATGGCACCGGATAAAATGTCCAGAACAGGGGCGTATATCATTGAAAATTAAACGGCAGTCTTTATTTGGACACAAGGTAACCACAGATTTAAATGCTGCTTCGTGATACACAATGGCTGACACTGTGACCATAAACTGTACTATTCCATTGGAGTCAACTAGGACTGTGCTAGCAGAATAGTGTAGATCCTGTCCCAAATGTTGATGCATACTTTCTGAGTCGTCTGAAAAAGTATCACAGTAGTTGCATTTGTATCTCACATTAAGACCTTCTACTACTTCTCTTTCATCATCCATAGCGACTCTGCCACTACAGGCAGATGATGTGCTTGCAACAGATTTATCAACACCTTCCTCAGTCTTACATGGTTCAACTCTTTTATCTGTACTATTAGAGTTACTATATCCTTCTGAATCCATCCTTATGACAGTCATATTAGTTGCTTTGCTAACTGCTTCTGAAGTTTCAGTCACAAGTACTTTGTTTGTTGCATTAACACATTTGTCATCTTCATCAAGATTCCTTTTATTACCACGCCTACTCACAATACTGACATCGCCTGGATCTTCTATTTTGGCTGCGAGTTTGTGTACTCTTCCTTGCATACAATGTATTGCCTTCAACTTGTTCACTCCATTCTCCACGTGTTCACCATGTCGCTTAAGATGACCAAAGGCTTGCTTGAGTTTGTGAAAAAATGATCTACTGTTTGGACAATAAATACATCTAAACCATATAGCTGTGGTGTTGCTAGTTTTGTAGGGGAAGTGGCCACTAGATGTATAGTGACTGATCAGTCTGTCCCGTTGTTCGCGTTCTCGGAGTTTCAAATTCTGATTATGTCTGTTGTTCAATTCAAACACTTCACCACAGACGTAACATTTGACTGGATCAAAAGGAAAATCAAATATTTCTTCTTCTACTATATCTACAAGACTGTATAATGGTTCTGAAAACCGATGATTCTGATCATGTTGACGTTTGAAGTGTTTTGTGCATTCATAGATGTCCGAACATACCTTAGTGCAACATTTTAAAGGACAGACAACTAACTTTGTCTTGAACAGAGCATCTTCGTTTGTGAGTGTCAACTTCTCTCTTAGACTTATTATTGTTTTGTCAGCGTCCACAAAATATGTGCTCGCAGAAAAGTGAACATCAGTTTTCAAATGCTGAGCTATGATACTTTTATCATCACTGACCGTCTTGCACAGGTCACACTTGTATACAACATTCTCTACTGGTATTTGGTCACCATCTTCTTTTTCACCTTTTATGAGGCGGCTGCCTACACTTGCTTCTTCTGTCCTGTTTATCTCACCAATACCCAGGGTGGATATATCTTGACTGCTTTGCGCCATTTTAAGCTAACTGAAGCTGCTGAAATGAATATATTAAAAATAGAAGTCTATTAATTAATATATATACATAGAGAAAGAGATAATTCTGAACTACTTACTCGCGGATTCAAAAGAACATTTATGGTAGCGATGTGCTAACGTTTAATTAAATCATTGCACAGTGAGTATATATCTAACATCAAATTATTTAAATCGTAAACATTTAAAATCAAAACTATTTACATGTATTTAAATCGTGCACATTTAGTAAATATGGTGAATTTAATTAAACTGCTTTACATTTACACGATTTAGTATATTTGACGTCAATTTATGTAAATGGTGTCAATTTAAATAAATTGCTTCGATTTCAAATATACATGCACATTTGTTAAATATGGTGGATTTAATTAAATCATTACACATAAGTATATCGAACCGTCAATGTATATTTAAATAGTATCTATGTATTTAAATCGTTTTGATCCATTTTAATATGTTGAGATCCATACTAAATATGTTTTGGAGCTTAATAGTTATATCCCCGCAGTTAAGTGGGGGCTATATCATGTATATAGGAATCACACTGTCCGTAACATCGCTCCCGTAACACATTTTTATTACTTGCATTTCTCGAACTGTTCCAAATGGATTGTTCCCAAACTTTCTATACACATAACAACGGATGACCTTAATATGTCCCTCTACATTACCATCACCATTGTTTTCTGGAAAACTGTTCACTGAAACATTTCACCAACTATCTAAGTAGAAAAGGGGGGATAATTCTTGTAAAATGCATTTAAGATAGTTATGGTGCCATGACAGAGTGATGGTGCTTGAAACACACATACTTAACACGCATGCCAAGATTCAAAGTTTTCATCAAAATTTTTGACAAATTTATATCAATAAAACAAAATGATGTGCATGATATCCCTCACACGCGTTTTCATTAACTGATCTTAAGCATTTCTTTTGTTAATAAAGGATACATATATATATATATTTTTAAATATTTCCTTTGCCATACATGCCATAGCAACCCTATTTTTTGTCCAATCAACAAAATAAAATAATGTGCATAACCCCTGCATTGCCCTCTACCAACATACCAAGTTTCATAAAAATAGTTTCAATACTTTTCACGTTTTATCAGGATCCATATTTGTTGGACGGACTGACGGGGGCCAAACCTAAAGTCAGTTCTGGTGGCACACCGGTAGGAGGTGACTAAAAAAAGGGTGGAGGGGGAGGTTTGTGATGCATTGTTCTGGTGTCACATATCACATATGTTGTGTATTGATGATCATAAACATATGTTCCAAGTTACAAAACTTTTTGACATTGCTCTGTGGAATATGAACTGTACATTTCAACCTTTTAACCAAAATCTAATATAAAAGGGGAGAAATTCTGGTATAACAGAGTTAAAGTAGCTATCCCGACAACAACAGCCAAAATTTTACAACCATAATTATTTAGACATTTCTAACCTACTGGCGACGAGGTATATTATAACTTACATATTTTGAGGTACCCAAACTCTATAGACACGATATAATTAACGGCTTTAACCAGTAATGCCAAACCAAAAAACTGGAGTGTCGAATTAAGAATACCAAACTCATTCATTTTAAGTATTTTAAATCTCGGGAATTTTAAGTACCCGTGAATAAAACTATACATTTATCGGCACATATAACTTATATTATGACCTGAACACCTGGACAGGGTTTGGATAAACGATTTTATAGGGTAAAATGATAATAAATAACCTAGGCCAAGTTTAAAAACTTTTTGATCCAATAACATTTGGAATAGGACTACATCCAACATTTTAACTAAAAATCTAGTTAAAAAGGGGGATAATTGAATAAAATATTTCATGTAAAATACATGACAGAGTTACAATCTTGTCTTGTCATATAACATTGTGTAATGATAATGAACATGTGTGCCAAGTATCAAAGCTTCCCGACAATTTGTTTATGAAAAATGAGGAAAATCGAAAAATTTAACCAAAACGTCAAAACTGTGCACGGATAGACGGAAATCATCAACCATAAGTCTGTATTTGCTTCGCAATGGGGCTATTTAGAGATTATTTAACTAAAAGGTTTTGATTTTAATGTTTGCGTTTTAAATAAATTGACGTTCAATATACTAAATGTGTAACAAATCTTAGCACATCACTAAAATAACAGTATTTTCTGAAATAGCTGCTTATTTAACTTAAATGTGTTTTGATTTAGATAAATGTTTGCGTTTTTAAAGGAAATAGATGTTCGATATGCTAAATGCTCAACGAATACAATTTTGGCCCCATGCTCTGATGAGCAGTCAAAATCATTTTACTCGCTGAATTATACGCACATACAAGTTACATATTTTAACTAGGCGCTGGCATGCCTAAATCAAATTTTATGTTTTATGAAAAGGTTATGTATTTTAAATCAAAACTATTTAGTTAAACTGTACGGCGATCTTAAAATGGCTATGCTATATATCTAGTAAATATGGTCCTATTCTTAAGTGATTTGAAGCAAATTTAATAAAATCTCAACACTTTTAGTATATATTATATTGCATGTGGGTTTTATGATTTCAAAGTTCTCATCCAGAATGTGTTTTTCCATGTACGGTCCTGGTGACCTTGACCTACTGATCAAAAACACAAGGGTTGGTCCTCTCAACTAGGGCAAATGCACATATCAAGTTTAATGTGTGTGGATGTTATGGATTCAAAATTATCATCTTAGCTGTGGCCGTGCATCTTGAATTTATGGCAGATCTGAAATATTGCTAGGATCAATTAGACACCAAGAGCAACATTCCTGTGAAGTTTCATGAAAATCCGCCAAGTAGTTTCAGAGGATTAGTCGCTACAAGTTTTTACTATATCACTCTATGTAAACAAAGATGGCGCGCGGCAGCCATGGTTTAACGTTGAATCAAACGATTTTTGGACAAGGACCAACAACATCTGTCATGTTGATCATTTTAGAAAAAGTCCATATCAATATCACTTATAGTTTTCAAGAAGTAGTCGCTACAACTTGCATTTTAAAACTCTATTTTTAGCTTTGCGGCCATCTTGAATTCACATCAACATGAAATTTTGCTAGGATCAACTAGACTTTATGGGCAACATTTCTGTAAAGTTTCATGAGGATGGTCGCTACAAATAAAAGTTTACAGAAAGACAGACGGACGGACGCCACACCCACGGCATAAGCTCTGCTGATCTCTGATCAGTCGAGCTAATAAGACTAGATGGGTGCTCTGCGGACACGTGTGTCGTCTGTCCAGCGCTTTGTCGCAAATAACGGTTTTTTGAAACCAGATAAATGGACCTTGACAAACTGATAAACATTTCTAGTTACTGATCGGACATTGTTTTATTATTGATCGGGAGATCCGTTTAGATCTTCAAGGTCACTGCGACCTTGACCGATGACCTAGTGACCTCAAAATCAATAGGGGTCATCTATGGTCATGACCAACCATCCTTCCAAGTTTGAGGACCTAGGTCCAATCATTGTCTAGTTATTGATCGATATCTTTTTGATAGTCAAGGTCACCGTGACCCTTTGAAACAGTGACCAAAATCAATAGGGGTCATCTACTGGTCTGACCAACCATCCTTCAAGTTTGAGGACCCTAAGTCCGACCTTTGTGTAGTTATTGATCGGACATCATTTTCATAATGAATGTTAACGCGACCTTGACCTTTGACTTAGTGACCCCAAAATCAATAGGGTCATCTACTGGTCATGACCAACCATCCTTCCAAGTTTGTAGGACCCTACGGTCCCCCAACCATTGTGTAGTTATTGATCCGGACATCGTTTTGATAGCCAATTTCACCGCGACCTTGATCTTTTGACCTAATTACCCCAAAATCAATAGGGGTCATCTACTGGTCATGACCAACTTTTCCAACGTCTGAGGACCCCTAGGTCGAACCATTGTGTCAGTTATTGATCGGACATTGTTTTGATAGTCATGTCACCGCGACCTTGACCTTTGACCTTTGACCCCAAAATCAATAGGGGTCATCTATGGTCATGACCAACCATCCTTCAAGTTTGAGGACCTAGGTCCAACCATTCTCTAGTTATTGATCGCACTTTGTGTGGGGGAGCCATAATTAGTGGAGTGTAACCATATATGGTTTCAATAAATACATGTATGTTCCAGTATATGGATTCATTAAGTACATGGATGTTAACATCATACCAAAATGGGAAAGACAATAAGAAATGAATTGGGTTTTAAGGCGCACCAACACATGAAAAGGTTATATGGGCCTAAAGGCATGAACATGCCAGGCTCATCTTCCATGTACATCGAGATAAAATATGGAAAATGGGCTAGAACCTTCTCACCCTGAACTGCAGGAGTTGCTACAAATTTCTATCGTAGAAACCTCCATTTACGCTGGAGTCACGTTATTGTTTTTCTGCCACTGCTCTTTTGATGTGAGCGAGATAGCACCTGAAACAATGCAGGGATCATGATGAAGACTTTAATGAACATGAAACAAAAATGATAAAATGAACATGAATTTGGGGGGATTCTACCCCTCTGCCTACCCCTCCAAAGGGATCTGCAGTGGCCGTATTATTTGCCCCGTGACCAAACGGGCCCCCGGCAACCACACGGGGCTGAAGACAATAAGAAACCATGCAACCATTATCAGCTAAATAACTCGAAAGTGATTAATATTTAGCCCCCAATAAACCTTGTTTGGCGGGGGTATATGTATGTGGAGTATTACATAAAAATTAATCGGTGTAACCTTATGAAGTCTGTATAATTAGTGGAATGTAACCTTATGTGTTTTTATAATGATTTTATCACATCAAACCAAAAAGGACAAGAAATATCACTGTAAGTGATAAATGCCTCCGAAGTGTCCTTTGACCTCTAGTATGACCTTGACCTTGGAGCATGGACCTGGATTTGTGCACGACACCCTCATTTGGTTGTGGTGAGCACTTGTGCCAGTTATTTGAAATCTGTCCAGGCATGCAAAAGTTATTGACCGGACACGATTGACCTTTGACATCTAATGTGACTTGACCTTGGGGCCACAGATCTGGATTTTTTTGTGCAACACATTGTCTTGTTGTGTGAGCCAAGCTTGTGCCAAGTTATTGAAAATCCGTCCAAGAATGCCAGAGTTATGACCAGACACAGTTTGACTTTGACCTCCAAGTGTGACCTTGAGATTGAAGATCGGGTTTTGCGCGCGACACATCGTCTTGTTATGGTGATCACTTGTGCAAGTTACATTAAAAAATCCCTGCAGGGGTTGCGACGTTACCGGTCGGACACGAAATTGCGTACCCTGTTTTTGACCAATCTCTACCCCAGAGTACACCTCGTACCTCATTTGACTCTGTCAACGTCAAAAGGAAGTAGGGCGAACGGTTAGGTCACGTGATTATTCAAAAAAGTCATGACCGATGTTTATAATAAATCCTTTTGTGTGATTTGCAAGATAAAAACTATAGACTATATTAAATAATTGCAATTTTATGAATTTTTTTTTGTTGTAATTTTCTGCTATCGGAGCTTCGGTCGGACACGAACTTCGGAATGATGGACAGACAGACAGAATCGGACGGACAGACAGACGGACAGTGCGATTACTATATGCCCCCGAAATTTTTTAATTTTCGGGGCATAAAAAGCAATATGCAACCACGCAACCATTATCTGTTATAAAGAATGCAACGGATGCGATAGGTCGGGACGCAACATAAATTAGTGGAGTGTAACCTTATGACGTCTTCAAATTAGTAGTGCATATTTTCATGTCATAAACAAAAGAAAAAGAACATCTGTTAAATAACAGGACATATAAAACTTAGTGGAATCTAAGGTAAAATTTGTGGAATGTAACCTTATGTTTTTCATAATGTATTTTCACATCATACCAAAAATGAAAAGCAAATTAACTATTATCTGTTAACAAATAAAATGGGACGCAACATGACGGACACAGGGATTCGAGTGGGTTTTTTTATAAAATAAGGCTGCTTACATGTTCTGTATTAACACACAGCATGCCTAAATCAACTCTGTTGCATCCATGTTCTGTCCCTATTATACACAGCATGCACTAAATCAACTCGATTGCTTACACCATTCTGTCACATTATACACGGTATGCTTAAATCAACTCTGGTGCTTTCCATGTTTTGTGCTAATATACACAGCTTGCCTAAATCAACTCTGGTTGCTTTCATGTTTTGTGCTATTATACCTAGCTTGCCTAAATCAACTCTGGTTGCTTTCATGTTTTGTGCTAT